>JARHVA010006312.1:552500-946047 GCA_037957365.1 Torreya grandis
TGAGACCTATAGGTAGGTTTAAAAGCTATAAAAATCATGTACTAGATTATGTAATAACCATGATAAGGGCTTAAAACTTCTTTATATGAACTAAAAACATGTTTAAAACTCTATCTATAGTTTTCATGAATTTTATTTAGAGATTAAAACCTTTAGAACATGTTTATATCATCATGAAAACATGTGAAACCATGTTATAGGTTTTTTCAACCATGAATGTAGGTTTTAGAAACCATGATTGGATTTTTAAATCTTTGAATCAATGGAAAAAATTCATCAAAAACCTACAACTTGGTCTTTTATGCTCAAGAACTTGGCAATATTGATAATGTCTATGTTTGAAAACCTTCAATCTTCTTAGTATGACACTTTTGGATCCAAGAAACATGCAATAGTCTAAGAAACCATGGTTTAAAGAAGTTTTTCACATGTTGGAAGTAAGTACGGAGTCCAAAAGGAGGCAATATAGGAGGAAAACAAGGTAAAATATACCTTTTCAAAAAGATGTATGAATACACATATTTACAATAATTATGGCATCAATAAATATTAATAAGAAATTTTGTCAACATTCAATCTACAATTGGATATTTCCACCTTTGATGTATCATGGTTTAATACTAGAATTTACACCATGTTTCAGGTGTTGAATAACCTCTAGGACCATGTTCTTAGCCTCTTATTATGTTTGGTTATGAGATGGATCCTCAATAAGATCCTTCCCTCTATGATAAAATTGAAAATTTTAAAGAAAACTTTAGACACATGTCAAAAAAATCCATACGTTTTATACATGAAATAAATAACTATAATGTGCATTTTTAATCCCTATAATTTAAACTATTAAATTTTTTATCGAACATACAAGATTAATCTCTAGCTGATGATTATGTGGTCAATCTCAAAATGCTACTTTTATATAATTAAGAGATAGGTTATTTGCCTCCCATAGAAATTTATACTTTTGAAACCTCTATTTGAAAATTCATAACTTAAAACACATCAATATATGTAAATAAAATATGTTCCCATGAGCATGACCTCTTAATCCATTTAGATACATAATTTTTCAATAATTTTGGTGTCAAGAAACATTGATAATAAATGTTGTCAACATTCAAGCCACAATTAGATATATCCACCTCTGAGGCCTCATGGCTGAAAACTATCATCACTACCATGTTATGGGTACTAAATATCCTCTATGACAATTTTATTTTCCTCTAATTATTCCTAGTTAGGAGACAAAGTACCTATTTCAACTTTAAGAAGGTATTTCCCTTTATAGTAAAATTGCACTTTTTAAGGCAAAAGTTAGACACACATAAAAAAAAATGTAAGTCATCTACATGTACCAAAATAAACATAATGTGCATGTTGAATTCCTATAACTTCACCCTAAATCATTTGGATCAAACATAAGAGTAAAATTTGTAGATGACAATTTCATGATTAGTCCTTATATGCTACTTTTATGTAGTTAAAAGACAGGTTCTTTGCCTCTAGCTGGCATTTCCAATTTTGAGATATTTGTTTGTAAATTTATCACTTCCAACATGTTAAGATATGAAAATTACATATGTTTCCACCACCATGGATTTTGAATCCATGTAGATATGCATTTGATAATGTTTTTGGCATCAGGAAACATTGATAAGAAATGTTATCAACATTCAAGTCATAGCTGGATATATCCACATATGGGGCCTCATTGATAAAAAATGGCATTTATACCACATCGAGGGTGCCTAAAATCCTATATTACCAATTTATTATCCTTGAGCTACACCTTATTAGGAGATGGAGCACCCTTTACATCATCAATAAGGTCCTTTCCTCTATGGTAAAATTGCACTTTTTAAGGCAAACTTTGGACACATGTCAAATTCAAAACAAAATTAATCTACAAGAACATAAAAAATGAGCACATTCATGTGTAATTCATATAATTTCACCTAGGAGAAATTGGATCAAAAATAAGAGATGAATATGTGGTTGATGATCAGTCTTGAAATGTTATTTTTATGTAGTTAAGCAACATGTTCTTTGCCTCTAGTAAACATCTCCACTTCCAATACCTCTATTTGAAAATACATCACTTCCAACACATTAGGATATGAAAATTACATATTTTAATAATACAAAAAATTATTAATCCATGTTGATACATGTTTTTCAACAATTTTGGCATTAGGAAACATTGACAATAAATTTTGTCAACATTCAAGTCGTAACTAGATATCTCTACCTCTAGGGCCTTATGGCTAAAAAATGGCATTTCGACCATGTCTAGGTGTCAAATAACCTATAGGACCAAGTTATTTGCCTTTAGGTGTGCCCTATTGGGAGATAGAGTACCCATTCGAACCTTAATAAAGTCCTTCTCTCTATGGTAAAATTACACTTTTTAAGGAAAACTTTGAACATGCATCAAACAAAAACCATAAATCATATTCATGAATAAAAAGAACCATCATGTGAAAGTGGAATCCATATAATCTCACCACAAATCACTTATATTGGACATGATAGATGAATCTATGGATGATGATTCTATGATCAGTCATGAAATGATACTTTTAAGTAGATAAGTGATAGGTTCTTTACTTCTAGTAGACATTTTTACTTCTAGGACCTCCATTTGAAAATTAATTAATTCCAACACATTGATATATGAAAAATACATATGTTATAACCACTATGACCTTTTAATCTAAGCATATACATATTTTTTCAACAATTTTAGACATCAACAAGAAGTGTTATCAACATTCAAGTTGTTGAAAATATCCACTTCTAGGGCCTCATGGATGAAAATTAGCATCGCCACCACATTAGAGGTGATGAATAACCTCTAATAGAAAGTTTTTTGCCTTTGGGTATTCTTGGTTAGGAGTATGAGCACCCATTCGAGACTTAAGAATGTTTTTCCCTCTATGGTAAAACCATTAGTCATCTACATGAACTAAAAACTTCTCTTACCATTGAGAATATGGAATGATCTATTAACAATGCAAACCACATGAATGTGGAAGATAACCTACAAAAAATATGTTAGTATGTAATTAAACTAAAATTTATATGTACTACCTAAAAAATCAATAAAATTTGATAAAATTAAAGACATTTACATTTGAGAACTCAAAATACCTTGGGAGTTCAATATAAGGAATCATTAGGGTCAGTTTTAATCTTGATTATATCAATAATTTATTCATGTTTAGACTCAAAAACCTTCCATAGAGTCTTGTTTAATGGAATCTACCAATATTTATGTAACTGAACATTTTTTATGAGAACTAAGTTTGAATAGTGGAGTATTTCCCTATATATTCCATAGTCTTAAAACAACCATACATCTAAAATTTTGATAGGATAACATCTAATAAAAGTTATAGTAACTATCATAGACCCAATGGGATAGAAAATGTTTTCCCCATCTATGAATTATAAAGTCAATTTATTTTTTCCTTTACACACTAACAAAAGTAGTAGTTTGTCCCCTGTTTGTTATCCTCATTTGGAGCAATAAATACATAACATGTCATGCATCACAAAAGAAAATTTGATTTAATAATGTATTGTTTATATATATATATATATATATATATATATATATATATATACCAAATTTAGTACATAACACATGCTTTCAATTTAATTTAATATATACTTTAAATGTAACTATTTATCTCCTACATGATTGCACTAGATCACATACAAGGTCAAACTTATGTGATGATGTCATATTTATAAGTTATAATGCTGAAGTAACTTGATATGTGTCAATTGTACTTAGAGTTATACATATCCATTAATCCACCCACTCTTGTGATACACACTTGTTCTAAATAAATTCCATGCATGTTGAACAAAATCATTCCATATGCCTTGTATGAGCTTTCCAAGAACCTATATTTGATCTAAAAACTAAGTGGAAATCAATCAATATTATTAATATCATATAGTATTCATATATTGCAAATAATTCTTCCTCCATAAAATATAAATACCTATGAATGCTAGAGTTTTATTGAGCACCATGGGTCATTTTATCATTACTGAACTATATTTTTTTGCATATATCAAATCAGTAACATCTTCAAAATTCAACTCCTCTCTTGAAAGTGTTATTTTGACACATGATCCTACATCATCATGATCCCATTTTCCATGGCCTACTTCAGTGAAACTCAAAATATGTTATACACCAATGGTCATATGCATACTTCTCAACTATTAGAACATTCATGCATTCTTAAAATGTGACATGCAGCTATCCAATCAAATATAATGTTGATTGAAATTAATGTTCATTTGACTCAAGTTTCCATATAACATATTAAAATAACCTTGCACATATGTTGTAGCTTGTGCTCGATCATAACTAACATATAATTTGTATTCCATTAATATTTTATGATCATGATCTATATGGTTAGGTGCATGTATGAACTAATTATACATGAAAATGGAAACATGTACTAAATTATAGTAATGTGATTGAGACTCCATTTGTGGTTGCAATGTGTAATTATCTACAAAGTCAACCACTAAAATAATAGTACTAAGTGAGAATGTGTCCTTACTTAAATTGAATTTTTCATCTATCCATTTAGATCTATGTGTGTTGCTTTCATACTCATAAATAATTTCCTCCTTGAATTTGAGCATAAATTTAGAAACGTGTATTTGTTCTACAACAAGCTCACACCTTTTAGATTCTTGTCAATATTTTAATTGATATGTCATAGATTTATAGTTACTAAAACTAACTAATTATTGTCCAATTTATATGTGTACTCTCCTCACATGTACAATTTTTTGATTTTGGCAATCCACCATAAATGTTTCAAGTTCCATCCAAACATGCTTTGTTATAAATTTTTTTTCCATTTGGTCTTTCAAAAAAAATGTTGGAATAAATTCCCTTGCTAATTTTGGTGGAGTTTCAATTCCAAATTCCTAAAAAATGTTATTAATATTTAAAATGCAATGAACATGATGAAAAAAATCATAATAAACCAAAAATTCAATGGATGCCTACAACAATAAGTGTTGCATATGTTATTTATTTTCACATAGAAGATTTTGATCATTTCAAAATATCTCTGGCTAATATAAATTTGTGGATATTTGTAAACAAATTAGATTACAATTATCTTTTATTCACATCTAAAAAATGTTTTGGATGTGGTTCACGATTACAAGAACCAAATTTTATTTTGATTACACATTATATTAGGTTATGCCCTTGTGTTATCTTTCCAAAATTGTGTAAGTAAATATTTTAGGGTATCATTTATATCCTTGTATTTCCATGGGAATTTGCCAAAGAATTCCCACAAGTCATTGTTATTGACAACATAAAGTCTTATATGTATCCCAATTACTTTGTGTTTTTGTATTTATGTTAAACAATTTGCTTTTTTTTCTAATCAAGCGTTTTTTCTAATACAAGTTGTAATAATGCATTGATCAATTTTACCATATTTGGTGCATTTATTGACACCAATTTTATGGTATGTATTATGTACATTTTCAATAATTTCCTTGTTTTTACCACCACTATTACATCATTTTAAGAAGGTAAATAATCATACATATTTTCACCATCACCAAAATTAAAAACCATAAAATTTTAATATGGACTTGCATTATAATTTGGTATACTATAAAAATTGGCAATTAAACTCTCAAGATTTGGTATACTATCATTATTCATTTAATCATTATTTGTGACATTAAATTAAATAGGGATAGTAGACTTACTTTCACAAATTATTTTCATTTTTTCCTTTGTTTTTCTCTCATCACTTCTAATTCCTCTACTTTTTTGTGCTATAACTTCTTCTTCGCACTAGTATGAATTTTGTCACCCATGATTACCCAAATTTATAAAATTTAAAGGGTGGGGATAATGATAAAATTATTAAAAAATAGACCTACATGTTGTGTAGTACTCAATGGGGAAAAAGATACAATTATTCAAAAATAGACCTATACTATGTAGTCAACCATGAATAGACAAAGTTATTTACTTTTGAGGGTGGGGAAAGTGATAAAATTATTTTAAAAAAGACCAAAACTATGTTTTCAACCATGATTAGATAAAAATTTCTCTATTTTTAGGGTGGGGATAATGATCATATCATGAAAAGATAGACTTGCACTGTGTAGAATGAAACAAATCATAGTATACATGGGACATAAGTCTCATTCTAAAAAAAATACATTAACCTAATATAAAATTTTACTATTTTACTACCCATAGGATCATGCACATTATAAAACTTTATACATTCTAAAACTATGTACACACTAAAAATATGTATGCTCTAAAATCACATATCCACTAAAATTGCATACACACTAAAACTGTCAGGATCTAGAATAGAAAGCTCTGATACCACTTGTTAGGATCCTACTCCTTGAGATCACAATTTATTACCTTTGTATAAGCAACTAAACATGGAATTTAACTAGAAGTAATATGTAACTAGAATTTAGAAATAGTACAGAATATGAGAGACAATACAATCTTGTATTAACACTCTTCCAGAAGGAAATACAAAGAAGAAATCACACTCTTCCCACACCTCTTGGGCATACAGTAATTCTCCCTCAAGAGTTCTCTCTCTCTCAATTACAAACACAATCAACTCAATAACTGAGTTGTTGTTTCCACTAGTCAATAACAATACTACCAGTACCACCAAGTACTCAAAATACTCCAAGTAGATCTCCTTGATCTTGCTCCTTGTTGTGTTGCAGATCTCCTTAATCTTGATACCCCATAGATCTCCTTTGACCTTAGACACACACACCTACAGATCAACTGACCTTACTTACCATGTAGATCTTCCTAGTCTTGCACACCTACAAATCAACTTGGTCTTGCACACTTGCAAACCTTCTAGATCTTACACTTGGAAGAACCCTTGTCCTTGCCTTTGCAAGTCCTTATGATCCTTCACACTTTACAATATAGCCCTATGGGTCTCTTAAATAGATCCCATACAAATAATAATTAGACTTCCTAATTACAATAATTAGAAATGTAGACTCAAGACTAAAATTAGTCTTTACATGCAAACTAATTGTCCATCTAAAATTAGACCAGTTTTGGAAACGCATGCAAACACACACACATACATAGGTTGCCAATGTCAGTTCTTGTCTGACCGATGTCAGCTAACCCCTAATCAATGTCAGTTACTGTGTAACTAAATATGACTGACATTAGTTGATCAGACTAATGTCAGTTACTGTAACACTCAGCAACCTCCTCCATTTGCATTAGTGAAGCTTTAGCTCTACAACTTAACAATCTCCCACTTGGAGATAAATAGTTGCACCTATACCTATACCTATACATCATCTAATTTTGTTTCTTGGCTTGTATCCCTCTTCAAGTTTAATCTTAAAGACCAATAGAAGTTGAATGAAGATTTAAATTCTCCTTTGTTCCTGGCTTTGTTAACATTTCCACAGGGTTCTTATCCTTGCTAGCCCCAGTGACTGCAACAACCTTCTGCATCTCTAAAATCTAGCTAACCACTGTACCACCAATAGTGAACACATATCTTGTGGTGCTTCTCATGTCATCCAAGTAACCTACCATATCTGAATCTACATACCCATGTAGAGAAGTGCTTGACCCTGCTAGCATGAATACCTGCTGCTGGTCCCTCTCACATATCTGAGAATCCACTGAACTCCTTTCTAGTGCTTTTTTCCTAAATTGGCCATCAAATTGCTGACAACTCCCACTGCTTGGGCAATATCAAGTCTAGTACTCATGTACTCATCCTCATTATGTGATTTAGGACACTGTTCTGTGAACTATCCAACCATAGGTGTGTTAACCAGTTCTGCATCCTACATATCAAACCTCTCCACTACCTTATTCACATAATCCTCTGGAGACAAAATCAACCTGTGACTTTCCCTATCTCTAAAAATAATCATGCCAAAGAATTTCTTTGCTACTTACAAATCCTTCATGGCACACCTCTGAACTAACTTTACCTTTAGCTCAGCAATCTCCTGCATGTGTGACCCTACAACAAGCATATACACTACATACAGTAACAGGATAATGTAGCTAATATTATCCAACCTGGTAGAGTAAACACAATGGTCACATTGACCTTGACTAAATCCATGCTTTGCCATACACCTGTCAAACCTTAAACACCATTGTCTTGCACCCTGCTCAAGACCATATAACTTGGTCTTCTATCTCACCTATCCATTCTCTCCTTTCTTTAACCTAGGAATCCAATCATCTTTTAGTGCTTTCTTTTTAGTTGGTAACTCTACCGAATCTCCCATTTGGTTCTCTTCCAAGGAATCAATTTCCTCATTCATCCCATGCTCCCACTATTTCCTGGGTTCTACCTACATTGCCTCTTCAAAACTTCCTATTTCTTGACCATCAGTGAGCAACAAGTAGTGTAAAGAAGGGGAATAATGAATTTGAGGCTTACTTACCCTTTTATTCCTCCTCATGGGTGTTTGAGACTCCTTGATAGGTTGTTGTCTGCCCAAAATCCATTCTAATAGTGATCGATCTCGATCACCTCTCAGTATACACTCGACCAATGTTGGTTCCATGTGACTGACCTAACTGCTAACATTAGTTCCCTGATCGATGTCAATGTCTACCTACCTAACATCACTAACTTTGGTCTACACATGACCGATGTCAGTTCTTGCCTGATCGATGTCGGTTCTCACCTAACCGACATCGGTAACTATGTTTTCCTGTGAGTGATGATTTTTACCCACAAGCTCATTTTAGATCATAACCTTGTCCAAATCAACACTGCCCTACTCAGAATTATTCAACCCCTTGAGTTGATCTCTTTCCATCATCTTCTCCATGAAAACCAAGGATTTCTAGTTCTTAAGTTTGTAAAAGACATCAGACTTCCTCTTAAGAACATGCATTCCCTTCTCACTCATGTGACCAAGCCTATAGAGCCACATCTTTGCATCTACATCTAAAGTAGATAAAATAGAAGGAGAATCAGTAATACAAGTAGTTAGATAAAGAGTACATACTTTCTTACCACATGCTAATTCAAGTGCACCCTTGGAAACTTTCCAATATTCTACTGTGAGAGTTATTGTGCAACCCTCATCACCCAACTTTCTTGTACAAATTAGACTCCTCTTCAGGAAGGGACCATGCATGACATCCTTCAACACCCATGTGTTGACCATCTACAATTTTAGCTACACTTCCCCTTAGCCAACAATTTGACAAGGCTCACCAACCCCTAAATAAATCTTTCCAAAGTCTCCATGGACATAATCATGGAAAAATAATCTATTTGGGGTTGCATGGAAAGAGGCAACATAATCTAAAACCCAAGATTATAATTTATCTAAGGAACATATAAGAGCATCTCATGCAAAAAAACCTACATCATTTGCTTCTGTATTTCCTTCATGCTGATCTTCTACCAACCAACAATCTTTCTTTACCTACTCTTTCTTTCCATAATTTTGTAATTGATAATTCTTGCCATTGAATTTCTCCATTCTTAGCTTACTTTCTTCTACCATTACTTTACTCCCACTAAATCAAAAACCCATAAGAGTGACCTGTAATCAACAAACACTAACCTACTCCAAACTAGGCTCTGATACCACTTGTCAAGATCTAGAATAGAAAGCTCTGATACCACTTGTTAGGATCCTACTCCTTGAGAGCACAATTGATTACCTTTGTATAAGCAACTAAACATAGAATTTAACTAGAAGTAATATGTAACTAGAATTTAGAAATAGCATAGAATATGAGAGACAATACAATCTTGTATTAACACTCTTCCAAATGGAAATACAAAGAAGAAATCACACTCTTCCCACACCTCTTAGTCGTATAGTAATTCTCCCTCAAGAGTTCTCTCTCTCTTAATTATAAAAACAATCAAATCAATAACTAAGTTGTTATTTCCACCAGTCAATAACAATACTACCAGTACTGCCAAGTACTCAAAGTACTCCAAGTAGATCTCCCTGATCTTGCTCTTTGTTGTGTTGTAGATCTCCTTGATCTTTCTACCCTATAAATCTCCTTTGACCTTACACACACACACACACCTACAGATCAATTGACCCTACTTACCATGTAGATCTTCTTGATCTTGCACACCTACAAATCAACCTAATCTTGCACACCTGTAAACCTTCTAGATCTTACACTCGGAAGAACCCTTGTCCTTGCCTTTGCAAGTCCTTATGATCCTTCACACTTTACAATACAGCCCCATGGGTCTCTTAAATAGATCCCATACAAACAATAATTAGACTTCTTAATTACAATAATTAGAAATGCAAACTCAAGACTAAAATTAGTCTTTACATGCAAACTAACTATTTGTCTAAAATTAGACTAGTTTTGGAAATGCATGAAAATGCACACACACACACACAGGTTGCCGACATCGATTCCTATCTGAATGATGTCAGCTGACCCCTAACTGATGTCAATTACTACATAGCTGAATATGACCAACATTAGTTGATAAAACTGATGTCAGTTATTTTAACACTTAACAATCTCCTCCATTTGCATCAGTGAAGCTTTTAGCTCCACAACTTAACAAAAACTATGTATGCATTAAAATCACATATGTTTTAAAACCATGTATGAATTATTTATTGTGTAAATTTATTGTAAAATTGATCCTATATTGATCCAAAATTTAGTTCATTAATGTTAGACACATGGGTTATCTTAATAATATTCCCATTATATGATATTGTAACTTGAAACACTCTTTCTATTGCTCTTTATTATGTCTAACCATTGAGAAAGGTTAAAGAAGAATTTGTGACACTATATGACCTAAAATGGATAGGTTATGGTAAAAATGCTAAAACATTATGAATATGTCATCAAAATTAATATTTTATTACATATTTTTGTTCCTCTCAAAATATTATGCAAATTTTTAAAAATAGGCACGCCAATCCTAGTTCTTATGTAGAAGTTATGGCTTCTGTAAGATGGTGCATTTTTTCCAATGATAAAACCAACCTAATGGTTATATAAGCTCATTTTAAGTTACATAACCTCCCTATGGTAGTTCCATAATCAACCCCTATATATTTTGGAGGTTCCATAACTATGTAAAAATGGTATAGGAAATGGTTTCAAATTCTTCTTCTTCATCTTCTAAGTCTATTGGGCTTCTATTTTAGGCTCCCTTTAGTGAATAAGTTGTATATATATATAGAGAGAGTATTTGTAAGCATGGATATATTCTTAGCAAGTAATATTCTTTATTATATATGGTTTTTATGAATTAGAGTGTGGAAAGGAGAAGAATAAGTGAGCAAGTTGTAGAGCAAATGAGGGTAGTTTAAGTATATTTAAGTAAAAAGTATGTTCATGAAGGCCTCAATAAAGTAATGAGTTTGTATGTGCATAATTAGGTAGTGGACCATGGAGGAGATATTTCACTTTTTCTATAGTTTTCTCAACTTGAGATTATCCCATGTAATATGGTGTCTTTTTTAATCATGTTTTGATATTTCCTTTCTCTACTTTTAATGTTCTTGAATTCCTTTCCATATTATTTCTCTTGTAATTCATTTATAAATAACATTCAATGGTTGTTTTAATCAATTTTATAATCAAACCATTATATATTTAATCAAGTAATTGTTATGAGTTTATAGGATCCATGTTGGTGAAACTTAGTGTGGAATATACACCTAGTTTATAGATCAGATTGGTGAAACTTAGGGTGAAAAAGGTTGCTAACACATTTATATAATTATGATAGTTTTGTTCATGTTATACTTAGGTGGTTTTGGTGTGACAATTATGAAAATCTTCCTTTACCTCGATACCAAAGTGCTTAGGAGGGTGTCTCGATTCATTGGTAATAAGGCTAGTTAAAATCACCACTATTATTATTGCTAGGATGATGCAAACCTCTTGAAACTATGTGAAGTGATGGTTTTATCCAAAAGTATTTGATGGGCCAGTGATCTAAGGGATGTGAAATTATTCTTCTCAAGATGAAAATAATCCAAAGGTAATCATACAAATCTTAAGAAGAATTTTCCTATAATATGACATGTTCTTTCTCTTTTGAAAATTGATGTTCCTTTAAGCCTTCCATGTGGGATAAAGAATGTCTTTTGTATCTTCAATGGTGATCCTTACTCTTATTGGCCAAGAGGAGTGGGAAAAAATGTTTATTGATGAAGGGAAGATCATCAATAAGGTGAGAGTAAGAGAGTTTTTAATTGAGTTAAAAATGCAATTTCCAAGGATATCCAAAAGGGCATTCTTATAAGGGGAGGAAGAAATTTTCTCACCAAATGAGCTCCTAAGTTTTTTGAGACTTAGAATCTTTCAAATTCAAGAGGTATAATCCAAAATTTGGGTCTTTAATGTTATCCACATGGGTTAACTTATTATATATTATCAATATATTATAGTGTAACTTAAAACACTCTTTCTATTATTCTTTATTAGTTGTAACCATTATGAAAGGTTCAAGAAGAAGTTATAATAATCTATGACCTAAAATGAATAGATTATGGTATAAAATCTCAAACATTATGAAGATATCATCAAAAGTAATATTTGATTATATATTTGTGTTCCTCTCAAGAACTTATGCAATTTTAAAAAAATGGCATGTCAATATGAGTAATTATTGCAAGTTATGGCCTCCAAAAGATGGTTCATTTTTCATAATGATGATACCACCCCAATGGTTTTGTAATCTCGCTAGCAGTTATGTAACCACCCTATGGTAGTTCTATAACTACCACCTATAGATTATAGTGGTTCTATCACTACGAAAATAATGGTATAGGAAATGGTTTAAAATGTTTCCTCATCATGTTCTATGTCTTTTGGGTTTATATTTTGGGCTCCCTTTGGTGTCTAAGTTGTATATATATGTATGGAAAGATTCTTTATAATCATGGGAGAGATTATTAACAAGTAATCTTCTTGATTATACATGTTTTTTATAAAATAGAGTGTGGAAAGGAGAAGAACAAGTGATGAAGTTGTATAAAATATGAGGGTAGTTTGAGCACAATGAAGTGAAAATTATGTTCATGAAATGCTCAAGAAGGAAATAAGCTTATGTGTGCATAATGAGATAGTGGAAAAAGGAGGAGATCCCTAACTTTTAATACAGTTTTCTCAATTTATGTTTCTCAAGTTTAATATGGTATCTCTTTCAAATATGTTTTGGTAGTTACTTTCTCTACTTTCAATGTTGCTGGATTATTTTTCATATTATCTCTCTTGTAATTCATTTCTAAATCACATTAAATGGTTATTTTAATTAATTTGATAAGTAAATAGTTATATAATCAATAAAGGGGTTGTTATAAGTATATAAGATCCATGTTAGTGAAACTTAATCTAGAATATACACCTATTTTATAGATCAAATTGGTATAAGGTAAAGTTATCCTTTTTACTATAAAATGTTACTAACACATTTTCACAATTATGCTAGTTTGGTTCATGTTATTACTAATATTTTGGCCTCCTAGGCCAAAACTAAACCCCTAATATCCAAATCCTAACCCTTGCTTCATTTTCCATTTTATAAAAGGTAAAATCAAGGTTTTATTAGGATTTCAAGGTCCATCGCATGTGTCTTGTCTAATCAATCTTATGCCTTCATCTTTTATGAGATCTTTTACAATGTAATTTAGCAAAGTTTAAATTAACTTTGGAAAGATTAAGTTTAAATTGTGAAATTCAAGGTATAAGTGATGCATGGTGAAAACTATTAGGTGGTGTTATTCCAAGATAACATGGTGTTCCATAATGAGTAAGTGGGCCTAAAAGTAAAGCTAATGAAATATAAACATTATCTTTTCACACATTTTGAGGAGATTAATTTTTTTTGAGGAAATTAAGGTTTCACTTGTTTTATTATATTTATAGTTGAAATGTTATAATGTAACCCATGTGAGGAGTTAGTAACATGAAAAATAGGCCTTTTGGGTCATTTGGAATTCATTGAAGATCATGTCATACTTCAATTTACCATACACCCAACCAAGAGATGGCAGTTCTAACATTTATTCACATTTAAAACCATTTTATTCATTGTAAAATCCAAATATATCATAATTTGAATAAAATTAGGAATAATATATGCTTTTTAAATTACACCATCACTATACAATCCAAGAATAATTCCATTGGCATCTAGTTCATAGCTTTAGTGAGGTATCTTGGTAGACTGAGCAGTTTTCTTGATGAAGAAGTGTCTTTGGGAGGATAATTGAAAGGATTTAAAACTAAATATTTTATTCTAATCTTATCCAAGGCCTCATAAACCTTTATTAATCTCAAAACCATACTCCATAAGATTTCACATGTCTAAAATAGGTAAAAAACCAATCAATTATCCATCATGTCATTGGCAAGGGAAGAAGAGGTAGTTTGATGAGGTTGTTTCATGAAGGAGAGGTATGAGAACCATATATATTAGGATTTTAATGGAAACCATATTCTCTATAATTCCATTTCAAAAATTTTGAGTCTAAGGTCATGTGCTTTATGAATTGTCATTAAGAAGTTTATTGCCTCTTAAACCCTTCAAAACCACATCATATCAGTTTTCTCTTGTTTAAATGGATTTGTGAGATATTTTATGGAAATGATATGTTTTGATATATATTTTAAGGTATAATAAGTCCTCAAACACCAAATGTAAACATTAAATACATGAAATAATCATTTAATGCCAATAAAACTTCAAGTTCTACAGTCTTTTGACATGACAGTTAAAGTTTCTGCTAGTATATCAATGTTTTAATGCATAAAGGTGATTTGAAAATATTTTAAAACATTGTTTTTTAACTCATAAATCCCATTTATATTCTTAAAAACCAAACACAAAACTCAAATTGTAAATAAAACCACCTGGGAATGCATATCAACTATACTATGTAAAATCAACAGGCATACAATGAAGGTTCTTTGCAAGTTTATGCTATTTCGATTTCAGAGTAGGACCTAAATAAATCCAATTATATTTTAATTTATCCAAAATATGATTTATAAATATCTTCATGTAGAATATCCACTCCAATAATAGAGTTTCAATGAAGTTTGAGATTGAAAGAGACCCTACATGCATGTATATTAGAATATGGTGAAGAGGATGCAATTTTGTTGTTAAGAATGGTTAAAAATGGTTTTAGTAACATTAATTAATGTTTATAAAGTGATTATATTCCTCAAGATGAAGATAAATCATTAAGAAAGATCCATCATGGCTAGAATTGTCAAACTACCCATAAAACCCTATGCACTCTATCAAAGACTTGTAAATGGAAGAATAACCAACCAAATCCATTGAAAATTAATGTAAATTTAATGTATGGGTATAATTATGTTATAAAACTATTTTTTCACTTGAACTCACCTTGTGATTCCATCTACAACTGAATATATTCAAGACCACCTGTAGGTAATCACCAAGAGAGGTCATAAAGAGAAGATTGAATATGTTTGCTTAGATTTTTGGATCTAAAATTCCTATGAAAGCCTATTTTTGTTTTACAAGAATATTAAAAACACTTGGATAAGTGATCCAAGTCATTTGGATATTGTATTGAGCTAAGATCTTGTGGAAAATGTGTAACATCCCCACTAGGATCTACTAAGAATAACATGATTTTTCTAAAAATATAATCAACATATTTTTTCATTAAATTACAACATGAGAATATAATTAGTGATAAAAATAAAAAACTCCAAGTATTATAAAGATAAAATAAAATTGTGACATCCATATGTCATTGATCACTATCATCAGATAAAATAAAACATAACTAAATATAAAAAGTAGTTACAGATTTCCATCCATGGCTGGTATAAACATGTAGCCATTATTATCATGGTACAATAAGTAAATAATTACATCTCATCAGGTATAATGTATCAATAATAATAAATACAATATATGATACAAGATACAAGATATGTGGCTCCACAGAGCTTGACTTCCCTAAACTCTAGTATCTATGGTAATCTCAAGTGTCATCTCCAAAATACTGTTATGGGGAGGGAGAGCATCATCCAAGTATGTCTACACACCAACCATGGACCATCACTCCCTCAAAAAATCCCACAATTAGGTAATGGTCCTCCCTTCATAGATGATTAGATAGTGATGGTTCAATAGTTTATAGAGATGAGTTAGTACCTGTATACTATATGATTTCTAAGAACATGCAGTGCACCATAAAGAAATACATTATAACATGATATCATAAAAAAAATATACATCATATACATGAAATGAAAATATCTAACAAACATTAGTTTGGACAAATTTTTCAATAGTTATTGATCTCTAAGATTAGTCAAATTCATACACACAACTTGATCAGATTACCTTCATTTAGCAATGGTGATGCTAACAAGCTAGTGAAGTTCATCTCATTACTTACTCAGTACCAAAAATGCAAGATTTGGTTAATACATATATAACCAATATTATTTATAGATGTATGAATGAATCTCCACAATATTATTTATCACAAAATTAATAAGTAAACAAGTAAAGCTTATACCAATCAGGTATAATATATATTAGTTTGAATATTCTATTTTAAATAAGTATATAAAATACATTAATTTTTATGACAAGCAATAACATCATAGTCCATCATTTACAAGTACACATTATTTAATTTCAACAACTAGTCATAATAATTTTATAAAATCAAATTAATCATAAAAAAATGTTATAAAACATATGAAAATAATATTTAAATGTTTCTAGGAGATTGTATTCATTTGGATGTGGTTTCATGTCCCTTAGAATCCAATGAATTATTTTAAAAATCCATGAAACTATAGATATAGGCATATGACCCAATACACTTATAAATTTTATATTTTCATATGAATACTGAAGTCCATATATAGATATGTTTTTTTATATGAATACCCTCATACATATTAACTATATTCATACTATATTTCAAATATAAGTAATTACCAATATATAAATATAGTTTATAAAGTTTAACATTAATTTAGAACTATGATCAAAGAATTAATCATTAAACCTTCCTATTTAGAAAATAAATGGATGATCTATTATAAGTGTAGACACCAAAATCGTGTCTACTCCTTGGTCGACTCCCCCTTGGTCCCCTTGGTCCACTTCTAACACATCTCTAACCCACACACTTATTAATTTAAAATAATTAACTATTTTAAATTAATAAAACCCCCCTTGACACCTCACCCCACCTTGGATACCTCTCCTTGGATGCCTCCCATCACCCTATGACCAATTAATGACCTATTTCAACCCTCTCGCACTCATTCAATCCACCTTCAACTATTTTTCCATGACACCTAGACATGGTAGTTGGAAGAATGGGAAAAAGGCTAAAAATAGCCTCTTTTCCCATTCTTCAGCCACCGACGTCGATCATTATTTGGCCAACACCGACTGTTTTGCCGATGTCAATTGCCTTCAAAACTACATTCTACGTCCAGAATGTAGATCCTTTAACTTTCTAATTAGCGAACCTTCCAATCTCCTGACCTCTCTTGCTCTCTATCTCCCAAATGCATAGCAAGAATCACAGGGTATAGGTACTCTGCATCAGTCACTCCACTCTGCAAGTAGTCTTATACATCAACAGCATCAGCAACAGGTCTCCTACACTTCTTCTTCAGCAGGCAAGAGGTAAGTATTCTTCTTTTGTTTCATCTCAATATTTTAGAATGCTTTGATAATCAGTCCCCATTTGCTACTTCTAAGTGCTATGAATCAGACTCAGTTATCAACCAAACCAAACTTGAATTCTTCCTGGAAAGGCTGAGAGGCCTTCCCCACATCCTTATCCCTTTTTTAGCCACACTCTCTGCCCTGCAAACCTAGCACAAACCCTGAACAGACTCTCAGACTACCACAGACCATTCTATCGACCAAGAACCCATCTAAACCCTATCCAAGACCATTGCCCCGACTGACGCTAGCCACCATACCCATTGCCCCTACTGACATCAGCAGACTAACCAATGTTGGTGACCTTAACCAACTGACATTGGTAGACCAACCGACATCGGCAACTGTGGTAGACTGATAGCAGACAGTAGGTACGCATTGTTTGTATTTCTCTAGCTTAGTCTGTCATTCTTATCTTTATCTGACATTATTTTTTATCAACAAGTGGACTGACATCCCTTAAGGAAGTCTTTGCACTTCTGGGACCAAGCATATCACTTGGCAATCCACCTTACATCCATCTAACAATCTCTTTGTTTAAGTCTCTTTCTTCTACAGGTGTCATCCTCCACAGCCAAAGAGGAGTCCCTACAACGTTTGGATAATGGTGCGCAGACCTCATCCAGGTAACATCTAACCCTAGAACATTTATCTTAGTTTCTTACTTCTTTTGAATGTAGAAAACCGAAAAAATAGTTTGAAACATTCTGGCACGATCGGTGGGACCCTAGGAATTCTCCTTGGGTTCATACATTTTTTTTCAAAGCATACTTTTCATATAGGAGCATTAGGTCTCTCCTTGCATCTCTTTCTTCTATCTCTTCTGAAAAGACACTATCAGCAAAGTTAAAAAGAATCATTCTTTTTCTTTCTTTCTTGCATCTTAGACTAGTCAAACTCATACTCTTCAACCTTTTCTCTACTTGTCTACATACGAACACACATTTCTATTTGGGCTTAAAATACATTGCATTTCATTTCTTCCTGAATGTATACTTAGCTCTCACATCTAGTAATTAAAAATGCATCATGAATTAATTGTAGCACACTTATGTTACATGACTTGACCACTTGCACAAAATCAAACATCTAAACATAACTGAGACAAGGCCCAACTAGGATTTCATCACTTAGCAGATACCTTACCCATCTTGACAATCCCACTTAGACTTCACTACCAAGGGGAAAGCCCACTCTGTTCTCTGGCAGAGGATAAACTCTAGGGGAAGTATATACTAGCTAAGTGAGACCAGCTTATCACTGGGCTCATGACATGAGGGGAGTTTGCTCTTTAACACTAGGCCACGTACGAAACCTAACACAGATCTTGAGCACCGAAACTAACCTGAAACCAACCTTAGACTACTTCTTTTAGGACCTATTCTAAAATCCAACTTTCTAAACACATTCATCTAAGGCATAGGCCAATAAGACTCTAAAAATTATTCTTAGGAATTAACGTTAGAGTTTGCTTGTCTTCATCTATTTTTCTATCTTTATCTGGGGTTTTGAGCTAGTGAGGATGTTTTCTTCTTTCTTCCAAAAACTCTCAATTTTTTTGAGTTTCTAGACAACACAATAATCGACATTAGTTTTTTCCACTAACATCGGCAACCTATTTTCATCAACATCAGTTATCTGACCAATGCGGCAACTTATTCCTATCGACATCAATTTTTCCACCGATGTCGGTCACTATCAACAACTTTTTTTCCAAAACAACAAGCTTAAAACTCAACTTTTTTACTGACCAACATCCATTCTGGATTTTTGAGACTAAAAAACATAGTTTATAGAACCTGAACCTTTTTTTCCTTGAATGGTTTTGACACGGACTCAAACCAAAACTCTTCTTGACCACGCAAGGAAACAACCACTTCTGCCTTTGCCTTCCATAACTAGTCCTCTAATGGAGTATCATTAGGTGACTGAACATACTCTTGCCTGACTAACCCTGATGCGACCATCTATTGTTCCTAAAGGGGATCAAGACTTTAAAAGGTTCCTTGACCTCAATGTCAAGGCCCTTCAACATTATCTCACGAGAAGCCAAATGCGAGACTCTTTAGGCAACCCAGTCTATGAGATGCCAACCTCCTTAATCGAAGCGGCAATGATGTCGACAGCATCCACTACCCAACCCATGAACACTCTGGCCTTTGCTTTGACCATCAACTTGACCATGACTAATCTTCAAAGTGTGGCTTCTCCTTCTATCTCTGGGCCCACTTCCATCGGGGTTTTGCCCCCCATCAACCATAGACTATTCAACAAAATTCTACCCCTTTCCAAAATCTAGTTGTCTCCATCCCGCCTACTCTTGCCCCTATCAACACAAGAGTAACTACCTACCCTTCAACCAATACTGCCACCCCTCAACCACCTTTGGCAGCCCCTATTCAATTTGTGCCCTCTAACTCCATGTCACAACCACCCCTAGCTTCCACATCTATCCCAATGACTAGTTATCAATATGTTGCACCTATACAAGTGCAACCGACTACATCATATGTCTCTTCTAGCACCTTCCAAGTGCCTTACAACCTAGGGGGCACCCCATCTACCAATCTGTCAGTCGATCTCATCAAGATGCTGATGGACAAAATGTCTAATCTTGAGACATCAATTTCTAGTTTAAGCAATGTCCTTTCATATGACCAAATTTGTAATGAACCCATCCATCCCTCCGTCCCAATCTGGCCGTATCCCAATCAGTGGGAACTTCCTAAGTTTACTCGCTTTCAGAGTAAGGAAGACCCATAGTAGCATCTACGAGCATTCAGACATGCTTGTTACCTCATAGCACATGATGATGCATTGTTGCTACGCACATTCCCCATGTCACTTTTTGGTGCTATCCTCGATTGGTACAACTCTCTCACCAGTCATTCTATCTTTTTTTCACTCAACTAGCCCAACTTTTCCTTGACCACTTCTTGATTAATATCACCAAAAAGGTCTCAATCATAGACCTATACTCTATTAGGCAGTTTGATGATGAATCAATAGCTGATTTCATTGCCTATTGGAGAGGCTTAATCAAACAACTCTCCTTCCCTTTACCTCAACCCGAGCTCATTATGATCTTCTCTTGAGTATGTGCCATGCACATCTCATCCACCTTGAGGGTTCAAACATTTTGCACTTTTAATGAAGCTTTCACCATGGCCCAAAAGCTTAAACTCCATGCTATTGAAGAAAATAGGGTCAAATTGCATAATACCAATGCAAAAACTGATGACCCTTCTTCTTCCAGACCTTCTTCTTCCCACTCCAAGCCCAAAGGAGTGGCCAACGCTGTGGTCTTTAGATCACCATCATCAACCATAACCAACCAATCTCAACCTTCCACCTCTCAAAGCATCACAAAATAATTCCAACAACAGTACATACAGCATTAGTATACTCCTATAGGAGAATCATATGCTTCCATTTTAGATAAACTTGTCAAACAGGGGGTCCTCAATCTCCCTCCAATCCGACCACCTCAATTCGACCCTTCAAAAGCCATCCCTACATGGTATATGGAAAATGACTTCTGTCACTATCAACGTGTCCAAGGCCATGACATAAACAACTGCAAAACTTTCAAGAACATTGTCCAAGACATGATAGACAAGGGAGATCTTGTTTTGGATAACCCGAATGTGCCACCCAACCAAAACATTGATATCTTCAATCAACCTTTTCCTAACCATCCTCCTAGCCAAAACAATGTCCAGACCATGGCTGATAGCTCCCAAGAACATGATATATACATGGTCAACATGGTCTCACCTCTTGTCCCTGACTAACCTCCTCCATAGGTAAAAGAGCTTTCTTCTCCTATTCATCCATCACAGGTAGAAGAACCTTCTTCTCCTATTAGTTCTCCATCGACCTCTCTTATATTGGAGGACACTTCAACCATACCAATGCCATTAGCCCCACCTTCATCCTTCCTCCTACCAATGGAGGAACATACCCTTCCTACTCCTCAACCACAAGTAGAAGGCACCATCATCTCTGCCCTCTATCCTCTTGAGGAGTCACATTCTCCAATTTCTTCTCCACTAAGAGAAGACCCTATCTCTTCACCCACTTCGACTGAGGAAGACCTAGTGATGATTTTCTCTTGCCTTTTGCTTGAGATCGCTACATCTCACTCACCTCCATCCACATCTAAACCTAAACCCACGTAGGCATCCACCATGCCAAAAGAGATTAAATCTCTTGGTGTTGACCCCATATCTAATCTTGCCTCACACAATAGTGGCCCTTAAACCAAACCAAAGAAGGCCACTAAACCATACCAGAGAATTTCTCCCCCACCTTCATCATTGCCCTCTATTTTGGGCCCACATCCATCCACCTTAATAGGAGTGCCTCCTACTCCAACACCTCATAGAGGCAAATTGCCTCCATTATTCCCTTTACCCATTAAACATATATTTCCTCCAAAATGACCAATGCCTCCTACACCTCCAAAACAAAAGTCATCAACCCCTACTGCAACAAAACATGCAGACTCATTAGCAGGTTCTTATGCCTTGCTATTACGACAATTATTGCAGTCTTCTCGCATCAGTCTTCCACCTCTTAAACCATACCAATCTCTTAGACCAAAACCAACCTGGTTCGATGACACTAAAGTTTGTGCGTATCATCACATGCTGGGACATGACATTGAGCATTGTTGTGCCCTCAAGGTTGTCATTCACCAATGCTTGGAGAAAGACACCCTTCTTCTTAACCATATTATCAACAAACCTTCAACATCATCTCATGCTTCCCATACCTCCTCACCTTCACACTCATCAACTCTCGGATCATGACCATCTTGGTTTGACAACACTAAATTTTGTCACTATCATCGCACACCGAGACATGACACTGAGCATTGTTGCACTCTTAAAGATGTCATTCATCAACACCAAAAAAAGGATACCCTTCTCATCAATGATCCTCTTGACTACCCCTTTGCCAAATCTTTCACACCATCACATGTCTCACAAGCATCATCACCTAAATCGGGATTTCAAAACCAGACTATGGTCCCTCCACCACCTTTAACCCCATTATTTAAAATCAACATAGTCAACTTGACCACCAGCACACCAACCCAAAAGGATAAAGGGGAAAGACATGTTTCTATCCCTTGGACATCCCCATCTACCAAGCCTTCACCACAACTAAAACCCAAGATTACTGTCTTCAGCACATCTCGACCAGCATCCTCAAAGACAATCCTTGCCCCCATGGTGAAACAACTTCACCCAACCTCTGTGAAGACATCTTTGTATGACCTCATACAAAGCTCTCCACAACATCATCAAGCCTTAATCAAAACCCTACAGGCAGTGGAGGTTTAACCTGAAGACCCCCAACTAGTAGCCGCCTTAGTCCAACCATTTCTCAAGCATTCTCCTCATCACCAAAATAATTGGGGGAATTTGACTCTATATTGACTATCACGACCACGACCAAGCCTTGACCAAACATTGACCAGGACCAAGCCTTGACCAAACATTGACCTCAAACAAGCCTCGACCAAACATCAGCCTTGACCAAACATCAACCTCAACCAAGCCTCGACCAAACATCAACCAACCAAACATTGACCAACCAAACATCAACCAAACATCAATCAACCAACTTCTTAATCAACTTTTTGACCAAACAACGATCAACATATGACCAATTTGGAATGAAGCAAATGGAGTAAGTTTGCTCCTAATTGACTCAGACCTTACATCATGATGCACAACCATGGGGCAGGGACTTATCAGAACCTGAGCCCCTTTATGCCTTACATCTTTGACCAGTCTATTATTAGTCACGTTCTCATTCACTTGACGTTAACTTGAGCTTGATCCCTTGAGCAATCCTCATCATCATCATTCCTATCTCCCTCAACCCTCAACCCTACAAACATCAATTAACCCTTTTGTCAAGCATGAATGCTTTGTCCTAATAAAAGGGAGCCCTTGAACCTCTATAGTCAAGTCCATGACCAAAGTCCAGTAAATATATATATATATATATATATATATATATATATATATATATATATATATATATATATATATATATATATATATATATATAAATTGGGATGCCTAACATACAAAGGTCATAAAACTCTATATGTAGACTACTCCCTTGAAGGACAGCTACATAATTGTTGTATTTACTAGACTGCTCCCTTGAAGGACAGCTAGGCCAAAGTCATATCAAAAGCAAAATATAAACCACTCCCTCAAAGGATGGCTATGCCTAAAATCTTGCTATAAACAACATTATTTTTCAAAAGCTTCCCACATCGATCAGCTTCACAAAAAGACCACAAAACAAAACAACATCCCCTTGCAGACTTCCCGCATTGATCAGTCTGCCAAAAAAAATGACTGGCAAACTTTAAAGTCATGGACTTGTCTATAGTCGTTATCGAGGTCACCTATAAAAGGGGCAAAGTTTTTCCTACCAAAAAGGGTTCCCCCATCCAACCATATCACATAACCAAACTTATCACCCCAACATACTCAAGGGATTTCGAGCTCACTTATCGTCAAGTGATTCGATTACTTCTCTAACACAACCAATGGTCAAAGACGTAATGCATGAATGGGGCTTTTGTTTCTAAATAACCCCTTATCTATGACATCATTATGGTCCTTGTCAATGAAAGAGCAACACACCATTCACTTCTTATACATCTTGGTCACAAACAATCCAACCAAATCAAAACCAAAACCAAAACCTAACCCAACTAAACTAAGCATTTTTAGACCACTGACATGACTTAGTCCATTTCACATAGTTTCTATGGACAACAATACACATGGAAACTATTAATCAGACACAATTTATGTTAAGCATAAACCATTACTTGCTGAAGCATAAACAACCTCAATTCATTTTTAGCATACACCATTACCAATATGGAAACTTGCTAGGGATGAAAGACCACTCAACCAATGTTATAGAATACACCATCACACAATATGGAAAAGGCTGTAACATCATCATGACAAAACCACCTATCAACCATTTTCAACTCAACCAGTTTGAACTACATTGGTCTGAGGCCCTTCACACATGGGCTATGTAGGCAGCACTCAGATGACATGACATCTTCTGGGGTTAGCTTGGCCATATCCATTTGTTCGTCAATCTGATAGACAAACCATATTACCTTTGACCATGACTTAACCTCATCCAACCCATCCATAACCCTGACCCTCTTCTTTCCTTTTAGGGAGAACTACATTGGCCTGAGGCCCTTCCAACAGGGGCTATATAGGTAGCACTCAGTTGACATGGGGTCTTCTAAGGTTATCTCAGCCATTCCTTTGTCTATCCATCTAACGGACCAACTATCTTGACCTGACTCGACCAATGACTATGGAGATCGTGACTATCTCCTTTGACCACGACCATTTTCAAGACAACTTTGCCTTAGTTGTTTTGATTACATGTAGGCTACTTCATGAATAGTTAGCCAAATTATTTGCACCCATATTTTGACCCTCACAAGTATTGGATCACGAGCAAGTTGATCCCCACTACTTGTGACATTTTCATGTTTCTAAGAGCACTTCCTAAGCCTAGAATACTTGGAACATGATGACCATTGGAGCTACAGCTTGGATCGAATAACCCAATTAGCTACGAATAAATGTTGGGGCCCGATTATTTCAATTTTGGCACTCCTCAACTTTTGACCTATGATAATTTGACTTGACCATCCTATGAAGTGGTATGCACACAATCTCGACTATTGTAGCATTCACACTCAAACTTCACCATATCCATCCTCTATCTATCAAATCAGCACCCGATTCTAGGTTCCCTTCCCTTGACTCTTACTTTGAGGGGGAATATCTCATCCCATAATCAGGGCAATCAACATTCATTTTTGTCTTACAGTTCACCAGAACAACCAACAGGACAAAAGGACTACCTCATCCCATACCTAGGGCAACCAATCCCTATTTTTGTCTTGCAGTTCATCAAGAACAACCAACAAGACAAAAAGGGGCAAATGTAGACACCAAAATCATGTCTACTCCTTGGTCTATTCCCCCTTGGTCCACTTCTAACACATCTCTAACCCACACACTTATTAATTTAAAATAATTAACTATTTCAAATTAATAAAACCCCCCTTGACACCTCACCCCACCTTGGATACCTCTCCTTGGATGCCTCCCATCACCCTATGACCAATTTATGACCTATTTCAACCCTCTCACACTCATTCAATCCACCTTCGACCATTTTTCCATGACACCTAGACCTAGTAGTTGGAAGAATGGGAAAAAGGCTAAAAATAGCCTCTTTTCCCATTCTTCAGCCACTGATGTTGGTCATTATTCGGCTGATGTTGATTGTTTCATCGACATTAGTTGTCTTCAAAACTGCATTCTGCGTTTGAAATACAGATCCTTCAACTTTCCAATCAGCAAACCTTTCAATCTCCCAACCTCTCTCACTCTCTATCTCCCAAATGCATAGGAAGAATCACAGGGTACAGGTACTCTACATCAGTCACTCTACTCTGCAGGTAGTCTTATACATCAACAACATCAGCAACAAGTCTCCTACACTTCTTCTTTAACAGGAAAGAGGTAAGTATTCTTCTTTTGTTTCATCTCAATATTTCATAATGCTTTTATAATTAGTCCCCATTTGCTACTTCTAAGTGCTATGAACTAGACTCAGCTATCAACTAGACCAGACTTGACTTCTTCCCAAAAAGGCTGAGAGGCCTTCCCCATGTCCTTATCCCTTTTTTAGCCACACTCTCTACCCTGCAAACCCAACACAAACCCTGCATAGACTCTGAGACTACCATAGACCATTCTATCAACCAAGAACCCATCTAGACCCTATCTAAGACCATTGCCCCAACTGACGCCGACCACTAGGCCCATTGCCCCTACTGACGTCGGCAAACAAACTAATGTCGGTGACCTTAACCAATCGACGTTGGCAGACCAACCGACATCGGTGACTGTGGCAGACCGACAGCAGACATCAGGTACACATTGTTTGTATTTCTCTAGCTTAGTCTATCATTCTTATCTTTATCCAACATTATTTTTTATCAATAAGTGGACTGACATCCCTTAAGGAAGTCTTTGCACTTCTGGGACCAAGCATATTACTTGGCAATCCACCTTATATCCATCTAACAATCTCTTTGTTTAAGTCTCTTTCTTTTGCAGGTGTCATCTTCCACAACCAAATAGGAGTCCCTACAACATCTGGATAATGGTGCACAGACCTCATCTAGGTAACATCTAACCCTAGACCATTTATCTTAGTTTCTTACTTCCTTTGAATGTAGAAAAGCGGAAAAATAGTTTGAAACAATAAGATATTAATATTTACTGACTATTAAAGAAAAAAATGTTATAGTCAATAGACTATTTATATCCATATTAAACTCTAAAATTTTAACATACAAACATTCACACCATTTAAACTTATATAGTCCATGGTTTTGATTGGCAAATTCACATGATCTTGAGTAATCACCTATTTATTATTTTCATTGAGAGCCAATATTTTTAGACTATGTTTTCCTTAAAGTAGGTGATATGAAATTAGGTGATAAGTATTTTTGAACTATTATCATTCTGAATGATCCAAGTAGATCAATGAATTAATCATAAATCCATAATGAATGAACTATCATACTTACCTCATAATGTATTTATATGGAGTAATAATTAAATGTATCTATATGGTATATTTATACCATATTTCCCTCATAATATTCTATAGTAAATACATTACAATATAATGTTACTATAAATACATACATACATACATATATATATGTGTGCATGTGTGTGCGTGTGTATATATATGTATGTATGTATATATGTCTATAGATATGTGTATATATATATATATATATATATATATATATATATATACATATGTATATGTATATACATATACATATGTATATGTATATACATATACATATGTATATACATACACACACACACATATATATGTATATATATATATATACATATGTATGTATATGTGTGTGTGTGTATATATATATATACACACATATACATATACATATATATATATATATACACACACACACACACATATATGTATGTATTATATATATGTATGTATATATATGTATGTATATATGTGTGTGTATATATATGTATATGTATATATATGTGTATATATGTATATATGTATATATATATATATATGTATATATGTGTATATATATATATATATATGTTGTGTGTGTGTGTGTGTGTGTGTGTTATTTGTTATAATATTAATGTAAATCATTGTTTACTTGCAATATCTATAATCCATTATGGTTATATTCATAAAACACCATTAAAAAAAGCACCATTATTTAATTATTGGAACATATACATATAAAGTCATATTATTAACTTCATATTACCTGTCTCTATTTAATAACATGGATATGAAGGATGTTTACTATATTACCCTTTTATACTATATTTGTTATATTAAAATTTTTAGAAAATAATATTCACAAAGATAACACTAAATTCACTGGTTATATTACTAACAAATATACATATAAAGTAATGAATATCGAAATCACTATGGATATAAAAAATGGACTCACATGTAAAACATATTATCTCTAATTACTATTGTTTTACAAATCACTAGGTAGAAATCATGAAATTAGAGTTTTAAAAATAGCTCTATGAAAATTACTAAATACAAATTGTGGTTTTTGCAATATATTCATTGATTCTTCAATAGAACAATGGTGTTGTATATAAGTGTAATAGTGCAATATGAAACCTGATCTCAATTAATAAAACAAAGCTGATCTACATTATAAAACCATGTATATATATGTATATATAAATCACTATTTGTGGGTGTCAATACACAGTCCAATATCACATTTATGATTCAGACCCTAAAATGGTGTGCTCTATGTTCTCTTATTGGTCATCTATGTAGAAGTGGTGATGTTAAGTTAAGTCCTTGAAAAGATGTAGTATTTGTAGTTTTCTAGATTCTAGATATGTACTTAAAGATGTGGTGATTACATGTGGACTATTAAATGTGCTTTGTAGAAATGACTTACTAAGATTTACTAGGATTTTACCAAAAATTGATTGTATAATAAACATCATTGCTAGTTAAACAAAAGAAGAACATAATAGATATATGTAATGCCTCATTTAGATATCATTATATACTTGTATAAATTATTAATGTTATATGTATATATATAGTTCTTCATATATATTCAGTCATTACATTTTATATGATAGGTACATATATACAGAACCACCCCTAAACTCTTTTCCATAAATTGGATGTCCTAGGTGCCATTCATTTAAATAGGATATATACATAGTTTTCCATCAAATATATACATAAATTAATTAGTAGTTTGTTATTATAATATGTGTGTGTGTGTATACACACACACATAGACACACACACATATGTATATACATACATACATAAATACATACATACATACATATACATACATATATATATATATATATATATATATATATATATATATATATATAATAACATTATGTATATATATTCAGTACACTCAGCTAATAAATAAATCAATTACATATGTTACATATATTTTCACATTAGGAGAATAATTATTAGAGCTGAGTATATATATGGATATGCCTATAGACATGTTAAATAATAATTACTTCTATTACATATTATATTAGGACATATAATTATTCATTATAAGGTATGGATACATATAGTGCTCAGATAACATTATTAATTACATCTATAATTTATCCCTATTCAGTAGACCATATAATGTTATCTACGGTTAATTCATGGATGTTACATATGGTTAAATTATGGATACCCACAATTCTAAAAAATGTTATGTAACTAAATATATATTAGGAGATATAAATTCATAATCACTTAGTTAAAACACATATAAACTGATATTATGAAGATAATTTACTATATTAAGTCTTATGGCTTTGACTGGTTGCTTCACATAAATTTATCTACATAGTCTTACAATTCACATAATTGACTATGAAATTTGAACACCAAACTATTACAAAATTTTCCTATGTTAAAATTTAATAACATCACCAATCTCTTTGTCATCAAATCATAGTAGACACTACTTCTTTTTGTGCTCCCTTTGATCCACTCTTCCTTCTTTTCCTCTCTTCTTTTCTATTTTTTTTCTCTTCTTTTCCAAATTTTCCCTCCTTTTTATATTTTTCCTTTATTTAATAATATGGTGGTTATTCTTTTTGAATGAATTTATCTCTTTTACTTTAAATATTATTACTCGTTCATTTTTTCATGATTTTTCTTTTTATTTTTCTTTGTTTTATTCATTTTATTTTCAAAGAATAATGAAATACAATTATTTTATTCTATTAATAACACCTTAATTTTATTTTATTTGTTTTACTTCCTTTATGAAGATTTTCCTATTTATATATATATTTTTCTAACTTAATGATTATTTTATCTCCTAATTGTAAAATAGATGCTTTATTTATTAATTACTAACTTAGCATAGGTAAATAATAGTCATGGCTTATAATAATAGGAATAATAGCTAATTCTAATGAAATCATAAAATATTAATTCACCCAAACATAAATATAAGATAATGCACACATGTAATTATCTAAATGTATGTAACATTAAAAATTCACTAATGCTAACCACTCAAACTATGCATTTAACATGTACTTTTTAACATAGATTTTGTAGGGTGCTAGTCATTCCTTTGTCATCCCCCAAAATTTCCATCTACGTCATCCTCTTTGATGATGTTCTCCCTCCATCATGCTCTAAGGGATGAATTCTACATCAAACTCACAACCAACAGGTAGTTAGTCCATAGCATCATGACATATCTCATAAAATATAATTGAAATAACAAATCAACATGATCACATTATAAATAATATACAATACAACTAACTCATAGTGATATAATGATGAAATCATAACATACATATATCTCATAATAGCATATGATTTATAGCTAAACCAAATAATAATCAGATCTATTCACCAATTATAAATATCCATGAATAATCAAGTAAGTTTGCTTAGAGATGAATTTGGATGTAACATCCTTCCCCCTAAAGCTAGTCATCATCCCAATGACACTTATTTAATTATAAGTTCTAAATTAAAAACATTATTCAATAGAAAAGATAGTATAGTATGAAGTATCAAACCAAGTAAATAAATGTGGAAATCACCTATAGAACTCATCATCCTCCTCCCAAGTAGCACTATCCACAGATTATTGGTCCCACAAGACCTCATATTATGATATCTCTCTATTACACAATAAATTTTATTAGTTTAAATGAATCTGATTGGTTCTACCATGACCACCCTAGGGTCTAAGACTTCCAAGTCATTCCAACCCAACACATGTGAAGGATCAACTATATACTATTTAAAATAAGAAATATGGAAGAAATTATGCAATAGAGCTATTATGGTGGAATTTCAAACCTATACACTATAAGATTGACCACTTATAACACCTTGAATGGTCCCACATATCTTGGTGATAATTTTGTTCACTTCCCAAATTTAATATTCAACCATAAAGACATGAAATCATCATAAAAGCCAAAAAAATGGCTATGGAGAGTTCCACAAAACCTCCCAACCCTTTTGTACACCTCTCTAACCTAGAGAGTGTTTTTCTAATTCCTACAAAAAGTGTTTATATAACCTAGCAAGAATGATGTCTATAATTCAATATCATCATTACTCTATGTAGCTCCTATTAAGTATGACATGTCAATAATATTGCTATTCCATTTAGCTCCTAAAAAGTATGATGATAAATAGGAATTGGAATAAAAAAAATTTAATGTATACAAAATCAATGAATAAACATTCTTTAGTATACATGCATATGACCATATGACTAAATTTGAAAAATTCCAGTTACCAAATCCTAGATTAGAAAAGATCCCCTTATCAAATAAGAACTTAGTAATTACCGAGTCAATGTGAGATTAACTAAGATCTATTCCCATCTCTTAGTACTCACATTACTAATTCACCTCTCATCCCTTAGGTCTCATTGACCTAATGATCTCCAAATTGTGCACATGGTTCAATGAATCACAAATCCATACTAGTAGATCCTATAGTGAAAAGGTATACACTAAATAATCCAAGATATATCAATATCCATCACAAGAAAAATTATACAAACATTTGATATTTGCATTAAGTTTCCATTAGTGAAACATAACTATAGACACCTAAAACTGACCACCAATAACCTTCAACTAGGCTTTTGACCAATTTCTACCAAAGTGCACAATTTGGCTTAAATAGACTAAAAGACATTAAAAGAGTTGAAATTTTTGTATTCAAGTGCCAATTTTTGCCAGTGTATCATTAAATGGGGTAATTTAATTTATGAAGTAGCTAACTTTGATCAAATTATTTTGAGTCAAAATGACATGTTTACACTTGGATGCTTTGGATTGCTCTTTTCTATCAAATTTCTTATACAAGACATGTTCCTTTTTTATTTTGTGTTGACAACATCCTAAATTGGATAACATTTAAAATGCATCTAACAATGACTTTTGATTCCAATAGAGTCAAATTTTGATCCAATAATATGACATTTTGACCAATTTGATTAATTTGTGCAAAAATTGCCAAGGTTTTTCATAAATGTTGACTAATCATGTATAAGGATAATTAAACCAAATGAAGAGATTAAGTTAATTTTCCATGGAAATTTTTGAATATTTATTTTTAGAAATTGATATTTAATATTACATCATCAAATGATATCATTTCTTGGAAAGACATCCTTAGGCCATAAGTGCATAAAATATCACATCAAGCCACCCCATGCCTCATTAAGACCCTCCCATACCTCATCAATGCCTCCCATGAATTTCAAATGCCCCTTCTTACCAAATATTTATGGGGCATATTTATGAATTTAACTACATAATTTGGATTAATTCAAGGCCACACATCTCAATCTTGAGATGGATGGTTATGGCTGATCCTAAACTATTTCAAAAATATATAAATAGAAGATCCATGAACATGAATTTTAAACTTAGATAATGTAAATTTATAATGCATAAATAATTGTAAAAGCCATTACAATTAGTTTTATAATGTCAAATTGTTGAGCCAAGCTAAAGCCAAAGCCATCAAAAAGGTGCCAAGGAGAAGAGGAGATAGCCAAAACTCCTTTGATGAAGACTCATTGAGCACAACCCAAGCAAGCCACTTCAATAAGCTATTTGGAGCACCTAAAGAAGGTGAAGGATTTATTTGTTTTTGCATTCTAGTTGTGTTTCTCATTTGGGTTTTTTAATATACTCCCCCCTTGAGATAGGCTTAGGGCATTATCTAAGTGTGTTTCTTGTTTGGATTTGATTTCATTCACTAACACCATACTAATCTTCCCCTATTGCAATCTTATCTTGATAAATGGCACACCTAGTGGGATATTCCATCAGTCACAATTGACACCTTTAGATATTATGTGCCCTTTAGGCATACCATACCAATCACTGTACACCCAAAATATCCACTTCATTTTCACTTGTTTATGGTATAGAATCCATCCTTACCATTTAGGTCGAGTTGCCTTCTCTATGCATCTCTTTTAATCATGTACTAGATGAAAATGACTATCAAGTAGCTTACCTTAAATAACTAGAGTTACTTGATGAAAAAAGCATGGATACAGTGAAAAATCTCCAAGCCTATCAAAATCAATTTTGAGGCCACTAAAATTGGTGCATGCAAAATAGAGAATTTAAACTTGGTGATCTTGTCCTTAAAGAAAACCAAAAGAAAACCATAGCCAAAATAAGCATAAAGTTAATTTCAAACCCAAATCAGTTGGTCCTTTCATCATTATAGTAAAATTTGAAATGGAAGCATATAGGCTTGCCACACTAGATGACCATGAAATTGATGAGTTGATGAACATTATCCACCTTAAGTGATACTATGCTTGAGTGCCTTCGCGTATTGTCTATAAGGACCATTTCAAGTTGTATCATTTTATCAAATATTCTTTGTAATTTTATCATCCTACCAACTTATCACTTTTCATATCACATATCTATTTTACCATACCTTACCCATCAATCAAGTTCATCTCTCCCCCCTAACTGAACCTATGACGTTGGTTCTATTCTATTTGGTTCCATCACCACTTTTAGTAAGAAGATTAAATTTTAGTTTTAGTAGTTTTTTCACACATTCTAGATAGAGGAAATATTTTGGAGCAATAGGATAGACATTTGGTAGTTGCATCCTTTATTTCTTGTTCCATTCTCTCTACCAAGTGTTCCTGATTATAACCACCTATGGGAAAATTAGTGTCTACCTGGTCTTGTCACTAATTATAACCACTTATGGGAAAATTAGTGTCATTAACCTAATCCATTGTTTCTTAATTTATAACCATCTATGGGCAAACTAGGGGTAACATTTGTTTATCATTCCTTGACATACCAACTAGCCCTTCTCTATGGTGTATTACGCCTTTATACCAATTATGCCTATTTTGTTTGAATTGATTGCTACATTATTAATATTCTTATGTTATAAGGAGGAAATAAAATGACTTAAGGTCCTACTTTAGAAGTATGTAGGTAGCACTTGATACTTTTTGAGGTCAGCTCAGTCACCCTTTCCACCATGCTCTCACCATTTTATGAGTAACCTAAGTAACACTCTCACCATTTTGTGTGATTGAACCATTTAGAGTCACATCATTATTGATCAAGCTGAGATACTCCAAAAATTCCAAAAACATTTGTAAAACTATTAGAAAAAACCAAAAACATTGACCACTTCTTTGCCTTAAGGATTCTGGGAATCATTACTAAGTTACAAGCAAATTACTTATCACTTAGTTTCCCCATCTTTTTGGAATTTTCTCCCATGCACTTGCCATTTTTCAAGAGCATTCATATTATTCTATCACATCCATTCTATTTGTTTTCATTATTTATCTTTTTATTCCCATTCCCTAAGAGAATTACACTTGGCCTGAAGTTTTTTTTGGATATTACATCCATGGAACTATGTAGGTAGCATCCACTCACATAGCTCATATGGAGACAACTTGACCACCTCCTTCCTTTTCTTCTATTCCCCCATAATATTTGTTTACTAAGTTGTCACCTATTTTCTATGGGAAATTTTGTCTCGTTTATAAATGTTGTCTGTACTAAAATTAGGACTAATTGTTTTTTGTCTCTTTATTTTTTCTTTTCTTGTATGCTTATTTTTTATTTATGTGCTTTTTTGTTTTCCTTCAACACTATCACCTCAATTCAGCATATATGTGTTCATTAGGTGATTCCTTGTGAATTTATACTTGAATCCATCCATATTCATGTGTTTACATTATCATCATGGTTTTTATCATTGGTGCATTATTTTCTATTGAGTATTAGATTTTAGGAGTCAGTCCTTGTGCATATTTTAGCCTAGTTCTCATGGGGTTATATCATGAGGCTCACCATCAAGTGATATAACAAAAATTAGCTTCAATAAGTCTACTTAGCAAGGGTAGTATCAACATCTCCTTAGCACTGGCATCCCAATCATATCTCAAATAGATTTTTTAACTACAAAGTAATTTCAACCTTTGTTAGTTTAGATGAACATCTATCTACTAGTAGGTTATTCTAATTCATCATTACCCTTTATGTTAAGTTACCATCATCATCATCATCATCATCATCATCATCATCATCATCATCATCATCATCATCATCATCTAATCAACCATATTTACCATAATCAAGGTCTAATGATTATAATCACCTTTTGGGCAAATCATTGTACACCATCCCACCTACATTTCTCAATGATTATAACTACTTTTGAGTAAATCATTGTGTTATCACCAAATTTACTTTTTATATGTCCAAACAGTGGCATGCTATTATCTTATTGATCTATCCTAACTATGGTAGCTCCATCTTCTCAATGATTATAACTATCTTTGGGAAAATCATTGTGTTATCATACCACATTTCCACTATTAGGGTATAATGCTTATAACCACCTTTGGACAAACCATTGTACACCATCCCACTTGCATTCTCAATGATTTTGACTACTTTTTCAAATTCATTATGTTTTCACCCCATCATATTTCTTTATTTGGTCCCCTTATTTCATTTCCTTCTTTTTGAGGGAATTTTTACCAACCTACTTATGCCAACCATTCCCTTAAGAGGGGAATCATATAGTTAGTTCATCATTATTGTAGTTGTAAGCATCTATAACCTTTTCATTCCTTGAGAAGATGTTACTATGATTATATCTTGTAACACCTTCTGAAATAGGGGTAAAATGTAGACACCTAAAACTAACCACCGATAACCTTGAACTAAGCTTTTGACGAGTTTCTACCAAAGTGCACAACTTGTCTTAAAAACACTAAAATACATTAAAAGAGTTGAAATTTTTATATTCAAGTGCTGATTTTTGCTAGGGTATCATTAAATGGGGTAATGTAATTTATGAAGTAACTAACTTTGATCAGATCATTTTGAGTCAAAATGACATTTTTGTACTTGGGTGCTTTGGATTACTCTTATTTATCAAATTTATTATACAAGACATGTGCCTTTGTTATTTTGTTTTAGTAACATCCTACATGGGATAATAGTTCCAATGCATCTAATATCAAATTCCAATTCCAATCCATTCAAATTTCGAGCCAATAATATGACATTTTGACCAATTTAATTAATTTATGTACAAATTGCCAAGGTTTTTCATCAAAGTTAACTAATCATGTTTAATGCTAATTAAACAAAATCAAGAGCTTAAATTAATTTTCCATGGAAATTTTTGAATATTTATTTTTAGAAATTGATATTGAATATATGCATCATCAAATGACATCATTTATTGGAAAGACATCTGTAGGCCATAAATGCATAAAATATATCTTCAAGCCACCCCATGCCTCATCAATGCCTCCCATGCCTCTTAAATACCCCTTCTTCCCAAATATTTATTGGAGATATTTATGAATTTAATTACATAATTTGGATTAATTCATGGCCACACATCTCAATCTTGAGATGGATAGTCATGGTTGATCTTAAACCATTTCAAAAATCTATAAATATAATAGCCATGACCATGAATTTTAAGCTTCGATAATGCAAAGTTATAATGCACAAATAATTACAAAGGCCATTGTAATTAGTGTTATAATGTCAAATTATTGAGCCAAGCCAAAGCCAAAGCCATCACAAAGGTTCCAAAGAGAAGAGGAGATAGCCAAGCCTCCTTTGATGAAGACTCACTGAGCACAAGCCAAGCAAGCCACTTCAACAAGATATTCATAGCATCTAAGGAAGATGAAGGATTTATTTTTCTTTGCATTGTAGTTGTGTTTCTCATTTGGTTTTGTTAATATGCCCCCCCTTGAGATAGGATTAGGGTGTTATATTAGTGTGTTATTTGTTTGGATTTGACTTCATTCACTAATACCATATTAATCTCCCCCTATTACAATCATATGTTCACAATAACTAGTATCAAAGTTTACAACTTAGCCCATCTCTGCTATATTCATAGTTAAAAGAAAATAAAGTTAAAATTAACATAAGAAATAAAGGCTAAGGATAAAACCATCATTAAAACCTTATAAAAATAACAAGAAAGTCAATGCCTGCCCACTTTCTTGGCTAGTTACACAACAATTTATAAGCTTATCTCAACCCTTTAGACTAATAAGAGGTTTTGCACATCTTATTCCATACTCACTCTAAGTGAAAGGTACATAAATAAATCATCAAAGAAACATGTTTTAATCAATATGGGAATAATAAAAATCTAATAAAGGGTAAATCATAAAATAATGATTATAATCAACTTTTAAGTTTTAGTCTAGAACCAATATAAATTCAAGGTTATCCACTCCACATGGTCAAAGTTCACAAATGTAGATAAAGTAGCACTGGAAAGTGTGACTCTATAAATATACAAAGTAAAAGTAGTGAACTAACATTTCAACAACAAAACTATTAAATACCTTCACATAGTATGAATAAAACACCACAACCTAATTTTCCAAAATTACTACACACCTACCAAACCTATAAGAGTAGTATCATAACCTGTTTCCACAACTGAAAGGAAAAATATTAACCACATAGATGCATCAATATATTACATTCCTATAACTTATCTGTAAAAAAAATTATAAAACACTATTCCCAAGAAATCTAACAAATATTGTCAAAACAACATTTTAGAAACAATTTTTTGATTAAGGAAACATTTAATCAACATCATGAAACATATGAATCTATTCATTGGGCTTATAATGATGTCAAGGGAGGATGGGAGATTAAAAACACACCTATATGATAACTATGGGATATGACACCTATTTCTAATCCACATAGAATATGGGGTGTCAAACTATGAACAAACTCCTAACACATAAGAATCCTTAACAAAGATAAGTACACTCCACTACAAGGAGAATTCCCTTCCCACCACACTAGGTGCTATCAATCCATAAGCAGTCTTTTAAGATTCCCTCCCCTAGGATTAATGTACATAAGACACAAAAATCTATCTAAAATGACATATTATTAATTAAGAATCATCCCATGCTTTTTTCACACTCACAATAAAAAATACAAGTGGTGGGGGTGTCTTGATTACCAAGTAAAGATATAATCATTCTCAAGGTATTCGATCTAAGTGATCAAAAATATTATAGGAATATATTTTTCATGACTTATGAACTATGTTATGCACTCACCTATCCAAACATAGCATAAAACCATCACCATCAAGACACTTGATAAACCAATCCTTTAATATCTCTAAGAGGTTATGAGTGTTCCTAAGGGTACACACTTAATGTACCTCCAACATAATCAACTATCAATCATCATCACTTCATAAAATAGGTCACGTACGATTATGCCTTATGCTATCCATAATTCCCTTTTGTTAAGCTTATGTTCCACACAATATATGATTAATTTAAATAGGTTCTTAGGCAAATCAAACCTAAGATCCTTAAAAGAGTCTAGTTGATTTTTAGTGCAACTTGAATAAAACAAATCAATGCCTACCTAGCCAAGGAGGAAAGACCTTGTTTAAGGAATCAAAATAAAAAATACACTCCTAAGAGATTAAATTATTTTATCAAATATAAAATGTATCCACATAGGTAAACATAATTCATAGAATCATGGGTGTCTATTACCTACAAAAGTCATCAAGGCATACATGAGGATCTACAAAATCTCACAACTCCAATCATGGTGTAACATGACTCTGCACTGAGGCACTACAAGTCCAAAATACACTTCACTTAACCAGTATAATACTATATGTGACCTTGTATCCTAAGAATTTTCTTACTCATTGAGATGATCTTTACTTTTATCCTGGTGTTCTTGTGCTTAATGGTCATGATCTTCCTACTCTAGGTCCAAAATTTGATCCTTGGTTTCATTCATTACTATGATAATCTGATCTATCTTTGTTACTTACTTAGTGGCAAATTAGTTAGGATTAAATAGAGGGTTGTTGTCATAGAAATTCAAAGGACCCTCACCAAATAATATTGTTTTCACCATTCTCCCTTATGATAAACAAAAGGATATAAATTTTTTAATAGACTTATAAGGTCTTAGAGTTTGAGTTGCAGCTCTGATACCACATGTAACATTCCTACTAGGATCTACTAACAATAACATGATTTTTTAAAATTTAATAAATGTATTCTTTCATAGATTATACCAAGAGAATATAATTAGTTATCCAACTAAAACACTCCAATTATGATAACTATAAAATAAACATGTGACATTCATATGCCACTGATCACTATCATCAGATGAAACAAAACATAACTAAATATAGAAAGTAATTATAGATATACATCCATTTTTGGTACAAACATGTAGGTACTATTATCATGTTACAATAATTAAATAATTACATCTCATTAGGTATCATGTCTCAATAATAATAAATACAATATATGATACATAATATAGAAGATACGTGGATCCATGAATCTTAAGTTCCTTAAACTCTAGTATCTTTGGCAACCTCAAGTGTCATCTCCAAAGAAGTACTACTATAGGGAGAGAGAACATCATCCAAGTGATTTTTCACACCAACCACAGACCATAAATCCCCCACATAATCCCCCATCAGGGAATAAACCTCCCTTCATGGGTGAGTAGATAGTAATGATGTAAAAATCTAAAGAGATAAGTTAGTACTCATGTAGTATATGATTTATAAGAACATGCAATGTACCATAAATAAATTCATTCTAACATGATATCACATAAACATGTAAATCATACACATGAAATGACAATGTCTAAATAACATTACTTTTTCAAATTTTTAAATAGTTATTAATCTCTAGGATCAATCAAATTCATAAACACCACTTGATTGGATTACTTTCATCTATCAATGGTGATGCTAGCAAGTTAGTGAATTCCATATCACTATTTATTTAGTACCATCAATGTGAGATTTGTTTAATAAACATATAACCAATATATTCATATAGATTACTTCCTAATAGTAGGCATAAAGCATGTTGAACACATGAATAATCAAAATGCATACATTTATTCTGTCAAATGTACCAATGAATCTCTATAATATAATTTATCACAAAAATAATTAAAAAAAGTACAAATTATAACAATTGGGTATAATATATGTTAAGATGCATATTCTATTTTCCATAAGTAGATACAATATAGTACTTTTTATGATAATAAATAACATCATATTCCATCATTTACAAGTACACAATACTCAATTTCAACAACCAATCATAATAATTTCAAAAAATCAAATTACCTATAAACCAAGTTATACCCCCTATGAACATAATCATTTTACATTTTTAGGATATTGTATTCATATGGATATGGTTTCTATCCTCAAAATCCAATGACTTATTTTAATAATGTATAAAACTACAGTTATAGGCATATGACCCAATACGCTTATAAATGTTATATTTTGATATCAATACTTAAGTCCATATATAGATATGTTCTTCTATATGAATAGCCTCATACATATTAACTATATTCATACTATGTTTCACATACAAGTACTTACCAATATATAAATATTATCTATAAATTTCATTAGTCATTTAGAACTTTGATCAAAGACTTAATCATTATAACCTTCCTATTCAAAAAATGCATGGATGATCTATTTTAAGATATTAATATTTCTTAAATTTTAATGAGCTAAATGTTATAGTAAATAGACTAATCATATCCATATTTTACTCACCAATTTTAACAAACACTCACATCATTTGGACTTATACAATCCATGGTTTTGATTGGTGAATTCACGTGGTCTTGAGTAATCACCTATTTATTGTTTTCATTGGGAGCCAATACTCTTAGACTAGGTTTTCCTTAAATTAAGTGACATGAAATTAGGTGTTAAGTATTTCTCAACCATTAACATTCTAAATGATCTAGGTAGATCATGGAATTACTTAGAAGTCCATAATGAATGAACTATCATATTTCCCTCATAATGTATTTCTTTGGAGTAATAATTAAATATATTTATATAGTATTTACCTCATAATATAATATAATAAATAAAGTACAATATAATGATATTATAGATACAATATATGTAAATCCATGGATCCATATCTAATACCACATATAAATATGTTATGTTTTTTTATATTACTCATTTAAATCATTGTTTACTTGGCATATCTATAATCCATTATGGATATACTAATAAAACACCATAAAAAAATGTGTCATTGTTTAATTACTGGAAAATATACATATAAAGTCGTATTACTAATTTCATATTACCCATCTCTATTTAATAATAGGGATATGTGGGATGTTTTCTATATTACCCATTTATATTATATTTATTATATTACAAATTTTAGAAAGTAATATTCATAGAGATAACACTAAATTCATCAGTTATATCACTGACAAATATACATATAATGTAATGAATATCAAAATTGCTATGGCTACAAATAACAGACTTACATGTAAAACATATTAGCTATAATTACTATTTTTTTACAAATCACCGTGTACTAATCACAAAATTAGAGTTTTAAAAATAACTATATGTTATTTACTAAATATAAATTATGGTTTTCACAATATATTCATTAATTATTCAATAGAATAATGGTGTTATATATAAGTGTTATAGCTCATTATGAAACCTGATCTCAATTAATAGAACAAAGCCTATCTATTATAAAACCTTGTATGTGTGTGTGTGTGTGTGTGTGTGTGTGTGTGTGTGTGTGTGTGTGTGTGTGTGTGTGTGTGTGTGTGTGTGTGTGTGTGTGTGTGTGTGTGTGTGTGTGTGTGTTTGTGTGTGTGTGTGTGTGTGTGTGTGTGTGTGTGTGTGTGCGCGTGTGTGTGTGTCACTGCTTGTGGATGTGAACACATAGTCCAAGCTCATATTTATGATTCAATCCTTAAAATGGTGTGATCTATGTTCTCTTGTTAGTCATCTATGTAGAAGTGATGATGTTAAAGTCAGTCTTTTTTTATAGATTTTAGATATGTACTAAAATATGTGACACTTACATTTGGACTATTAAACACACCTGGTAGAGATGAATTATTAAGATTCATTAGGCTTTTAACAAAATTTGATTGTATAGTAAACATCATTTCTAGTTAAAGAAAAGAACGACATAACATATATATGTAGTGCCTCATTTAGATATAATTATCTGCTTGTATATATATATATATATATATATATATATATATATATATATATATATATATATATATATTCAATCATTACATTTTATATGATAGGTATATATATACATAGCTACCCCTAAACTCTTTTCCATAATTTGTATGTCCTAAGTGTCATTCATTTAAATAGGATATATACATAGTTCATCATAAAATATATATACATGACCTGATTTTTAATTTTTTATTATAATATATATAATAAAATTATGTATATATATTCGATATACTCAATTAATAAATAAATTGACTACATACAGTTATATATATTTTCACATTAGGATAATAATTATAAAAGCTGAGTATATGTATGGATATGCCTATAGAGATGTTAAATAATAATTACATCTATTACATAGTATATTAGGACATATGATTATTCATTTTAAATTATGAATACATATAGTGATTAGATAAAATTATTAATTACAACCATAATTTAACCTTGTTTGCTAGACCATATAATGTTATTATTTCTCTTAATTTCTACTCATTTCTTAATTTGGAAGCAAGTAAGAAACTAGTAAAAGTGGTGTGTAAAGGAATGCCTAATAAAAATGTGCATGTGATATAGATGATAATGGGAACTCCTCTTTGGTTTGGAAGGAATAATCTATAGATAAAAAAGACACTAGAAAAGGGGTTTATTAGAGAGATAATTGAGTAGACTACCTAACGTGAGCTAGACCCAAGAAGCATATGCTTTCTAGGAAGATGTCAATGCACTAATTATAAAAATTAAGTTGATATAGATGAAAATAGATAATAATTTTATTCAATAACCTAAGAGTAAATTAATGCAAGAAGAAGGTAAAATGCTTATTTAAAGAAAATGACTAAATTTAGCAAAAGGAAGTCAATACTTGTGCTAAAATAGCTGAGGTCATGCCCAAAAAATTAGAGAAGGAACTATGAATAGATAGGCATATTAAAAATAGGGTTTAGTTGAGGTAGAGGGATTGAAAATAACTTTTTATTTTTTCCATAGTGATTGTCAGTGATTTGGTAAATTATCAGTGGTTGGCCTAACCATCAATAATTGGGTGACCATCAATAGTTGAGGTGATCATTGATAGTTGGGCTAACTATTGATGATTATCTATGAATTTCTAAAAATGTTTAGAAAGGGAATTATATATCAGGTATATAGTCAGGTGAGGGTTGGAATTTGGGCTTGGTCATAAATAGATGTTGGAAGATGGGTTGATTAGGTTAGGGTATTTGTAAATGAAATGAAATGAAGAAAAAAGTACAAATTTACCTACAACTTGCTAAATACTTGAATCAATTTGGCCATAGTGATAGTACTTTGGCCTTTGAAAATGATTTTGATAGAGGTTTGAGTCTCTGTTACTACTACTTACTTGATGAAGGGATGTTAGATCTAGGTACAAGAAGATTTGATAGCCTAGATGTAGATTTTTGGATATCTAGATCTTTTTCCCCTCCTACTTCTCTCCATTTATAAGATGAAGTTACAAAATGTTTAGGAGGAAGTTTATAATTATGATGGAGGATAAATTTTCCATTAATGACAGTTTAAATCTTGTTAGCATCACATAAAGAAAGTTGTTAAATATAACCATGCTTATCTCATATAGTTGGTAATGCTTTTAAAACATGTTTGGAAGACCTAACCATTGATAGTCAAGATAGCCATCAATGGTTGGGTTGATTATCAGTGGTCAAGGTTCTAGAGGAAAATAAGTTAAAAGGTGGTGTATTAAAAAATTAAGTTAGAGGAGTTAGGCCAGGGGGTTCAAGTTAGTAAATTAATAAATGGGTTAAGTCAACTAAGTGATCAACTAGATTTAAGGTTGGGTAAGATTTCAAGGTGTTTTGATATCTAAAATTGTACAATTTTTGAGTGTTTATATTTTTCTCCTTTTTGTTATATGGATTTGAATCAACAAGCTACAAAATAAAAATATATCACTGGTCAAGGTCTGATTGCTCTCAGTTTGAGAAGAGATGTTCCCCCTCAAATTGAGAGTTGATGAAGTGAAAAAAAATTAGGTTAGGGTTTGATAAATGATAAATGGTGAGTCACATAGTATATTACATAAAAGGGTGGGGAATTTAAGACACAAACACATGCATAAAACATGACTATGTGTGATAGTCAAGATGATGCAAAGACTAAAATTGCCAATGTTGGTAAAAATAAGGTTGGTTCTAAATAAACATATGATAGGGGTAACCATCCATAAAAAATTTCATAGATGATCAGGTAATTCCTATCAATTTCATTACATAGGGTTAGTGTTCATTATAGGTATCTAGGATAGGAAGTTCTCTTTTGAAAAACACAAATGGTTAGGTCATGCACTATGTGGTACAAAGTTCAAAAGTTCAACATGGCGAGTTTGGTCAATGTAGTCATAATAACCAATGTAAGGTCATCACAAAACATGATAATACTTTAGGTCAAAATAACCAATGTTGAGATGGACATGGTAAAATGGGTTGGTCAGAGAAGGGTGATCACTGAAAGGTCAAATTTTGGTTGGGGTAGGCTTATGTGATCTCTTCAAAAGTTTAGCACCTAGGTGGGTTGCTTTTACAAATTTGAAAAAGGGGGATTCTGATTGTCGATGGTCAAGGGGTTCCCTAGGGTTAACCATTAATGGTCATCTTGATTTTAGATAGTTACAAAAATCCCTAAAAGCCAAGATATAAAAAGTAAAAACACAAAATAATTTTTACTATTTGATAATTTATGATTTATCACTGGTTATTCTCATGCATTTTATCATTTTTTAATGAGTTTTTTAAGGTGGAGTATTATGATTGGTTGATAGTGTGTGTGTGATGAGATTTAGTGTTGACCAGATGGAGGGTGGATGAGGGTATGCTCGAGCAGTAGGAAGAGGGCTTCAACCATGTAAGTGATCATAGAACAAGGTAAGTGTTATTTTGAAATGATTAGATAGTTGAATTTTTTTGTCATGGAGTGGTATTTGAGTAGTCATGAATGATTTGGTTAAGGTTTGTAACTGGTTTGGGAAAATGTATGCCCTAGTTTTAGGTTGGGTTGAATTTAGTCAAATTAGTGGGTCAAATTTATAAGTGAAGGGTGTATTGGGTTTATAATGGTCCTTTAATGAGTTTTAGGTAGTGGAATATGCCCTAATCATGAGTTTATAGGGATAGGTGGCTAATTTATAGGGTTAAATCATCACCTTATAGGTTCAAGTTTCCACCTTGACTAGAGAGTGAGATCAGGTGAGGATCTATCATGGGTTAGTGACATAAGAGAGAGATTCACCAAAATAGAGGATAGGAGTGGCCATAACATTAGTAGGAAGACCACCTAACATAGTTTTAAGGACATGATACTTATCCATCATTAAGGAATTGAGATATTATGAGGTGATAGTGTTATCATATTTACTAGCAAAGATTAGGTATGGAGAGTACAGGGCCAACTTGGTAGGGGGTCCATTTATAGCTACTCTAAGATAGTGGGCCTCGATAGTGGGGTAGGCAAGGATATCAAGGGGACCACCACTAGATGGGAGTGTTGGTGTAGGTGTAGGCACATATGGGTTTAGTGGTAGTGGTGTTATAGGGTCTTGATATGTTTTGTTATAGTTATATAGCTTTTTGATACTCGATTGCGTGCCGATGGCATGAGATGTATATGAGAAAGAGAGATTTAATACATTATTTCATGTATTATGATGGATTATTCATTGACCTCTATGATTTATATTATGATGTATATGGTGATTATGGTAATATAGATGAGGATTATCTACATTATGTTCATGATTATATAGATGTTGATTATGTTCATGATGATATAGATGTTGATTATGTTGATGATATAAAGATGCTAATTTTTTGTTTAGTAATTATTATTGATGTTGTTTAGATGATGTAGGTATGGTGTATTAATGGATATGATGGATGATTTAATTATTCTATATGGTGATGTGTTTAAATAATTGAAACATGATTGTTATAAAATGTTTGATCTCATGATGAATATATGTGTTTAGTTTTGGTGATGATTGGTTTATACATAGTTGATGATGTGTGTGTTTATAGCTTTGATTATAGACATGTGATTAATGATTTTATTTTGTTTAGATGATGTTTATGATTCACAAATATAATTTCATATGATGATGTGATTTATAAAAAAGAATTCTATATGATGATGTGGTTCATAGGAAAGAATTTTATATGATGACGTGGTTCATAGGTTATGCGATAGATGATTTAGTCATGGTTATGGGTGATATTTAGGATATGATGTTTGCTGTGTTGTTTATGCTATGATAAATGATTATTATTCAAATGATGATGTTATAATGTAACTGTAGATGTTTTGTGGTTTTGATGTTTTGTTCATGGAGAGGATATGACTTATGGACATTGTTCATAATGTTATGGTGTATATGGACTACTACATTGATGAGAATTATGTTTTGGACATTTTGATATGATATGTGATATGGGGATATAATAAAGCACATAAAGTAGGTTTATGGACAAGTTTGGACTTTCATGTTCTTAAGGGATTTTCCATTGTCAATGATGATCTTATGAGAAATATCGAAGTGACAAATGATATGGTGATTGATGAAATCAATAATCTTTTTGGCTTTGGTTGAGATAAGAGGGATGGCTTCCACCCACTTGGTAAACTATTTGGTAGTGCTAATGATAGATTGGTGTCATTGTGAGGAATTGGGATTGATTTCCATAACAAGGTTAAGACCCCATTACGAGAAGGGCCAATAGTATTTGGATAGTTGAAGGCCATGGGATAGTGCATGATGTAAATAAGCATGTTGTTGAAATTTGACACATTTTTTTACATAATCACAATAGTCATAATTGAGGGTAGGCTAGTAGTAGCCAAAAGGAAGGATACATTTAGAGACAACTAGGCCACTAAAGTGTCCCCCATAGATTTTGTCATGTATTTCCTTGATATTATGGCAAACTTCATTACTACAAAGGCAATGGAGAAAGAAGTAAATTAAATCCAAAATTTTAAAGGATTAACCCTAGTATGGTGTAATGAGAGGTACTTTAAACAAAGGCTCTTTAGGTATTCTTTAATAGGTTGGGAGGAACAATGTCAAGGTTAAGGTAGTTAAAAGTTTGGTTATACCAAATGTCATAAGGAGATGCTTCCACACTAAAAATGGTAGGAAGGTAAAAAACTGATATATGAAAGTGTGATAAAATAATGGATTGTGAAAAATATTTTATATTCAACTAGTTGGGATGGGATTTGGAAAGCAAGGGAAGCCATCATATCCATGAATTTATTGGTAGATCAAGGAACTAACTAGATAAGGTAATGATCACATGATTCTAAGAGTACATATATGAGTAATTTTTAATTAAATATGACATCATTTTTACATTTTTAGGATCCATTGACTTGATTGATGACAAGTTGGGAGTTGCCAAAGACACTGATTATTTTAACTCCTAAAGCTAAAGCAATTTAGAGACCTATGACCAAGGCTTCATACTCGGCCACATTATTGGTTCATTCAAAGTTGAGTTTGAAGGAAAGGGGATGAGGTTCACCATCAAGGGGAATGGGAATAACTATGGCACCCCCACCATGTTGACATTTGGATCCATAAAAAAACATAGTCATTTGGTAGGTGGGTTCTTCTTAGGAAAGAGTTATGATAGACTCATCTAGAAAAGGAAGAGGAAGCGGTTGGTTGTCTAGTAGAGGAGATTAAACTAATTGATCAATGATGACTTATGATTTAATTGAATTTTTTTAAGGAGCTCAATATCAAACTCAAGTAAGATCATGAGACACTTAGCCATATGCTAGTTTTGGTATGGTTTAGAGTGCATGTACTTGAGTGGGTCAGTGTTAATGATGACATAGGTTTTATGATTAATAAGGTAGTGATGGAGTTTGGAGGCCATAAAGACTAATGTGAGGCAAAGTTTATCAAAATTAGTATAATGAGTCTCATACTCTATAATAGTGTGAATAATGTAGTAGATAGCTTACTCTTTATTCTATTCATCATGATGAGTGAGCATTACCCCTAGGGAATGGTCCATGGTGGATATATAAAGGTATAAGGGTTGGTCCTCCCTAGAATGAATGAGGATATGTGGAGAGATAAGGTACTCCTTGATTAAATCAAAGGCTTGTTGATAGTCCTTGGTCCACTGAAAAGAGGTCTCTTTCTTTAGGAGATGGTGAAAGGCTTGACATCTATCTGATAATTGGGAGATGAAGTGATGAATGGATTGGACCTTACCCTATAGGTTTTAGAGTTACTTAAGGTTACTAAGAAGAGGCATCTCCAATATTGATATGACTTTGGTGGGGTCTACTTTAATTCCTCAAAAAGAGATGATAAATCCAAGAAGCTTTCTCGATAAGACCATAAAAATTCATTTCTTAGGGTTGAGCCTAACATGATAATGAATTCTTCAGTCAAATATGATTGTGAGAATGGCTAAGTGATCCTTGTGGTGTTTTTATTTCCCAAAGAGATCATCCACATAATCCTCTACAATTTTATGGATGAGATCATGAAAAATATAGGTCATCACATATTGATAGGTTACTCTAGTGTTCTTTAGACCAAAAGGCATGACCCTATAATAAAAGGTTCCCCATTGAGTGATAAATAGATTTTTATGTTGATATTTGGGGGCAATCAAGATTTGATTATATCCTAAGAAACTATCCATGATAGATAACATCTCATGGCCAACTGCAAGATCAACAAGTTGGTCGATGTTCAAAAAATAAAGTCATCCTTTAGGAAAGAAAGGTTGATGTCTTGAAATCAGATGCAAAGGTGATTCTTACCTATGGATTTGGTAATGGGAACAATGTTAGAAATCCATTTTGGATAGTCGATGGGATGAATGAAGTTGATGGATAAGAGATAATAAAGTTTTTTTTTGGCAAGAAGGTTTAAGCAAGGATGTAGCCTATGAAGTTTTTATCAAATTGACTTAACCTTAGGATAGGTGATAATGTTGTGGAGGGAAATAAAAGGGTTAATTTTGGGCATACCCTGATAGGACCAAGCAAACACTATGCTACGGTCACAAAGGAAAGAAGGGTAATCTTGTTGCTCCTCAAAATTTGAGGATTGGCCAATTTTGATGATACGAGGGTTATCCTAAGTACCCAAATTGACATCAATAGTATATTCATTTATCATGGTTTTGTTCTCAAGAGGAATGGATTTATGGATAAAATAATCCCTTGTACCAATGTAGGTGAGAATGGGATCATCATCCTGATGTTGGATGGTGTTGATGATAGGAGAATCTTGATCTATCATTTCGGGATGGATGAGAGGAATGGTCTTATTTTGACTACCCTTTTGATAGGTCAAGGGGACCAAAATAATGGTACTGATAAAAAAAGTTAGACGGGATGATATTAATGTCTTTAATCTTTAAGAGATATGGGGTTGGTGAAGATGGGACATCCTTGTTGATGGTGGTGATGGGTTTTGGTAAGGTGGGTTCTTCTGGTGGTATGAACCCAAGGCTGAATAAATCACGAGGTTTTTTATTGTTGATGATGGGTAACTCATGAGGTACCTATTAATAAAGTTCAAGACCAAACCCCTTCCAAGTACACTTGTAAAGGTAAGCTTCGGTAAAGGCTAGTTTATTGAGATAAGAGAAGTCAGAGGTGAATGGTTAAATAGATGAGGTAGTGGTGGGACCAAAAAGTGGCTAATCAAGTCCCCCATAGACGAAGTCCATTTGGTGGTTGGGGAGATTTAAATGGATGACAGTTTCAATGTTGGGATCATAGGAAGGGTCATGTTTGAGGCTCTCATATTCTTACAGAGTAAGGAAAGCATCCAAGGCTAAAAGGCAATATTTCCCAAGGGAGAGATGTTGAAATGTGGATTCTAAGGGGTCCTCTATAGGGATCTAATAAGAAGGGATAGATGAGCTAGTAGAAGCTTCATCACTATTGTGGGTGGGAGTGCTATGGGGTTTAGCTGGTAGTGAGGTAGTGTTGTTAGTAGTTGATAGTGTGGTGTATGAGGGAGGAATAAGAAAATCATTAGGTTAATATGTCATATTATAAGAGTAAAATGGACTAGGATCATCCTTGATGGTAAACACATGACCTTCATTCTCAATTTTGACACATCATTGCAAGGTAAAAGTGACACAACTCATGGCATAGATCTAAGGGCATTTTTGTAACACATTATATTAGAACTCACCCTCTATAACATAAAATAGTTTAGGAATGGTGTGAGTTCCCAAGTAGATGTGGAGGATAACTTTCCCCAAGGTAGTGGCCATGGTATCATTGAAGGAGCGAAGGACCATTGCACTTTTTGACATGATGTTCTTAGGTAGCTAAAATTGGTCATAAGGATGAGAGGAGATAATGTTGATGCTATCTCTACTATCAATAATCACCCTTTTGATGTGGGTTGGATTGATGTATGTAGTGATGATGAGGGGAGGATCAATATCCTTAGTATGAAAAAAATGTATTTTAGAATCTTGAAATGTGATGAAGGTAGAAAGTTGGAGGGATCCAACAAAAGGTGCATGAGGTTAAGGGTCATCTAGTTGAACCTCTATAGACTGTATAGCCTCTATCATTGCCTAATGATGGTAGGGTGAGGTGTTGATTAGTTCATAAATGCTTATATTCACTAGTGTTTGGTGATTTTATTTCAAAATTATATGCTAGATGGATTCATAAGGGTTAGAGGGAGAGGGTCTTAAAATGAACACTTTAGGTTTTAGTGGTTGTGAAGGTGAGGGTAAAGATGTTTGGGCCTGGTTGGTGGGCTGAGGAGTTGAAGGTTATGTCTATGGATTAGACACTTTGACTTTTCCCTTATCCTTCTATTGGGCCTAAGATTAAGTAACAATATGAATAATGTGGATGGGGGGATTTGTCAGGTTGGATGGTTGCTTCAGTTCCTCCCCCTTAATCTTGGGTAAGAGTGGGGGAGTAGGTAAATGTTGGGTAGGTTGGTTGGGTAGTTGAGTTGGTAATAGAGGTAAGACAGGCTCATATGATAATAGATAATCCTCATCATATAAACTATGAACAAGTTCTTGGAGATCTTTTTAGTTATCTATGGCATGTCTCGATGCCCTATGGTATGCATAGATCAAGTTATCATTGAACTAAGAGGGTTTGGTATTGGAAGGGTAAAATGGTTTGATAGATGGTAAGCTAATGGAAGAAGTTTGAAATAACCTTTTTATGATGGATTAATAATATTAATTCAAAGGTGTTGGAGGTGATGGGTTTATAGTTTTAGATATGGGAGCCTTATTAGAAGAAATTTTCACATTAGAAGTTTTAGGTGGTGGAATGGTTTTATTTGGTGGTTGGGATTGCTTAGTTATGGTTGGATTCAGAGCAAATGATTTAAAAGTCGAAGATTTAGATGATGAGGGGTTGGATATAGGTGGGAAAGTAGAGGTGGATAGGTTAATTAAGAATGAAGGAGAACTTGATGATTTGTTAGGGGTAGGTGTAGATAGAGAAAAGGGGGATTATTTACTAGAGGAATAATAGGTAATTGAGAGGGTAGAAGGACGGGGTCCTAAAATATAAGGTAAGTGGGAAGGAGGTGTTATGGGTCTAGTTCAAGGTTGAGGTTTGGGAAACTCTACCCTCTTAATTGGTTTGGTTGGGGTTTTTCTTGGTAGACTAGATGGAGTTAATTCTAACTTCAAAGAGGGGTGACTTCTACTAGGTATGGGAAGGATTCCTAGATTCTTGATAGGTTTGGTAAGAGAAGCATAAGGTGATTTAGCAATGTTATATGGATTTGGTTGGGATGGTTCACTAGGGGTTTTGGAATAAGAGGTGTTTGATGAAGAGGTAATAATAGGTTTAAGGCTGGATTCAAGTGAGGTTGAGGATTTAGGTTTGTTTTGGTAAGGAATCTCGAGATGATGCCATAAGGTGGATACATCAAAATAAGGTTGAGAAGTGAAATATAGACTTTGGAATAGTCTATAAAAGGGCTTGTAGATGGGTTTGGTTCCTTGGTCATTAGTTTCTAAGATTAATCCCCTAGGTGGAGAAGAGGGAATGGTTTCTTCATCTTTTTTCTTGATGGGAGGTTCCAAAATTGGTGGTTGGGTGGATGAGGTATCCATCTCTTGTGGGATGGTTTCCAAAGAGGTAATTAATGGTTCTATGATGGGGGAGGTAGGTATGGTGTCCTCATGTGAATGAATGGACATGGTTGCTTCCTTTATTTGGATGTCCAAAGGAATGGAGGGTAGCTCTACCATTTCAATAGGTGGAGTGGATGAAGAAGAAATGGTTAAAGCAAAGGTTTTCTCCTTTGGTGTGTCCATAAAAGGAGAGGTGGATAAATCTAAGGTCTCATTAGGTGAAGAGAGAGGGGCGGTTGACTCATTCATTTGGGTATCCAAAGGAATGGAATGTGAGTCCACTACTTCTATGAGTGAAATGGAGGAAGAAGTAGTTTTGGTAGTGGTGTCCTCAACAATGGGCTCACTAATAATAATGTTGATTGTATATACTTGATGAGAGTGAGATAATTCTGATTTGTTGTCATGGTTATGGGTAGAAGTAACATGATTAGGAAAAGGTTTGAGGAAGATGTCAAAGTATTGACTAGGAGGTACATTAGGATTATCAAATGCAAGTTTTCCACTATTGAATAAGATTTGGACTAGACTTTTGAAGGTATTACACCTATTAATGTCATGTCCTATAGCTTGGTGAAAGGCATAATGGTCATTCTATTTATGCCAACTAGGCATGGGGTAAGAAGCATCAAATTATTGAGGTGGTTTGATAAGTGAAAGCTGGATGAGGTTAGATTTGATCAATTTGTCCAAAACTAAAGCATAAGACTCCCCTATGGTAGTATATTATTTTAGAGGATCTTATTTTGGTTTTGGTTTTATTGGTAGGAAAGGTTGGAAGAATTGGTTTGATGGGGTTGGTTGACAGTTGCTGGTGCATCAATTTTTAGGATCACTGAGTTTGTGAATGATTTTAATTTAGTAGTGGGATGGTTGGGCTCATTAGTGGTTTTGGTGGAGGTAGGGTCATTAGATTTAAATCTATAATTTTTGTTCCACAATTTCAATTTCCCTTTGTCAATGGCTCATTTTTCAAGTTTAGGTGCCATGGTGAATGTCTCATCAAAAGTTCTAAAAGTTTGAACTTAAAAAGTGGGATCAATATGTTTGGCACAACCTTGAGATAAGATCTCAATAAACTCAAGTTGGGGTAAGGAGAAATAAACATGGCTAATGAGACCTCTCCATTTAGCTAAAAAATTGATAATTGATTCATCGTCAAATTGCCTAATAGAATAGAGGTCGTTATTAGAAACTTTTTTAGATATATTTTACTGAGAAGTGCTCTAAAATGATTTGGGCAAGTTGGGAGAATGAAAATATGAATTTTTTAGTTAGATAATATACCAATCAAGGACTGGTCCTAATAAATATATGAGGAAGGTATGAAGGAGGAGAACATCATCATACACAATCAAATAACAAGAATGATGAAATTTTCTTAGATGTTGTTGGGGGTCATCCTTGCCTTGAAATTTAGAAAACTTGTGTAATTCCCATAGAGGAGGGTATGAATGGATGGGAAAAAATGGATGGATGGGTTCATTATGGATTTTATCATAGGATAAAAGGTTATGAGACTCAGAAATAGATGACTTCAGGTTAGTCATTTTGTCCATTAACATCTTGACCAAATCTATTTGAGGTTGGGAAGATACATAATTAGGTGCTCAGATTTATTGAGATTGGGTGGTAGAAATTTATGGATAAGTGATATAGGGTTATAAAGAAGCCACATATTTGTAATCGGTCATAAGAGGTTGGGATGGTACCACATAAGGGTTGACTAGCACATATAGTTGGATAGAAGGTGCTATGTATCCTTGTGGGTTAGAAACATATGGGTAAGATGTCATCGATACATGTTGGGGCTAAATGTGGGTTGGTTTAGAGGTGTTTTTGGGTTGATAGATGGTGGTATGTATGTAGATTGGGTTGGAGGCAAGAAATTACTAGTTGGTTAGTGGTGGGTGGTAACTTTAGTGCTAATAGGTGGGAGTGTTTGAGGTATGTAAAGTACCAAGCTATGAAGTGGGGTATAAATTAGTGGGTTAGTTGAACTAAGGTTAATGGTGGAAATAGGGGTAGAAGATACCCCCATGGTAGAAGGAGTATATGTAACAAGAGGTAAAGTTGATCTAATGTTGGAGGTATTGGTTAGGGTAGTATGTGCTTAGTTATTGGTTGGGATATTGAAAGAAGAAAAGGCTTGGGTGAGCATGGGTTGGGTTGATGTGGAACCCACCAAAAGATGGGAAGGCATACCATAGGGAGGATCCATAAGAGGAACCAAAGCAAAAAGGGTACAATTAGATAAGGTGTTTAGGTAATGTTGAAGAGCCATGGGGTTATTATCGAGGAAGGTGGCAAAATCTGGATCACCCTCAAAAATAATCAAAACTTGGTAGTAGGGGAAAAGAAATGAGGGGAACCCTCAGCATTAGAGGTATACTCCATGGAGGAAGAAGAATAAGGTGGTTGTTGGTTGGTTTGATTCCTCAACTACTATCTCATAAAGACCATGAGAAGAACATAAAATAAATAACAAAACTCACAACTCAAACATAAAAAATCAAAAGGAAAAGATATCAGGGAAATAAAACATACACTAATGTGTGTTTAAAAACTTAGGATTATTTTTAAATTGATTTTGGATTATGCCTTACAAAGTGTGAAGAAAAAACTTGGTTTGTAGATCAAGTAATAAAGAAGAAATCTAAGGTTGGTTTCAAGTTGCATCTAGGTGCTCAAGAGAGAAATCTATATTGATCTTCAGTATGTGGCATGATATTAGCACCTACCCCCTCACTTGACATATTTTAGTGATAAGGGTGTCAGGTTTTTAGCCAAGATATACTAAATTTTAGAGTTTATACTCAACTAGAGAGCTGAGTTGGTTCTCCCCTTGGTAATGACCTCTAAGTAGGATTGTTGAGAAAGGGTAAGGTTTACTGCTAGGTGATGAGATCCTAGTAAGGCCTTATCTCAAGTATGTTTTGATGTTTTTATTGGTTATGTGATCTAGATAAGTGTGTGATAACAAGAGTCAAAGATATGAATAGTTACTTTAATTTCAAGTTACTAGATCAACTAAAACAAGCAAGCAATCAATGGATGAAAAAGGTTTATTTTAAGTCCCAAAATAAATTTTAGATTTCATTCGATGAGCATACAATAAATGAAGAAAAAGGGGTGTTTGGTCCTACTGGGTATGCCAAAATGTTTCTCTTAATTTTTACTCATTTATTAATTTGGAAGTACTAAATTAGTAAAAGGGATGTGTAAAGGAATACCAGATAAAAGTGCATGCGTGATCTAGATGATGACGGGAACTCCTCTTTGGCTTAGAAGGAATGACTTGTAGATAAGAAATACATTAGAAAAAGTGCTTGTTAGCAAGATAGTTGAGTGTACTACCTAACCTGAGTTAGATCCAAGAAGTGTATGCTTGCTAAGAGGCTATCAATCCACTATTTATAACAATTAAGTTGATATAGATGAAAGTAAAGAATACTTGATCCAAGAAGTGTATGCTTGCTAAGAGGCTATCAATCCACTATTTATAACAATTAAGTTGATATAGATGAAAGTAAAGAATACTTGCATTCAATAACCTGAAAGTAAATGCATGCAATGAGAAGAAGGTAAAATTATTGTTTAAATAAAATGACTAAATATATCAAAATCAAGTCAATACTTAAGCTAAAATATTTGGGATCAGGTCCAAAAAATTAAAGAAGGCACTGTGAGTAGATAGACACATAGAAAATTAGGTTTAGTTGAGGTAGAGGGACTAAAAATAACTTGCTATTATTTTAGCCATAGTGATCATTAATGGTTTGGTGAACTATCAGCAATTGGCCTGACCATCTATGGTTGGGTGAGCATCGATGATTGAGGTGACCATTTGTGGTTGGGCTAACCATCAATGATTGCCTAAAATTTTTTGGAAATGTTCAAAAAGGGAATTATAGATTAGGTAGATGATCAGGTGAGGGCTAGAATGTGGGTTTGGTTAGAAATTAAAGGCAAGAAGATGGGTTTGGATCAGGTCAGGGTATTTGGAAATGAAATGAAATGAATAAAAAAGTAAAAGGTTACTTATAACTTTCCTAATAACTGAAGCAACTTGGTTAGAGTGATAGTAATTTGGCCTTAAAAATTAATTTGGATAGAGGTTCAAGTCTCTATTGTTGTTGCTTGCTTGTTTAAGGGATGCTAGATACTTGTGCAAGAAGATTTCATAGCCTGGATACAAATTTGTGGATTTATAGATCCTTTTCCCCTCCTAATTCTCTCTATTTATAAGATGAAGTTACTAAATGTGTAGGAGGAAGTTGCTAATTTTGATGGAGGATAAAGTTTCCATTTATGATTCTTTAAATATTTTTAGCATCCCATAAGGAAAGTTGATAAATGCAGCCATGCTTATCTCGTATAGCTAGTAATGCTTTTAAAGCAAGCTTGGAGGACATAACCATCAATGATTAGGATAACCATTAATGGTTAGGTTGATCATTAGTGGTCAAGTTCATAGAGGAAAATAAGTTAAAGGGGGTGGATTAAAAAGATAAGTTAGAGGAGTTAGGCTAGGAGTTCAAGTTAGTAAATTAATAAGTGGCATAAGTCAACTAGATGAACAACTAGTTTTAGGGTTGAGTAAGAGTTCAAGGCATTTTAACATCTAAAATAGTGTAGTTTTCAAGTGTCTATAATTATCTATGGTTAATTTATGGAAGTTACATATAGTTAAATTATGGATACCACATTATGGATACCCATAATGCTCAGATAACATTATGTAACTAAAGATATATTAAGATATATAAACTCATAATCACATAGTTAAAACACATATAGACTACTGGTATGAATATCATTTATTATATTAAGTCCTTTAGTTTTCATTGGTTGCTTCACAAAGATCGCTCTACATAGTCTGACAATTCACATAATTCACTATATAATTTGAACACTAAACAATTGTAGAATTTTTTTGTTTTAAAAACTTAATAACATCACCAACCTCTTTGTTTTCATAATATAGTAGACACTACTTTCTGTACTCCCTTTGCCACACTCTTCCTTCTTTTCCTCACTTCTTTGATTCATTCTCTCTTCTTTTCAAAATGCACCCTCCTTTTTATCATTTTCCTTTCTTCAAGAATGTGGCAGTTTTTATTTTTGAAGGACTTTATCTTTCTTTTAAACCTTACTACTCTTTCTTTTTTCATGATTTTTCTTTTTCTTTTTATTTGTTTTATTCATTTTATTTTCAAAGAATAATGAAATACAATTGTTTTATTCTATTAATAACACCTTAATTTTATTTTATATGTTTCATTTCCTTTATGAGGCTTTTTTTATTTATATATATATTTTTATAAATTAATGATTACTTTATGTCCTTATTATAAAATAATTGCTTTATTTATTAGTTTCTAACTTAGCATAGGTAAATAATCATCTTGGCTTAAAAATAACATGACCAATAAGTAGTTATAACATAATCATATAAGATTAATTTACCTAAGCATAAATATGAGATAATGCACACATATGTAATTATCTAAATGTAGATAACATAAAAAATGCGTTAATGTTATCCATTCAAACTATTCATTTTAACATACTTTCTAGTGTGGTGTGTGCAAGGTTTTAGTTGTTCCTCTATCATCCCCCAACATCTCCATCTATGTCACCCTCTTCAATGATGATCTCCCTCCATCATGATTTGAGGGATTAGTCTCTCCTACATCAAACTCACAAAAAGTAGGTAGTTAGTCCATAACATCATGTTATATCTCATAAAATACTACTGAAATAATAGATCAACATTATCACATTATATTGACGGGGCCTCTAAGGCTGATGGTAAAGCTAGTGTGGGAGGGATTATAAGAGATGACAAAGGGTGGATGATTGCTATCTATGCTAGTGGATTGGACTATCAAAGTAATAATTATGCTAAAGCAACTACTCTTCTATGGGTAATAAAATTGGCTATCTCTCTTGGTATCAGGAATTTGAGTATTCAAGGGGACTCTAAAATGGTTATTGATGTGGTTAACAATGTATCAAATGTTGGTGTTAAGCTGAAAGATATTATCAAGGATATACAAATTCTCTTACAGAAGATTACTAGGGTAGACATCTCACATATTTATCGTGAGGTCAATGGTGTTGCAGATGCTTATGTCGATCTTGGCCAACAATATTCAAATTGGTGATGCTAGTGCCAAATTGATCACATCCCTTTAAATATTAGGGATCTCATTCAAAATCAAGTGACATGTTAAGGATGAGTCAAATCTATTGAAAAGATAGCTCAATTCATCAATCCTTTTAGAGGGTGCTGACATGTATCTTGGAGTACAGATCCTTTTGTACTTTCCTGATTATCATTTTTGATTCATTATGCCCCTTTAATAAGGCAAGTGGACTGCTTCATCATTATGGTGATTACCATGAAATTATATTTAAGAATGGGATGAGTAAGTGTCATCTTTGTATTATAATCCTAATTATGTACTATTTCATCACCATTATCAGTATCCTTGATCAAGGGATTGAAGTTACTGCAAATATGACTATGAAAATTTGGGGTTTTTCTGATCTATTCTGTAAGTCCAACATGGGTGGCAATAAAATCCAAATGGAACCCATTTATTGTTGTGAATTCAAATATAACTTGGTGGTATAGCACTATTTCAAAGAGGGTGGGATTAGCCCCTATTTGGAGAGGCTCAACGGGTATGATGAAAACCTTTTTGAAGAATTCTCTAGGTCTTGGAAAAATTGGCAAGTCTATGTGGAAGGAATTAGTTATTTTGATTTCAAAGAATGTGATTGATATGGCTATTGACATGTCTACTCAAGGGATTAAACTGTAATGGAAAACTAAAATTGTGGACCTTTCTAGTTAGAAGCTCTTTCTTGGAGAAGGTGAAAAACTAGTTCCCTACTAGGGGGATTTGATCGAGCCAAGCTACTCGAGCCTTGGGATAGCGTATGTTCTCTCCTCATGAAGTATTTCACCCTAGAGGGGCACTTACCAAATTTTACAACTATCAGCTTCCCCTTATAAATCATTTTAGGTATAATGCACACATTAGCTTTCTTTTTTATTTGCTTTCTTCCCTTGAGCATTATGTCCTTAGGGTTAGAGCTAAATTGGCCAAGAAACTTGATAAGAAACCTATCCCCCTTCATTAGGGCCTTATTTTTTGTCTCTAAAATTTCCATCTTGGCCTTGAGCCTTCTACAAACATTCAAATTGATAGTGTGGAAATTTCTTCTAACCCTAATGCTACCACTATTGTTGAAGAGCCATGCCCTTCCCCTATTTCTACTAAGACTAAAGATGTTTCCTTTTTTACTCCTGAGGAGATTCCCATAGATGCTCTGGGCTCTACTATGAGTATGAAGTGTAAGAAGAGGAAGGCATATGCTGGTGAAGTAGGCATTGTGGGTTCTACTATGAGGATCCAAAAAAATCCCTGTAGGACCCTTGTGGGTCAGGGTAGCAAGTCTCATTCATCTACTAAGGCTATTAAAGAGGGTTTCTCATTAGGAGTTAGGTGGTCAAGGTGAATTGATGGCAAAACTGCTCCCAAGGCTAGGCTTATCAACTACTCTGAGAGTGCCTCTGATGAATCCACTCAGGATGATGAGGCTAAGGACATAGATGTTCAAGAAATCTTTGTGGATGTTGAGGGTAAATAGGAGACTAAAGAATTAGAGGCTACTGTGGAGGATGCTGTTGACTTTGCATAAAATGCTAGCAAAGCAGAAAAGATGTTTGTGGAAGAAGCTGATGATGAAATAGAAATTGATGCTAGGTTAGGATCTAAAATTGTAGTCCTGAGGGGTCACATTCAAAAACTAGAATAAAATCTTTATACTATGATCTGGAATTCTATTTTCTTTAACATTTCTGTGTTGTAGGACTTGGGTGCTGCAGTTAATGCTGACAATGAGGATAAATCTACAAATTTGGAAGACCTTATTAAATCCATGTTTAAGTAATGAGAGAATCTACCTCCTTAGTTTTTACTTCTATTTTGATACTCTGCTACTCTATTATAACTATCTTAGTTTATAGGTGTTATTTTTGCTATGTTTATTGGGTTAACTTACTGTGTTGTTTCTATTTTGAGGCACTTTTTATGCTTGTTTCCTCTATGGCTTTTCTTCTACTTTTAAGGGTTCATCCCCTTTTTTCCCCTCATATTATCAAAAAACCATTATCACATTATAAATAATATTCAATACAACTAACTCATAGCAATGTAGTCATAAAATCATAAATAATTACATCTTTCCAATAACATATGACTTATAGCTAAACCAAATAATAATCAAATCAAATCACCAACATATAAATATCCATGGATAATCAAGTAATTTTTATTAGTGAGGAATTGTGATGTAACAAAATATGTATCAAGCCTATAGAGACATACAAGAGCACAATTACCACTAAGTTCATTTTTTAAGAAAACAATAAATATATTGGTTTATTATCATTTTAAGTGAGATAAAAAATCTTAAAAAATCATATTACAATTGGGAAAACAATCCATGATCATCCTTCACAAGAGGTTATAGGCGATAAGCTATGAGGGCCATTGAACTAGAGTTATTGAACAAGGCTTAAAGTGTAAATAGATAAACAAAAAACCTTTAACCAAAAGAGAGGTCTCTAATGCATATTTTGTATTACTTTAATAGTACGTAAACCTCAAATAAGTCTAATAAGTTTCTCCCTTACACCTGCCTCTTCTAAGATAGTTTGTAAACAAGTAAGATCAACGGTCAAGATCAATGTTGCAGGTAAAGACCTGAATACAAATGGAAAGTTTTGAGTTGAAATTGAGGTATAATTTTTCATACTAAGTGTGAGGGATCATTTGGGTGGTTACCAATATATTTTTATAGGTGTTCATTAGAATAAAATATAATTTGAAGATCATTAGGGTCAAAACTTTCTAAGCTACCAATAAAACCCAAATAGGGTCTAAAATAGGTCTTATGACCATTCGAGGGTTAAATACACCATAAAAACTATATATATACCTTATATAATATGAAACATACCTTAGGGGACCATTTATGATCAAAACAATCATTATAATGACTTTTTTGTTCATATAGTCATCTTGAATGTACTCCTCCATGCCTGTAAGCTGAAAAGGGCCATTTTCATCACATGGGAAGTCACTCAAGTAGTTTTGTGGGGAAAAATTATATTGGGGGAAGTTTAATATGTCTATTCACTCCAAGTTCATGGAATTTTTCATTCAATCAAGGGTTTGTGCTTTATGAATGATTGCTAAGAAGGTAAATAGGTCAAAACTATGAAGAAACCCTTAAAAGAGATCTAGGACTATGAATGCTTATTTAAGTGAATCAAATGGACCTAAAAACCCATTAAAACATCTATATGACATATTCACACCTCATTACCAGCTATTAGGTTCACCATTTGGCATGTGTGATGATAAAGACATAGGCAAAAGGCCTAAAAAGACATGTTTTTGGATTATCTACACGGTGTTTGAGTGTGTGTGAGGTTCTTAAGCATTTATAGAGATTTTTTGAGATTGGGAGGACACATAATGACCTTATAACATCCATTCAAGGAGATCTCAAGATGATAAAATATATTTCAAGTAACTAGATCAAGCCATGATGAAGACTCTCCTCTCTTACATATATTAAATAAATTTTTAGACCTTATTAAGGTCATGAGGGGTATGATCACCTTTGAGACATCATTTTGAACATAAAATTAACATATTTCATGGATATTAAATTCATAAACAAGTTAATTTCACATACTATAGGTAGTTTTGGAATTTTTATGCACAAACAACCCATTAGCTTCATGTTGTTAAGAGACTTAAAGGAAGCATACAAGCCTCTATCAACTTTTCAAACTTATTTAAATATTAACAAACTCTTTAAGAATCATAAGAGGACTTAAAATACCTACAACATTAGTGTGAAGGTATTGAACCATGGATAAAACTCCTATATAGTTTTCAAGTCTATATAAAGCTTTTATAGCATAATGAGCACCTACAACTCTCTCATAGAATCCTGATAGTAGACTACATAGACCTGATGCATAGTTAATCATTTAAATATTTTAGACAATATTAGTATAGGTTACATGATCTTATACAAACTAGTCATGAGGTTTTGAAGTTGTTATGACAATTTTCAAGCAAAACTAGACCTAATATGAAGGGATAGACTTGTCTTGATTGCACTCCTTTGGTTCCAATAGGATTAGACATGTAAGTTACAGGTTATAAAGACATATATCAAGTTTAAATAAGTATAATTTTTAAATTTCTCTTTCACCATGATGACAGATGCATTAAAGATCCAAGAATGGTGTAGAAATATGCCAATAAGGTAATGTAGGCCATGTGTCAAAATATAAACTTTTAACTCTTCAACCAAGTAAGGGTAGTTTTAAGAGTATAAATATGAGTCATAGAATATTAAGATCCACTTTTATTCCACCTCTCATGAGGCCATCATCAATACAATCCAACACAAGTTGAATATGAATGATAAGACTATTTTTCACCTTCTATTAGAATTATAGTTGGTTTCATGATAGATGGTAGTCATTATGGACTTCTTACACATATATCCTCCATCTCTATTTTTAATTATTCTATATACACTCCTAAAAATGACATTGTAAAGGATTATTCATGAGTATGGTGAATCCCTGCTCTTTTTGCATGCCATTGAATCAATGAAGACTAAATTTTTCCTTCTACTACTATGTTTAGTGTAAAATCATGGATGATTGATCTAATCATGTCATGATTTGTGTTCTTATTGATTTGTTTCCTCATTATTATTACATTTATGTAGTTGGTGTTTATTTTATAGGTTGTAGTTAGTGTTAAATTAGTTTCTTGTATTAATTAAAAGTGGAAAACAACTATCCCTCCTAATCTTTCTTAGAATCCTTAACCTCTATATAAATTACTTATGTAATAGGAAAAAATTAGGAGTTGTGTATCTATATTTTAGTCTCATGATCCCTTTTGAACTTTTAAATGAGTGGAAAACATCAAAATATCTAGTACATGACCCCTTTTTCTTTCATGTTAAGTCTCTCTCTCTCCCTTTTCTTTACAACTGAGTAGGTTTTAGTGTTAGTCTTAAGTATAGAATCAAGGGAGCTAGCCCTATCTAGAGGTTCTCTTTAGTCATAGGCCACCCACATCCTTAAAGAGTTCCCATTGTGTTAATTGAGTGAGGACACCTGAAATACCTCCTCAAAGGGTTAAACTTAAAGTGACAATAGTTATATTGAGTTGGTTATGGTGTGACCATTGTGTAGATGTTCATTTAACTAGATATCAAAGTGATAAAGGAGAGATTATTAATTAATTGGTATTAAGGTGGGTTTAAATAACAATTATTGTTGTTTTTGGAATGATGCAAACCTCTTAGGACTATGTGAAGTGATGGTTTTCTTTGAAAGTCTTTGATGTATCAGCCATCTAAGGGATGTGAAATTAGTCTTCTCAAGATGGAAATAATCCAAATGTAATACTATGAAGGTTAAGAATAATGTTCTTATAATTGGATATGTTGTTATTTTTATTTCAAAAATTGATGTTTCTTTAATCCTTTCATGTGGGATAAATAAGGTCTTTTTTATCTTCAATGGTGATCCTTGTTCTTATTGGCAAAGAGGAATGGGAAAAAATTGTTTCTACAAATGAAGGGAAGAGTAAGGGGAGCAAGTGAGCTAGGAATTGAGTTAAAAGTGCAATTTCCAAGGATATCCATAAGGGATTATAAGAAGGGCAAGAAGAAATTTTCTCACCGTATGAGCTCCTAAGATTTTTTGGACTTAAAATCCTTACAATGAGGGAGGTATGTGTAGAGAGGATTACAAAGAAAGTTAGTCAAACATTAGTCCATAAATATTGAACAATGCATAAAGAACAAACTAAGCCTATCTATTCCTATGGAAATTATAAAGGATAAAAAGAAACAAATGAAAGAAAGAAAACATTATATTACCTTCCCAAATGGATTCACCATACCCATGTGGCTCAAAATCATGTTCTCCCTTGATCAAACATCCTTGTCTTTGTCAACAATGGTGGCAAACTCCTCCAATATCTCAAGAACACTCCATAAAACCTAGGCTTATCATTCCAAATCACTAAATTAGCCTATAAATGAAGCTTGTAAACAAATAAATGGTCTAATTCAAAGGATTGTCTAAATAATTTAACATTATAACTTTGCAATATTCAATATTTTAATTCATGTCCATGGCCTTTCTATTTATAGATTTTTGAGATTGGTCAAGATCAACCATGACCATCCATCTCAAGATTGAGATGTGTGGCCATGAATAATCCTAATATTTGGAATTAAACCCATAATTATCTTCATCATGACCTTGGAAGAAGGGGTATTGAAGAGGCATGGGAGGCATTAACTAGGCATGGGTGACCCATAATCCTAATATTTATGGCATTTATGACCTAGGGATTTCTTCTCAAAAAATGATGTAACCTGATGATGTAGTTAATAGGAATCAAATTTCAAAAATAAAAATTCAGCAACTCTCATGGACAATCCAATTAATCTTTTTATTTGGATTAATTAGCGTTAAACAAACTTAATCAACATTTGTGTAATTTTTTAAAAATTGGCCCTCAATTAATCAAAATGGTCAGAAAGTCATATTACTGGGTCATAATTTGACTGGAGAGGAACTGGAAGATGATGTTAGATGTGTTGGAGCTATATTCCCATTTAGGATGTTGTCAACACCAAGTAATAAAGGTACATGATGTGTACCAATGAATTAGAAGAAAATAGTGATTCAAAGCACTAAATGGTGAAATTATCATTTTGACTCAAAATGATAGATCAAAGTTAGGTGACCCATAAAATGCATTTCCCTATTTAGGGATTCTTTGACCTAAATAGACACTTTTAAGTGACAATTTTAAACCATTTAGGACATTTTATGTATTTTGACCTAAAATGTGCATTTGAGTGTAATTCGAATAAGATTGACAATTTCAACACAAATGGTGTTAGGAATTGAATGTCTACATTTTTCCCCTAGTTGAGAAGGTATAGCGAGGCATTTAGGTTAATAAACATCTTTTCCAGTAAAATATTTGTCAAGAAGACATTGAAATAGACCCATGATGCCCCCTCGAGAGGACATACTAGGATGGAGAAAAAGGATGGACTCTCAAAAAGAGAGAGATTAACCAATGGAATAGATCACATCTAGATGAGCTAATTCTTGTACATGTGATTACCATCAATGATCAAAACATAATTATAGGTATAATGGTCCCTAGATATGGAGGGAATGGGAAATATATAATCCATAAATGTAAGGGACACACTATAAATGTACCCAATTTGAGAGTACAAGTTGTGTGCTTATGGCATTGACCAATATTGAGACAAGTTTCACACTAAAATATTACCATCATGGGCATTAGTGTGGAGAGATTTGAATTCGAGGAAAAGAGAGAGAATTCTAATTTATGAAGGGAAGCACCACTAGAGTAGGGTCTCTAAATATAAGATAATAAGAAGTACTCCAATAGAGCAGATTTGATCATGATAAAATAGTTTTGCCCCAGTAGGGTGAATCTTGATCATTGATAAAGATAAATAATTATTTATTATTATAGAGATAATTTGATTTGGATGTGGTTCAAATGTTATGCCCTAGCATCATAAAATGGCAAGAAAAATATCTCAAGGATATAAATGAAAGGATAGGTTAAAGTGAGCAGGCATAAATATACATGCAATGGTATAATGGCTTAGAAATACATATAAAAACAAGCATATGAGAATGCACAAAGTGATGAGAGAGATGAAAATAAGAATAGAGATAGCTGAGCTGACCTCAATAAAAATTAAGTGCTACCTACATAGTTCCATGGACTCATGTTCTAATATGAACTTCAAGCCAATGTATTTCACCCAAGTTTGGGAGAGAATAGAATGAGGAATGATGAAGAATGACCAAGAATTGATTAGAATTATAATGTATGAAAATGTATGCATGTCTAAGCATAGGAAAAAGAATCCTAAGTGCATGCTACCTAGAAGCCTAATTCCATATCATGAGCCTAAGTTTTGCAAAGTGTTCTTGAGAATCATTCATTAGAGCTGATGTTGACATTAAGACATTGAGACCTAAGCACAAAGTGCTTGATATAGAAAAATAAATTAGGTATCATAATTATGAATAAATTATAATGACATAGGATTCTAATTACATGGAACCAGTTCAAATGTGAATATCTATAGCAAAGGATAATGGTGAAATAATGACCAAAACTAGAGTTACACCGATTAACATTTAAACAAAAAAGCAAAGACAAGGAAAAAGATAAACATACATGAACCTATGTTAAAATTGAGATATGATCTTAATTAGGAACAAAAATGTTTAAAAACAAAATTCAAGAATGTCTTAACAATATGAGACCAAGATATGAATAATCAAGATCCATGTGGACCATCAAGGCATTCTTGAACACAAAAGTGAAAAGCAAAATCAAATATAAAAATAAGACACCAAAAATAATCAAATAAGCAAAATGATCCAAGAACAACGTAATAATATAGGATCAAGATATAGACAATCAAGATCCATGTGAATCATCAAGATGTTTTGAAACACAAAAGAGATAAGCAAAAAAAATAATCAAGGAAACATAAGACCAAGATGAGACAAGAACTAGGAAAAAGAAGAAGAAATAAAAGGAGAGGTGTGAAATCACAAAAAAACACCAAGAAATATCAAATAAACACACACAAACAAAAACCAAGTTAGTGTGGTTTAAAGACAAATGATCATGGATGTGCAGTAGAGGCATTACTGTTTACCACATCATAACAAAGAACAATGACATGATAATTATTACCTAATTAAAGAGGAAAAATGGTAGAAGAAATAGGGGAAGAGAAGAAAAGGAAGGGGTTGGTCGATCTGACTCTAGATGTATAAAACAAGTGGACACTACCTATATAGTTTCATAGATGCATGTTCCAACATGAACTTTAGGCCAAATGTAGTTCTCCCAAAAAATGGGATAGAATAAAAATGATGATCAAACCAACATGATTAATGTTATAGAAGAAATGGAAGATATGACAAATAAGTGAGAATGATCTATAAAATAAGAAGCTAATGAGATGAGAAATAATGACCTTGTAAAATGGAAAGTGCATGGGACAAGATGAAATGGACTAGTGTTTCTATGCTTTCAAAATGATAAGAGCATAATATGTTAGAATGGGAATGTACAAATGTATAGGAGCATGAAACAATGTTTTTATTCTTTTGTGGATCATGTTCTGATGTTTTTGGTATTTTCAAAGTATTTTTAATGTTTTTGAGGAGATGCACATCTTGAGAGTAAAGGTTCTAATAAGATAGCTAACCTAGCTACAATGGCCCATGGTCACAAATTCGTGAGAGTGAGGGTCTTGATTAAAAAATAAGGAGTATAAAATGTGATCACCAAGATAATGTGCAACCTAAAGTAAAAAATAAGTACCAGTATTCACCTATTTGTAACAGTGTAGCAATGGTTTAGAATTGAGAAGATGTTTCTATTCACTGTTTGAAGCTACACAATACTATCTTGGCTGAACTACTTTTTAGAACTACTACTAAGGATGTGCATAATGTTTAGGAGACATAATCAAGATCATAACTGGTCAAGGGATAAAAAATATTCAAGCTTATAACATGCCTTAAACATAACAAAAAATATGCTTCTCAAAGAGATCAATCCAGAATGGGATGAATAATATGTTTAGAGTGCCAAGGATTCAAAGCATTTACTGTCAAGAATCATGAAAAGTGGACCAAGGTAGTATAAAATGTGTTTAAGGTAACATAAAAGGGTGGGATAAAATTACAACACAAGTTGCCCCTAAGTTAGGGGTCTTGTAAATAATGGTTCAAAGATGTTCATACATAAAACCTATTAAGGTGTATTATTTTCATGGGATCTAAAATTTCTTCACCATTAGGTTTAGCTAATTGATATGTTCCTAATCCATAGTTTTCTATGACAATATATGGTCCTAACTAATTAGGCTACAACTTGCCTTTCTTTTTAGGTTCAATATTCATGTTCTTCTAGTTCTCTTTCAAAACTAAGTCACCAATCTCAAATTCTTAAGGGAGAATGCATTTTTTTAACCTTCTCCACAATCTATTTTGATAGGCCTACAAATTTTCTAGGGTATCAAAATGCTTACCATCAAAAATCTCTAGTTCATGTAGTCATGAGGCTCTATAGTCTTCATTATCTTCAATGTGCTCCAGTGATATTCTTAATAATGGAATCTCAATCTCAATTGGGATGATAGCTTCAGTGCCAAAAATAAGAGAGTATGGAGTAGCTCTAGTTGGGGTAATATGATTGGTTCTATAAGCCCAAAGGGAAGGAAAGAGTTGAAAGTGCCAATTACAACCAACATCATTAACAATCTTCTCTAAGATGGGTAGAATGGTTTTATTTGATGCCTCAACTTGTCTATTACCTTATGGGTTATATGGAGTGTATTTATTATGCTTGATCTTGAATTTTTCACAAAGAGATTTCACATCTTGGTTCATAAAGGATCCAACATTATCATATATAATATGGGCTAGGATGCCATATCGACAGATGATATGGTAATAAATGAATTTGGCTATTTATTTCTTAGTAAAATAAGTGAGAGGAATGGCCTCGATCCACTTGGTAAAGTACTCGGTTGTAGTCAAAATGTGCTTATGGCCATCGGAAGATGTCAAGTTAATTTTACCAATGAGATTAAGACCCCATGATGAAAATGGCCATGGTGTTGTAATTGACTTCAATGGTAAGGAAGATGCATGTATCAAGTTGCCATGATGCTAACAAGGAACACACTTTTTTACATAATTACAAGTATCTATCTCCATTTTGGGCTAATAATAGCCTATTCTGAGGAGATTCTTTACAAGAACTACACCATTGGTATGGTCCCCACACATTCCTTCATGAATCTCCTTTAGTGCCATCTTGGATTCTCCCAAAGATAAACAATGAAGAAGCATTCCATCATAGCCTTTATGATAAAGCATGTTTCCAAGGAGGATATAACATGTTAAGCAATGAAGGAAAAGTTTTTGTTGGTTTTTTGAAAGGTTGGTGGGAAATACATGACTATAAAAATAGTTATAAAAATATTGGTACCATGGGAGCTTAGGTGATGGATTAAGATTAGCAACGGTACATATCCTCTCTAAATTTAATAAAATATGTTCTGACTGAAGAAGATTTTCAATCAGGAACTAATACTCTTTAGAACTATCGTGCATTTGAATCATGGAACCAATTATTGCCATGGCATTGGTAGATCTATGTTTAACTCATAAAACTTGCTCAAATTGTATAGATTTAAAATGTGTTTTAAGGTTATCAATAATTTTCTTATAAGGAACAAACTTATCATCCTTTGTTTGATACATGTCAATTGTCTAAGTTATGATTAGCTATGAATCTCCATAGAACTTTAAGCTTTGAATATCCCACTGTATGGCAAGATGAAGCCCTACAACTAATGCCTCATATTTGGCCATATTGTTTGTACACTAAAATTGTATATGAAATTCCTTGGGGATCAAATCCCCCTATGGCATGACCAACAATATGCCAGCTCTAGAACCTCAAGTTGTGAAGGATCCATCAAAATAGAGTGTCCACTATTCAAATTCTTATGATGCTTATTCTATCATCATGATAGAATCATCTAGAAGATCAAAGTTGAGAGGTTGAGTGGTCATAATAGGAGATTCTACAAGTTGGTCAGAAAGAACTTGTCCTTTGATTGCCTTTTGATTCTAGTACTCAATATAAAACTCACTGAGAAGCATAATCCATTTAGCTAGGTATCCTTGAAGAGTTGCTTTAGATAAAATTAACTTGAGAGGACCTACCTTGGTGATAACAATAGTTTTGTTATTTAGCATATAATGTCATAATTTTTGAGTGGAGAACACCATAGCTAAACATGCCTTCTCAATAGGCATATAATTATGTTCATAGGCTACCAATGTGTGGCTTAAATAATAAACAATGTGTTCCTTACCATGATCATCATGCTAAGCCAAAAGTTCCCCCAGTGCATGTTCTATGGGCTGATATATAAAGAAGTAGTGGCTTTCCTTATGTTGGAGGTCATAAGACTGGTGGATTGGCCAAGTATGTTTTAAGCTTTTCAAATGATATCTGACAATCTTCATCCCACTAAAATGTTACCCCTTTCTTTAAGATATGGGTAAATGGGTGGCACTTATCTACCAATTGAAAAATGAACTTACATATAGACTGGATATTTCCTTGTAGACCTCACAACTATTTAAGATTGTTTGGTGGAGGAATTTCCATAATAGCATTGACCTTTTCAAAGTTGAATTTGATCCCCCATTGTGATACAATGAACCCTAGCAATTTTCTTGATGTGACTCCAAAAACACATTTCATAGGATTCAAGTAGATTTTATATGCATGAAGCCTCTCAAATATTCTTCATAGAATGTTAGGGTGTCCATCTCTTGTTCTTGATTTTTCTAATATATCATCAACATAGTCCTTGACAATGTCATGCATCATGTCATGGAAAATGACAATCATTGCATGTTCATATGTGGCTCTAGTATTCTTTAAACTAAATGGCATGACTTGGTAATAGAATTTCCCCCATAGAGTGGTGAACATGGTCTTATGTTGATCTTTATGGGATATCTTGATCTGATTGTAACCATAAAATTCATCCATTAAGGATAGCATCTCATACCTAGCATTTGAGTTGATGGTCATGTTGATGTTGGGTAGAGGAAAATCATCTTTGGGGCATGCTTTGTTGATATCATGAAAATCAATACAAATATGTATGCCTAGGGTTTTTTAACTCATTAGTACTATGTGAGAAACCCATTTAGAGTAGTCTAGTGGTCTGATAAAATTGGCTCCTAAAAACTTTACCAACTTAACCTTAACTAAAAGGGTGATGCGTGGATGCATCTTTCTCAAATTTTGCTTGATTGGTTTAACACCAAGGTAAATAACAAGGTGATGCACAACTAAATCTCGATCCAATCCTGGCATGTCAGACTATGCCCATGGAAAAATGTCTATATAATCCTTAAGAATGGATATAATATGTTCACATTCTACTTCAATAAGGGAAGCTTCAAGATAAACAATTTTAGGATCCTCATGGGTTCCCAAATTCATTTCTATTATGATCTCAATAAGGAGTGTGGATCCATCTTATAGAATTGTAGGAAATGTATGGTCATGATAATTTTCTTCTACTATATCTTCTTGTTGTTCCTCCCAAAGATCTAGATATTATGAAGAATCAGAATCTACCTTCTCAAGTAAAGGCCAATTGGCAAAAACCTCTAGAAACTCAAGAGCAAGATGCTCAAATATTTGATGTTGTTTTGAAGAGATGCTTGTAGTAGCTATGAAACTTAGGTTAGATGGGATTTCTACATCCTAAGGGGATGAATAAACTTTCCCACCTAGGAGTGCCTAAAATAGGTTTTCACTCAAAGGATTGGCTTTTTATTTACTTTTTCCCTAATTGACAAGCACCTCAAAGAGGTTTTCACCTAAAGATCTTGATCTTTGTTCTTTATTATTACCAAGAAAGTTTACCTAATCTCTAAAGTAGGTAGAAGGATCCAATGAAAAATCAAAACCTTGCTTATGATCACCAATAGGGAATGCATCTACTAAGCCAATGTATTTTGTAATTGATTCTTCATTTTAGAACTAATCGAGGCATATGACCAAACTTTTTTGATCCCTATCTATGAGTTTAGGATGGCAAAGGCATAGGTTATAGTGAGGGTTTATTTTAGGATGGGAAGTTTCAATGGTAAAGATAGAATGTCTTTCTTCAAAAAGGGAAGTACCACTAGGATGGGTTTTTGTTTCAGGATGGGAAGCTCCAATATGAATTATGGTTAATATGGTATTTGAATCAAACAAATCTAAGTTAGCAAGCTCAACAAAATGGATATAATGGGATAGTGTGTTGTTGTTAGGAGTCTCATTACTAATCACTTTAGAAGAGTCAGTATCAAATGTCATAATTTCATCCTCTAGTGGTTTAAATCTGAGACCATGAATCTAATTGACAACTCCAACTGATAAAGGTTCTAAAATTTCTTGTGCCTATGGGCCAAGGCCTTTCCTTGTATAGTTAAGTTGATCCATTATCCTATTAGGGATAGGATAATTAGGATTCTAAAAATAATCAATAAGGCCTTTATAACATAACAAATCTACTTCGATAAAAGCCTCTCGATCTTTCTTTGGTGCAATTATAGGTACAAAAACCATAAGAGGTTTTGGTTGTTTCTTCTTTGGTTGCCAAATCTGATCAGGTATATTAGGAGTCTAGGAAGTTTTAAGCTTACCAAATGTTTTAGGGGATTTTAGTAATTTTGTAATATGGTGGACATCCTTTATATGGTACATGTAAATACCTACGTCTTTAATAACAACCCTCTTGGCTAGAGCTACATGAAATGGATCGGCTGAAGTGGAGGCTAGACCACTAGGTTCTATATAATTAGATGGAGATGGATGAGAAATAATAGCTTTTTTCTTCTTTGTAATGAATTAAAAACTTGGTAAATATTTATAATTATGAAACTCAACTTTAAGATGTTTGCAGTATTGATATGTCTACTAATTAGTGGGAATAGTAACCTCAATCCCATCATGGGGAAACCTAAAGCATTGGTGAAGATTAGATGGAACTACCTATACTTCATGGATCTAAGGATGACCAAGAAATAAGATATAAAGAAGCTCAATATCCATAATATGGGGTAATGTGTGATGAGAAATAGACCCAACCATGATTAGCAACCAAATTGTACCAGATGACTCCCTATCGATGTTATCATAAGCCTTGATTGTAATAGTTTCTGGCTAAATGTCTTTATCCATGTAGCCCAATCATCATACCAATTTAAGAGATATGATTTTTATTCTTAAACCATTATATATAAGAACCTGCTTGATCTTGTGATCCATAATGATTATCTCAATGTATAGTGGGTAATTGTGGTTTGGGCCAAGGGTGGACATGTCTTTTTGATCAATTGTGATTTTCCAAAATGAAGACAAGTGTCCAGCTAGGTTATGGATCTAATCAAGGTTTATATCTTTAGGCATAATAGACTCTTGAAAAAGTTTGTTAAAGGTGGTTCTCTAGATATCAAATGTCTACAATAGTTTTAATATATAAATTTGTGCAGCAGTTTTATCTAATTGATCTATTAGACTATAAGGCCTTTGAATCATGGAATGAACTATTTTAGTCTTTGTTGGGATAGTATTTAGCTTTGGAACCATTGGCACAATGTTCTCATTGGGTTTTATGGAAAAAGTGGGAAAAGGGCCCTGGATGGTAACTCATGGGCATCTAGTTGTGAATACACAACCTAAAGGTGGCAAGGAGTTGTTATAATTAGAAGAGGAAGGCAAAGGGCCTTGGATGGTGACTAATTATATTGCTATAATTTTGGGTCAATGAGGAGCCTTTATACTTAGAAGAAAGGTATTGTTGTTTAGGATTAGTAACCTATGTAGATGGAATAACAATATGATGATGTGAACCTAATATGGTATTACTAGGGGGAGAGGGTGCTAACCCTATAATAATGGGTCCCATGTTGCAAGGAATACAAGATTGGCCATGGAGTTTTATAGTAATAGTGATAATGTGGGTTATAGAAATGCATCCCATAGTGTTGTTATGGTCATAAGGTACGTTGTTATTAGACACATTATTATTATGGGCATTATTATCTTGATTATGCTCATTATGATTCTAACCTTGTTATTGGTTTTGATTCTACCTCTATCCTTGATTGTGACCATTTTAATTATTTCTTAGTGGTGGTGGATCATGTCAAGGAAAGGGGTCTTTGTAGATTCCCATATCCTAATTTGTGTCTTGATTAGGGGCCAACTTAATTTCTAGTTCACCACTTTCAATAAAGTCATCAATAATATGTTATAATTGAATGCAATGATATGCACCATGACCAACAACATGATGAAAGTTACACAATTCATTCTCTTTGAACCAATCTGGCTTTGGTTGATCTCAAGGAAATGGCCTTGATACTAGCCATACAATTAAATTAGTTACAATGAGCTTTTGTAACACTATTTCAATTGATTATCCTAACTTGCTGAAGACTCTAAATTTTTTATGAAATGTCCTTCATGGAGGTTGTCTCTTCAAAGTAGGTAGTGGATTTGGGGGAGTTAATTATACATTTTAAGGAGACATAGCCTATACCATTTGTACATGTCTTGTTTCAGTCACCCCATTTCCAAAAATGTTTTTATTTTTTCTAAAGCCTTTAGGTTTATCCTACATAACTATTTGAGCTAGTGATTTATTTTGATTAGATGCTTGACCTTGCAAAAAAATATTAATAAGTCCCTTAGAAATAAGAGCCTTCTCAATCTTCACTCCTTTGTCAATAATTTCTTCAAATGAGTTAACACAATCTAACCATAGATTATGTGCAACTTTAGGAAGTAGATTCTGTGCAAAGATATCAACAAATTGTTTGTCTATCAAGTTATGTTGAAAGTGGCTTGCCAATGTTCTCCACCTTTGTAGATTGTAGCAAAAATTTCACCATCACATTTCTTGGATTTGCATAAGTCAAAAATGGTTAATTCATGTTCTAGGTTGTATGATAAATGGGTAATAAACTTTTTTGATAAGTTATTCCAATCTAAAACTGATCCCTTAGGTATTTTAAGTAGCCAATCAAGAACTTGTCCTGTTAGGCTTCATGGTAAATAGTCATAATAATTACTCACTACTATAAGCAACCTATTGACAAAAGACAAAGAATGCCTATATGTGTTCACGTGGATCTCTTTTTCCTTTGTACTTGTCAAATTTGGGTGCCTCAAAATGAGGTGGAAAGGGGTTTTGGAGAATAGATAAATCAAATGGATATGGGCATATCTCATCAAATTTGTACTTTTTGAATCTATTATTCATCTCCAATATTTAAACAATTTCCTTCATATAATTCCATTATTACATGTTTGGTGCATTTGTGGATTGAATAAGATGTTGTTAGGGTGGAATGTGCCCCTAGTTTTGTTGTTATTGGGGTGGAATGTGCCCTTAATTTTTTGTGGATCTATAGGGAGTGTATACCTTTCAATCCATGACTTTGTTCTAATTTGATCCTTGAGTTGAGAACATAGGATTTTGATTCTTGGATCATAAAACATTCCCTAAATTTGGCTATTTTGTACTTTTTTATTTTGGAAATTTTTATGTTTACTTACCAATTTTAGGGTTGGTTGAAAATAACTAGCCAAATTGTCTTAAGGGATTTCCTCAATTTGAACTAAATGTTTGGGTTTTTGAGTTTGTAAAGTGAGAAGAGGTTTTTTATGATTGAAGAATGTATGTTTCATGTCAAATGGAACACTTTGTAAGGTCTCTTATGCCTTTAACTATTCATTTAGATTACCTTGATCCACTATGGTAATGTCCTCATCCAATATTTGTTACATACTTTCAGCCACATTTCCTTGTTCTTTCAAAGCATTATTGTGAATTGAAGTGGCAACTAGGGATTTAGATATGTCTGTGGTAAGTTGATTTACATATCATTGACTTATTATCTTTATCTTAGCTAGAAGATCCATATTTGTGTGTTTTGAATCTATTTGTATTTCCTTTCCTTTTTTAGAGGAATAAGGTATGTCTATTTTTGCAAAAGCTTGCTCTTGCCATCATTGTTTTCCTTATCTAACTAAGATATGCAATTATTCTATAGGAAAGTTAGAAGGTAGTTTAGCACATGATTCTATAAATCTAAGAAGGGCTTCATCTTGATCTTCTTGGGGTTGATATTCCTTGTAATCATCTTTAGATCTTACTATTGTGGGGATATCATCAAAAATAATGGGGTTATCTTGACCATCATAAAATTGCTAATCTTCATAGCTAAGGCCATAAGACACCCCACTATGGGTGAACCTTTGAGTCATGTCTAAAAGAGTTGTTATGTGTGTTTGACTAGATTTGGACTAATGTTTGGCAACAAAACAAAGTATGCTTCAGCTTTCTTTTAAACAAATAACCAAGGTACCAGTGAAACTATAAGGGAAAGTGGTTTGAAACCATGCACAATTTAGAATATTTGGTTCATGAGTTTACTCAAACTTTGGTAAGTTTGAAATCATATAGATCAAAAGAGGGTAAGGTAACTCAAAGACCCCAAGTGAAAACTATTACACCAAAGCCTAGATCTTTATGATATGCCCACACTGTAAGAGTTAGTTTCAACTATGATAAGTTAACCCTAGATGTTTAGAGGAAATATCTTTGGATTATGAAGAAAATAAAATGGAATAATTAAATCAAGATGTAAAAACATACGTGAATCACTAAGTATAAATCTAGGACCAAATAGGCAACACAATGTCACCACATGATCCCAGTAGGATAAAATATATTCTAGGACTCAAAGCATGAGTGATATGCAAGATGACTTGATTCCACCAAGATGATAATGTGATTTTTAGTCTTAATAAATTACCTTTAATCCAAATGGAAAATTGAACCCAAGTTAGAACAAGTTTAGTGCAAAAATGGAAAACCCACTTTGACACACCAACCCTTGGAACTCAGAAAGGTTCAATTTTGAATGTCAATTATAAATGAAGTATTTAAACAAATTAGGTGAAAGATTTACACTCAATTGGGAAGCATGGCTGCACCACAGTGGATAATATCACATAAAGCTTTTGATAACAATTGAATAAGGAAAATATGAATTTTCCATTTGGACAGCGTAACGCCTTCCTTGCTCAAGGAAATTGAGGAAAAAGTGTTTTGGTTAAGCTCATTGAGTTAACAAGCAAATTTAGACACAAATCAAGGCCAAGTAAGCTAATGACAAAAAACAAACATCTTAAGTCTAAACTAACAAGGTATGGCAAAGTGGGGTTTACTAAACTAGCAAGTTTTTAATCATTCTAGGGGAATCAATTGCATAATGACTTTCATGTCATACAATGAAAAAGACAAGCATGAAAATTGGGTGACTATGGCATTGACTAATTATAAAAAGGTCTAGTCTTTTTACAACAACTACATCATACTATTCACTTAGTGTAATGCGATGTCCAAATGTAGATATGTCCCATGTACAACTCCAATTAGGAGCCAAATGAAGTTAATAATAGGAGATGAAACCCTAGGTCAAAGCTTCCCTAAAGAACTCATGGGAGGTGATGAATTCCCCCACCTAAGCCAAGTTTGCATAAAAATAAATAAATCGTGAAATAGAAAGACTTTAGCGTCATTTTCAAGATCACCTAAACTTTAATGAGTTTTTGGAGAGAACTTTAGATGACATTCTTTATAAGCCTTAGACTAGGCTACTTGCAATAGGAATGGCACTTTTGATTCCAAGGGTTCCCTAAAGGGGACAAATAGAAGAGCATACATGCAAAATTTCACTTTTTGCTAAACAAAATCTAATTAAACAACTATTGAAAGCAAGAATTGACAAGTGTGTTCAATTTTAAGCCCAAATGAAAGATTTGATGGTGTTCATTTGACCCCTTGGTCTTAAGATTGTGAACTTTGAAAACATTTATTTAATCATCTAAATTTTTCATTAAACACCAAAACAAAGTTCCTAATTGATTTTTAATCTTGCAAAAGTTGATCTAAAAATGTTTTTAGCAAATGTCAAGCTTGGTCCTATAGCAAAATTGTCATCATGTATTTTAGCTTTGAAGCTCTTTTTGGTTTGAAACAATAAACTTTAGAAAAAGAGATCTTGGGTTTGTGTTTTAAGAAAAAAGATAGTGATGAACGTCGGTTTATATAATTGATGATGATTACATTTTCTAACCAATGTCGATTATCCAAATGATGTTAGTTATACCAATGTTATTGATGATAGGTATCTAACTGATGTCGATTTTACTCACCGACATTGGTTAATCTATCTAATTGATGTTAGTTTTACTAGCTGACGTCGGTTACTGTGTAAATTTGTGACAAACAAAAATGGAAAAATAAAGTTAGAAAATCAATTTACAAGATTTTTAAGGGTCTAAATAAATATTTGAAAGCTTCAAAATTATATTCTTTAGGTGTGAGATGCATCTTGTCCCATTGGTCATGCCAAGATGTAGAGAGGATTACAAAGCAAGTTAGTCAAACATTAGTCCATAAATAATGAAAAATGCATAAAGAACTAACTAACTAAGCCTATATATTCCTATGGGAATTACAAAGGATAACAAGAAACAAATGAAATAAAGCAAACATCATATTACCTTCCCAAATGGATTCACCATACCCATGTAGCTCAAAAGCATGTTATCCCTTGATCAAGCATCCTTGTCTTTGTCAACAATAGTGGCAAACTCCTCCAATGTCTCAAGAACACTCCATAAAACCTAGGATTATGATTCCAAATCACTAAATTAGCCTATAAATGAAGCTTAAAAACAAATAAATGGTCTAATGAAAAATATTGTGGAAATAGTATAACATTATAACTTTTCAATATTTAAGCTTTTAATTCATGTCCATGGCCTCTTTATTTATATATTTTTGAGATTGGTCAGGATCAACCATGACCGTCCATATCAAGATTGAGATGTGTGGCCATGGATAATCCTAATATTTGGAATTAAATCCATAATTATATATCATCATGACCTTGGAATAAGAGGAATTTAAGAGGTATGGGAGGCATTAACTATGCATGAATGGCCCAAAATCTTGATATTTGTGGCATTTATGGCCTAGAGATGTCTTCCTAAAAATGATGTCACCTGATGATGCAGTTAATAAGAATCAATTTTTTTAAAAAAAATCAACAACTCTCATATAAAATTTAATTAAGCTCTTTATTTGGATTAATTAGACTTAAACAAGGTTAATCAACATTTGTGCAATTATTTGAAAATTGGCCCTCAATTAATCAAAATGGTCAGAAAGTCATATTAATGGGTCATAATTTGAATGGAGAGGAATTAGAAGGTGATGTTAGATGTGTTGGAGCTATATTCCCATTTAGGATTTTTCCAAAACCAAATAATGAAGGTACATGATGTGTACCAATGAATTAGAAGAAAAGAGCGATCCAGAGCACTAAATGGCAAAATTGTCATTTTGACTCAAAATGATTTGATCAAAGTTAGCCAACCCATAAAATGCATTGACCTATTTAGGGATACTTTGACCTAAACTTGCACTTGTAAGTGACAATTTCTAACCATTTAGGTCATTTTATGGATTTTTACCTAAAATGTGCATTTGAGTGCCATTCGAGTAAGATTGACAATTTCAACACAAATGGTGTTAGGAATTTGATGTCTAAAATATGATACAAAATTTGGATCCTTAATGTTATCCAAATGAGCTAAATTATTATATATTATCATTATACAATATTTTAACTTGAAACACTCTTTCTATTTCTATTTGTTATCTATAACCATTGAGAAAGGTTTAATAAGAACTTGTGACACTCTATAACCTAAAATGGATAGGTTATGAACATATCATCAGAAGTAATATTTGACTACATATTTGCCTTCCTCTTGAAAAATTATTCAATTTTAAAGAAATATAATGTCAACTCAAGTTCTTATGTGGAAGTTATGGCCTATGTAATATGGTACATTTTTCCTGGTGAAAAAAGTGCCCCAATAATTTTGTAAGCTCACTGACAGTTACATAATTTCCCTATGGTAGTTTTAGAACTATCCCCTATAGATTCCAATGGTTTTATCACTATGTAAATAATGATAAGATAAATGGTTGAAAATGTTTCATTTTCATTGTATGAATCTTTTGGGCTTTAATTTTGGGCTCCCTATGGTGTCTATGTTTGTTGAAATATTTTCATGATTAAGGATAGGTACTAATTTTGGGCCTCTATTGGTTCCATCTTAGTTCTTATATCTACCTCCCTTTTGTTCATTAATGCAATTGAATATGCTTCTATCACATCTAGTATGTTAGTCATGACTTTGATCATTAATGTGGCTTCTTTCTCTTTGTCATGATACTTATATAATTCATCACCCCTTATTTTCTTATTAACAAGATACGAATAAAAAATTATTATAAGTACATCAACCAAATACAAGTTTAGATTCCATTATTGGTCATGAGAAACAACATAGATGTTTATATAGAATTCACATAATTAATTTTGATCCTTGGGAGTGTTATTGTTATATATTTAAATTAGGAGTGAGGCTCACTTACTATTTTGGGCATGCCAAAGTAGTCTCTAATGAACTTAAAATTCAACCACTACTCGTAAAGGTAGACAATATATAATCTTGCATGAGGTCTACAAATAATTGGTTACAATGTTAACTGATTCATATCTTTCAACTTATTTTTAAGTTTTAAAATTTTGTACTCAACCTCTTTGACCTTATTCTTTAAATATTTGTTTTCATCTCTTAATTGACTAAACTGATTGTTCCATCAAATCTAAATGGTCTATATCTTGACATCCTTTTTCATGAACAAATTTTCCTAACTAATCTTTTTGGTTTGATTGAAAGTTATTTAAAAATTATTTTACATGTGTTGTGTATCCTGAAGAGAATCTTCTATTAATGTCTAAGTTGTGTAGGATTTAAAATTTCCACCCTCTATTTTTTCCACCCCAGCTAGTGTATTTGTAATATTATTCTTTTTCTCAAGTTCCTAAATGCATGCCCTAAGGGTTTTAGTTTACCATAGGGTTTCCAAAAATTTCTAATTTTCTTCCCAACTAGGATGACTAGGGGTTTCTTATTCTTCCATTTACACTTCTTCATTCAAAACATGATCTTCTTATTCATCTAGTTCTACCACTTCTTTTACCACATTAGGTGAATTGTTCCAATGTTTCCTCTCTCCAAAGGATGGAATATAAGAGTTGGATGGAATAATGTTTTCTTTATCAAAACCATTGGTAGTATTACTTTAATATACACTAAGATCCTCATCTTTATTATATGATTCCCCATTCCCTATTTAAATAACATCAAGGGATATTTGAGTGTGTGGTCTTATTAGTCTACACCTAATAATTTGTGATTATCTTCTAAGAGCAAGTGGAGTTGGAACCTTTTGTTTATTTCTCATTATTAATGTAGATTGGGTGTCTCTATCCCTCTTATTACCTCTTCCCTAATGTTTTTAAGGAGTTAATATTAATTTCTTATTTATTTTTATCTTAGGTCCCTCTATATTCTCTTATGATATATGTTCTTATTATTCCTCTATAACCACTTCTAATTATTCAACTTCCATTCCTTATTTTTCATCAACTAATTTTTATTCTTCTAGTAGATATATTTTAAATAAATTTTCAAAATATAGCTTAGGTATTTGGTCCATTAGAAATCTATGTAATTAGACATTGATATGACAAAGATTTTATCTTCCCTTTTGGTGTGATATTTTACCATCCTTCTCAACACATTTAACTAAAAGTTAGGTACATTCAACATTATCCCATACTTGATATGATTAAGGAGATTAAAGTGTATCACATATAGTAGTTAATATCTTCCCTTAAAATCTAATTACTTAAAATTATAGAGGAAAACTTATGCCCAAAATTAAGGAAATGAATAATGAAGTGTACCTTTATTTAAGGAATCTAATTGCTCTTTTTATATGAAAAATATATTCATGGCTATAGAAACACTAAGATTCCTATGCCAAAGTTCCCATATACAAGGTAGATAGGTTACCTATTATATAAACTCTTTAGTGATGTCTACTTTCAGTCTTATGATAGTGAATACATCATGCATGAAATTTTTTAGGAACTCCTAGGTAATTAAATTATCAAACCCTATTTAATTATAAAAATAACCAAGCCATCCTTGATTCCTAATTTTTTTTTACTTTACTTTTTATCGTTAATGGCTTAACATCTATGGGTTATCTTTTAACCACATATCCTCCCATGTCACCCAAGTGTTATTATTACAAAAAAGGTGATTTATGGTCATCTTGGGTAAAATAAAGAGTTTTAGACAATATGCTATGTGAGGTGTAATTGAAATGGTTGTTGATGTTTTACCCACTAGTTAGCATATCCTTCTCAATTTTCTTGTATTCTAACAACAACTATTCCCTTTCCTTGATTACATTCTTGGGCACCAATAGTGTCTTGTCATGACATTAACCACACCCATATAACTTGATTTAATAATTCAATATTTATGGAATTCACACCCACCAATTGACTGGTCACTAGTCCTTGAGCGGTGGACCAAGTATGCCACTTGACATGCAGTATGGATAGATTTTATTATTTGGGGTGGAAATTATAGGGGATAATTATAATGTTACATGATTAACCAAAATGGGAAAAGTGTTCCATATATTAAACCCATAAATATATTTGTAATGAACATGAATTTGCATGATTGCATTACTAAAAGTGTCTTAATAAACTGATAATATATTCTCAATATGCTATAATTTTATAGAATAGGCATAATATTTTTTTCATGTTTAGAATGGGAATTTTCCCATTTTACATAAGATAAGAACATTATCAATTAATAATCCAATAATCTTAGCTTGTGTAGAGTGGACATATGCCCTTTATACACAAGATAGGAATATGGGATTATTAATTAATACTATTCTTAATATACAAAAACTATTAGAGTGGTGCATATTATGAAAACATCTTATTCAGTGTTCATAAGATTGTTAGATTGTATATATCATGCCCATTATCATCATAAATTAAGAATCAATTAGTATTAATTTCTGGAGAATGGGTACATGCTCATTCTGCACATTAGATACAAATTTTATCAATCAATAAATCCAATAGTATTCTCTTGTGCATAATCTACATGTTCCCATTCTACATAAAATATAAATATTGGATTCTTAATTGATAATGTTCTTAGTATACTAGACCTATGTAGAATGGGCCATAATATGAGAAAATCTTTCTCAATTCTCATAATATCATTGGCTTGTGTAGAATGGGCACATCCTAGTTTTAGAAAAAGATAAAAATGTCATTTTTGTGACCAAAGTGTCCATTTTCATAGAATAACAAGGGAACATTGCATCACTAAATATTTGAAAATTATCATCCCTTTATTGATCCCAGTTTGATTAATGAGATTTTTTATAGTTATGATAATAACCCATTTGTTTATATTTAAATATAATTTTCAACTATTTGGATTCAAAATAATTAGTCTTATTGCATTCCTTAAGTGTTTTCATACTTAGTTTGTTTTATGGAAATAACTATTTTCTAGATAAATTTATTGCATAGGAATTACTTGAGTCTTAGTCTTGGATCCTCAGTCTAAGAGTCTAACCTAACACTCTCCTAGGAGTATTTTGTTTGAAAGGTAAGAGAATATTTAATTATCAATAAATTTTAAATGATTTACTATTTTAATCATTTTTGAAGTCCCAAAGGTGTTAGATCTATTGTATATTTAAGAGGTACCTATCAAATGATAAAGAGCAACATGTGTGTTGACACATAAAGGCATTAGTGATATAAGATCTCTTGGGTCCCAATTTAATGATAGATCCTCCTAAAACCTAGTGGCATTAGTACTATCAGAGCTTTGGGAGTTCAAATTAAGTAACAAAAATACACATGTAATTCCATACACCTAGGTGGAAGTAGGTCCCAAAATATCCCAAAGGAGTTAGATAATGGTACGTATTGGATGCCTAAACTAATCATAAAGTGCCACATAAAATTTGTAATTTTGGTATAATTAATCATGTAGGAGGAATTATCAAAATAAATATCTCCCCATGCACCTATTTAACATAATACACAATGAACCCAGCACTCTTTAACTGATAGATGGGTAACCCCTGAAACATTCATAGTGACATGAGGGTTGAAGTAGGAGTATGCCCACCACACTCATAGTTTTTATTATCCTATTTAGGGTAGATTATGATGTGATATATGGAAGATTCCCATAACTACCAATTAATCTTAATGGGCCTCATTTTTGAATATTTTAATTAATGACAAACTTGGAAATGGCTAATTTGAACTCACACATAAATGCAATTTATTTGATGCAATTTGATCTAGTTGAAGCCATTATTATAGAAAATATTGAATCAATGTATCATTTAACATTATTTTTATTTTATTAGCTTGAATAATTTTAATCTATTTTCTATGATTTCCCTCCAGATCCCATAATATGGTTTTATGAATTTCTACGCATGAAGAAGAAGTAATTTAGAAATGGCCACCTCAGCTTTGAACCCAAAAATATAGAAAGAGTTATTGGAAACCAAATTTAAAAATTAAATGATGAGATAAAATAATTCTAATTATATGTTAAAAATCATTGAATATATATGGGATCCTAATAGTGATGATGAACCAAAATATGATGACATGGAGTTCATGAATGGATTGATATCCCTCATAATATTGGGCCTACAAAAAACATCCACCAAGATATATTTTTTCTAGTGTAATAATTTTTTTGAAAAACTATTATATACCTCCAAGTACATGAATAAATAAAACCCTGACTCATACACTATCAAATCATTTTCAAAATGGGTGTGCATCAGCATGATACTTCTCAACTATCTATATGTGATGAGAAATATAGAGCATGTTAATAAAAGTTGGATCCCATTGCTCAACATAATTCTCAAGAGGGAGATAGTATCCACTCTTGGGGATATTATCACCTTCAACCTATTATAATAGGTTAAAAATTATAGGCTAGAGGGAGGTTTTTATATGATGTCATATATGGTCAATGCAACCAATGCCATTGTGAAATTTCATAACACAACCTTCCCTCTATAGGTGCTAATATGATCAAAAGTGTATTTAGTATTTGAAAAAATATAAATTCATCACTATATGAACCATGAATGAGACATCTATGAATATTTATACCTCTTTAGTGTACTCCATCATCAAGGAAAAGATGATGCCTATGCTCTTTGTGAAAACATGAATTACAATTCTTACCATCAGTTCCTAATGGTAATACCAAGACCATACAATTATTAGGGTGGCATACATCCAAGAATATCCTCTCAATATACACTATATACTAACTAATCACCTAATTAAGTAGGAGATCAATTATCAATTGACTAATGGTATTACAAGTATCTACCATGACACAAAGTAGAAGGCCTACTTTTTGTCCCCTATGGTGATTAGGTGCCATGAATACAATAATTTTCCCATGATCAAAGTATTTACCTCCATCATAAATCCTAAAACCTAGACAAGGTTGATCATAAGTAATGGGATCCCCATGTGAAGGTAAAACATCATAAAGATAAGTATCAATCACACCTAAGAACTACATACCACCATGAGGGCCACCTTGATGATGTGACCACCTCAATCCTGTGTTCATGAATATCAAATAATTTTATTTCTAAAAAGTGAAATAGTAGCCTAGGAAAGTGTTAAAATAGATACATGCTCCCCTAACCTTGTTCCTAATGCCTACTAGTCAAAAACCTATAGCTAGGTCCCAAAAACAAAAATTAAACTTGATAAGTTGATATTGAAATGGATCCACATGTATAAAACTCCCTCAAATTTGGAATCTAATTCAATTATGAAAACCTCCCAAGTAACTATTCCTAAACTACCCATGACATTCATTTTATAAGTAGCTCAAAGTTATAAGAGAACACATATCAAGACTATCTTGTGGTATCCCTAGAAGTGTCAAACCCTAATTTTGTCTTGTCTATACAACCCTTTTCCATTAATAATAAATTCTTAGCTAAAATGATTCATATCCCTCTTATGACTAATTATGTATAAACCATAAAAAGTATGTAGTTTCCCTTTTCTCCATTAATGTTGAAGACATTCAATGTTCCCAATTCCCCAATTAAAATGCAGTCTCACACTATAATCACTCCTATACTAATCCTACAAGTTCATAGGTTCATTTCAGCCCTTTGGTGTCAAAAATATTTGGTGGTCACAACTTCCCATTTCCTCTAAGTTTCCCTGTTACCCAATTTTTCTTGCTACAACTACAACAACTTTTCCAACCCCATCAACTATTCCCAAGCTAGTCCTATAAGATGGCACATTCCCAAGAAGTGACTCAATTCATGTTGCCTCTACAATTATAATTTCCATAGAACCATCAAAAATTGTAAGTGACTTTGCCTCCTCTACCTATATAGACTCCAACACATCAAGTTCAATAGTGACTTTAGTACATCGACAAGCTTCATTCATGTCACTCCCTTGAAGTTCAAATGTAGTTCAAGTGAGATCTAAGTAAAAGTATACTAAGTGTCCAAGGTTGATTACATCTCATCAACCTTTATAACCTCTAATTATTCCTATTACACCCCCATGGGAATCTATCCATTACACTGGGGTCCTCAAGACCTGGCTTCAATTATCTAATTTCATCATTTAAATTAAATACACAATTCTTAGGAGTAATTGGCCCCAAGTCTTCATGAACCAAGATCAATTTGAGTCTCAGTTATTCCATTGGTATTTCCATTTGGTAGCTCTTACCTTTTAACCCATGCTTCCCCTTCCATCTTCCATCCCATTTCATGTTCCCCATCCATTCTTGCATCCTCTTTACATTCCTCCACCCTCCACTTCAACCATCACCACCCTTACTACTTCATCTTCCTCTACCTTGGGAACATCAACTAGAAAAATTTGGGTGGGATTTATTGAAGCTTTAGGTACATAGAGGATAGAAATGGTCTATCATGGGGAATCAAATTTCTAATTAAACTTCAATATAGACTTGGGTAGAATGAAGAGGGTGATGACATAGACCCTTAGATAGGATAGACACCCTATTTTTTAGATAATAAATCATGACCTCTTATCTCTCACAAAGAGTAAGACTAACGTAGGGGAAGACAATATTATAGAGGACCTAGTTTTAGTTATCAAGTCCATCAATAATCTCGTCAATAAGTTAATGGAATATTTTAGGGACCAAGTCAAGACCCTAAAGTCCTAAGTGAGGATCTCATTCCTAGTTGGTTTATTTATTAAGGTGGAAGGTGAGCTTGTACTATTGTTCTTAGACCTTGGGATGGTGAATGGAGTTATTTAGAAGAGCAATTGGCTCTTCCAAAGATCATAATAATATGCAGACAAAATCATCTAAGTTCAAAGTAAGAGGAATAAGATAGAATTAGTCATCAACAAGGGGATTCTCCCTAATATCATACTCATGCCTCTCACTGATTTAAAATAATACCAAGCATTCACAAGGATAATGAATACCTCACTTGAGGATTGGATTAGGGACACCTAGGTTACCATTGAAACCTTAGATAAAAATATGGACCAAATCATTGTATAATTCAAAGAGGTCAACATCATAGTCCTTTTCCATATAGATGGCACTTTGCTTATCATTGGATAAGTAAGGGTCCACCTGGATCACTTCTAGGTAGAAATGAAGAGAAAGGTGGAGAATGATAATAGCGGAGCCTAAGTTATCCTAGAGCTAGCCACACAATCAACTAGGATCATTATCTAGGTTAATGAGGTACAAGTTTAATTAGATGACCCTCTCAAAGTTCATGTTATGCTGATGAATTAGGGAGAAGTGTTCTTTTGATATCCACATGTTAAATTTCCAAAGTTATATTAGGAAGGAAACCTAGTGGTTCAAGCATTGATATGACATCAAGATGCCACTAAGTAGATGGGAAGTGGTCCCCCACCAAACTCAACTTGAATATTATTTTGGTCCTATAGATAGAATGCATTTTAAACACCCTGGGGTTGGAGAGGGATCCCATACTACTTTTAGGTGGATCCCATCTCATTTTATATATACGTTATTGTGAATATCTTTGTTGTGGTCATTAATTTTGTAAAAAAAATTAGAAATATTAATGCATATCTTTTTTTCATTTATGTTTTTTTTTCATGAATGACTTCCAATTTTCTATGGTATACTATGTGATATTAATGCTATGAGCACAAGTAAATGTCTTTCTATAACTTATGCTATAGTTAAGATGAGAGATAAGCTATTATAACTAAGTTTCTTTGCTCTTTCCATGTCATTTATGCCTATGTATAATGTAACATAATATGATAAATTTTTTCTCAATGATCATAATATTTTTTGCTTATGTAAAATGGGCACATGCCCATTTTGATAAGATAAGAATGTCACCATCACTTAAGAATCTAGTAGTCTAAATTTATGTAGAATTAGAAGATTCTAATTATATACATGATATAAGAATATTATCAACTATGAAATCCAATAGTATTCACTTGTGTATAATTTACATGTGCCCACTCTACATAAAATAGATATATTGGATTATTAATTAATAACATATTTAATATACTAGACCTATGTAGAATGGGGCATAATATGAGCAATTATTTTTCAATGCTCATAATATTGATGGCTTGTGTATAATGGGAACATAATAATTTTTAAAAAGATAAGAATGTCATCATCATTTAAGTTTCTAGTAATCTAAATTTGTGTATAATAGGCACATTCCTAATGTAAACATGATATAAGAATGTTATCAAATAAAAAATACAATAGTATTCACTTGTGTATAATTTACATGTGCCCATTCTATATAAAATATAAATATTGGATTCTTAATTAATAATGTTCTTAGTATATTAGACCTGTGTATAATGGGTCATAATATGAGAAATTCTTGTTCAATGCTCATAATGTTGTTAGATTATGTAGAAAAGTTGCATGCCCATTTTGAAAAGATAAGAATGTCATCATCATTTATGAATCATGTAGTCTTAACTTGTGTATAATGGGAATATGCCCATTCTATATATGATATAATAATGTTATCAACTAAGAAATATAATAGTTTTTTCTCATGTATAATATGGATATTCCTATTCTACATAAAACATAAATATTAGATTATTAATTGACAATGTTATTAGTATACTAGAGTTGTGTAGAAAGTGGTATAATTTGAACACTTTTTGTTTAATACTCATAATAGTTTTGGCTTGTGTAGAATGGACACATGCCCATTTTTAAAAATATAATAATGTCACCATCAATTAAGAATAGATTAGTTTTAATTTATGTATAATAGTCACATGTAATTCTATACATGATATAAGAATGTCATCAATTAAGAAATCCAATAATATTCTCTTGTGTAGAATCTGCATATGCCCATTCTACACAAAAAATAAATATTGGATTCCTAATTGATAATGTTATTATTATAATAGAAATGTGTAAAATGAGTCATAATATGAGAAATTATTGGTTAATGCTCATAATATTATTGTCTTGCATAGAAAGGGCACGTGACTATTTAGAAAAAGATAAGAATGTCAACATAAATTAATAATCCAATAGTTTTAATTTTAGAAGAATGGGCACCTTCCCATTCTACACATGATATGAAAATGTTATCAACTAAAAAATAAAATAATAGTCACTTATTTATAATATACATGTGGACTTATTGACAGGGGCCCTAGCTCAATTGGCTAATGTCTTTCCTATTGTAGGAGGTTGGTCACTGGTTCTATTCTCCCCCAGCTCGTGGTACTAGGGGGTGTGTCGTGCCAGCACCGTCAGTCACTTTAAAAAGTTAACCAGGTGCACTATAGTTTATATAGGGGGCCATGCTATACAAACTTGATTTCTATAGCCTAAAAAAAAAGAATATACATGTGGACATTCTTAAAAAAATAGAAATATTTGATTCTTAATTGATAATGTTCTTAATATCCTAGACTTGTGTAGAATGGGTAGATGTCCAATTTTAAAAAGATAATAATACCATCATCAATTTATATATATATATATATATATATATATATATATATATATATATATATATATATATATATATATATATATATATATATATATATATATATATATATATATATATATATTAGGTTGGGCACCTACCCATTCTACACATTAGAACTATTTTTATTTTAATTAGTGATGTTCTTATCTTTTTCAAATATTTGGGCATGCACCCATTCTACACTATCAATATAAGTCTAAAATTATCACTTACAAATATAATATTATTGCATTGTGTGGAAGGAACACATGCCCATTCTAAATATAATATAAATTTTGTATTATTAATTATTCATATTCTTAAAATACTATTAACACATTATTATAATGGGGTATAACATGATCACTTCTTACTCTATGATCATAATATAGTTAATATATTATATATAATGTGAATATTGGAATATTATTAATACTCTTAGTCAAATAATGTGGAGTCACAGGAACATGCCCATTCTACATGCACATTTGAGCCATGCTAAGCCCATTTGATTCTTAATTGATAATATTCAAAATATATTACAAGACCTCTATATAATAGGCAATTGTGTTCATTCTAAACATGTTAAAAATAATCTTATCAATTAATAATCAAATTTTATTATCTTTTATATAATATAGGAATCTACTTGTTAATAAATTATATATATATATATATATAGATACACACACACACACACACACACACACACACACACACACACACACACACACACACACACACACACACACACACACACACACACACACACACACACACACACACACACACACACACACACACACACACACACACACAGATGTGTGTGTGTGTGTGTGTGTGTGTGTGTGTGTGTGTGTGTGTGTGTGTGTGTGTGTGTGTGTGTGTGTGTGTGTGTGTGTGTGTGTGTGTGTGTGTGTGTGTGTGTGTGTGTGTGTGTGTGAATATTGGAATCTTATTAATAGTCTTAGTCAAATAATCTGGAGTCACAAGAACATGCCCATTCTACATGCACATTTGAGCCATGCTAAGCCCATTTGATTCTTAATTGATAATATTCAAAATATATTACAAGACCTCTATATAATAGGCAATTGTGTTCATTCTAAACATGTTTAAAATAATTTTATCAATTAATAATCAAATTTTATTATCTTTTATATAATATAGGAATCTACTTATTAATAAATAATGATTTTTGTATCAATAAATATCAATCACTTATTGTAAGTTACGAGTGCACATTTTAGATAGGAATAAGTGTTATTGCTAAAAATAAAACTATTTTAGTATAACTATTGTTTTCATAAAAATTACTTTCACATATACAAAATAATTAGAATTTGCTAGAAAAATAAATTTAACACAATGTCTATATTTCATAATACTTCATAGTAATGATTTTAAAAATTTATATTCAATTTTTTAGAGGAGTAAAAAATAATTACTAAGTATAAAAAGAATTACTTTTTGATAATTATTTTTATAGGATGCAACAATACCATATAGATAAACTCAAGTTAATAAAAAAAAAAAATTGAAATTCAATAAAAAAATATACAAGGATATTAAACAAGGAGTCATTAACATCTATTATTAAGCATTTTTTTGTGAAAACTATTTCTACAAATAGATAAGAGTCAAGCTAAACTTGGAAAATAAAGTTGAAAGTGAAGAAATGATATAAAAGGTAATTACATAAGGACTTAAATTATGATTATTATTTTTTCATGAAACTAAAATTATAGATAACTTAGTAATATAACATATTTTATGATAATACATTAGGATATTAGAAGTTTACATGTATTTATCTTTCTTTATTTTTTATGTCAATGTTCCACTTGGTTTAAATTATAAAAAGAAACCAATGTTTAATTGAGTTTGATTACAATAAAAATTTGAATTTAAAAATATAATTAAATTTACATGTATATATAAATAATATTACATAAATAATTTTAAAATAATAAGGAAGAGGATATGCGTAAAAATAATAAAACCTGGTTGTAGATATTGTAGTTCGTGCTCTCTATGCCAACATAATATGAGGTTATATTTTGGCTTCTTCGTATTAACTAAAGGAAAAAAATGATGTTGTATTTATTCATATTTATGTGATTTCACTATTATATTATTCCTATGTCATTCAATATGGTTTCATTAGGATATAAGATGGGTGTTGTTATCATTGAAACCCGACTATCTATATCTGTGTGTAGTTTTAATAGGATCTTAGATCAATGTTATTATCCTTAAAACCTAATTATATATATATATATATATATATATATATAATATTAATGTTAGTATGTTATCATTCCATGTATTAGTTTCATCAACCTTTGTGTTTCAATATGGTCATCAGTGTGATGTGTTGTCATTAATGTCTTAGGTTGACTTGGTTACTAGATTCATTAATGACAAAGAGGTAAGTTTGATGGTGATGAGAGGCTATGGCATGAGTACAAGACTATGAGGTGTTATATAATGATATGAGGATCTGGTAAGGTCCTAATTCCTTTGAATTTAATAAAAGTGCACTCATGTATTAAGAATCCTAGTCTTACATTGATATAGGCATTAAGCATTGTGAAGCTTATTGATGTTGATATAGATATGTATGAGCTTGAAATTATGAAAATAAGTGGTAGAATCATGTTATAATATGTTGGAAAATTTTTCAACATGAGAATAATGTTAAAATATCATCTATAGTGGTGAGTATGTCATACTCCAAGACCTAAAGTGACTTGAAGCTGAAGGCCTAATGTGCCAAGACACCTAGTAAGGTGAAATGGAGGGTGGGGATCATATTCCAAGGAAATATTGATTTTATGATCATGGTATGATGTAATTTGAAATTTTTATGACTTATTTATAATAATTTATAAATTTTCCAAGAGAATTCAATATCTAACTATGACTAGTGCTTTTAGACCTAACATGCATATATACCTAGTGAGGTCCAAATGGAGGGTCAAGTTGAGTTTTCAAAGTGTTATAAAATATGTGAGAATTAAATGAGGTTTAAAATATTTATTAAATAATTATGACCAATTTTGAGGTCATGTATTGAAGGTGAAGGAAATAAATCATGTTGGATGGTCTCGTATGCATGCAAATTAAAGGTTTCCAAGCTCAGGAAGAAAATTTTGATGCTCATTAGAATTTGTATGATTTTCATGGTGACCTAATACTTTTGGGATAGATTTAATATGTTACTGATAATGTTTTTCAAGAATTTTTAAGTGGTTTGAGGTACATAACTCTATAAACATTCATTAAGAATGTAAACTGGTCTAAAACCCTCCCAAAACCCTTGTAGTGACCTAATTATAGAGAAATTTATATAAAGTGACTAAAATGGATTGGAAAATATTTTTTTATTATTTTATTTTGTATATTAATCTTAAAATAATCTCTATGTGGAAGTGGTGTGTCAGGGTAGTGAGCAAAGGTACAAAAACGTTTTTATTCTTGAATAATTTGATGTTATAGGTAGAGTTGACCAAGTCAACAGATATAAATAAATAGAATTTGAAGGTCAAGACTCATTATTTATGTCCATGAATTTATTTTTAAAATAAAAAGTCTTTATTTAAATCATTTTTTTCATGGAGTATGACATATCGTTATTCTATCAAAGAGTGAAAATAGTCTTAAAAACCAAGCAAGAGTGAGAATCAGTTTAGGGATGAGTTTTAGTTGTTTAGGGATGAATAAAAATATTTGGAGTCTTTTTATAATATATATAACAATTATTCCATTGGTTTATAAGTTATATAAATGGTCATGCATAATCAATAAGTTGATCATAAGATGGCATGTTTAAGTGAGTGAATATAATGGAGTAAGGTTCAAGGATTAACTTATATGTTATACATTTTCCATATTAAATATATGTATTAGTGTTTTAATATGCTTAAATGATTTTTAAGGAACATTTTAATGAATTTTGAGTTCAATTAAGTGATCCTATAGGTGTGATAAGTCATATTCACCATTACTATGTTTTGAGCTAGATTGATTATTCTAGGTCTACCATGTGAAATGAAGTGTGAGCCCTTATGATAAAATTTGATACATAAAATTAATGTATTATTGTGTTTTTATACCTAAATTATATTTATATTATTTATAATAATATTTAAATATAGTTTTAGGTGTTGAGATTTGGAAACCAAGATGGCTTGTCCAGTTGTCTTAAGACAGTAAGCTAGAGGTCTAAAAGATTGATCTATAAGATCAATGATTGATCCTATATTTAGTGATACATAAATTTTATTATGTCCTATATATCATATAATAGATATTAATTTTCATTATATTTCTTGGAATCACTCTTACAAATGATAAACATGACCTTCTACATGACCGTACTTTTGGAGGCTACATGCAGTTTGAGTAATCCCTTTGCAGAGGTAAGTTGGAGGTTGTTTGGACTGAGATATAGAACCCAATGAATTTTAATTTATAAAATAAGTTTCAAATATCCATTTAATTTTATTTATATTCATAAAAATTCCATATGCAGGTGTTGATAGTCAAAGTTGCTTGACTGTACTTTAATAATATTTGATTAGCCTGAGTGGTCATTTTGTCAGAGTTGGTTTTAGGCCTTTTGGACTATGTGAAGATGTAAAATGGACACACACACACACACACACACACACACACACACACACACACACACACACACACACACACACACACACACACACACACACACACACACATATATATATTTTAAAGGTAATAAATAATATATAAATATTATTTTTTATATTTTCATTTGTAATTTTTTGGTTTCTTACTTTAAATATGAGAAATAGACTTTCTAGGTGTGTGAAGGGCTAAAGGCGAGTAGGCCTAATAGCTTGGTTCAAGATGTGAAATGAAGAAAATGGTGTTGGGGTAAAAATTAGAGCCTATTAATGGTATATTAAATTTATATTATAATTATTTCAATAATTTATGAAGGACAAATATGGTCTAAGAGATCCAAGTGGTAACATTTGCATGGGTAGGCCTAACTGCTTTAGGTCTCATTAAGGCCTAATTGAGGTTTGGGGCTAATGAGGTAATGAATGAAAAAAGTAATTATTTTTTATTATTTGAATATTTAAGAGAACATATTTCAATTGTAAATCAATAATTATAAGTATCTTATCTGACCAAGATGGGTGTGACCAATAGTGTGGTATAAAGGCAAGGCCTAATTAGCCTATTTGTGTTAGACTAGAGAGGAGACAAGTGAAGGAGATAGTTTTTTGAAAAGAAGGAATAGGTAATTAAGGAAAATCAGAGTAAAAGAGTATAAGGCATACATATCTAACCTAGTTAATACAAGTGGATACATAGGTCATTGGACCTAATGAGCCTAGAAGAGGCATGATTGAGTGAGTAAGCCCAAGAATCTATTTGAGTGAGAGTGAAGAGGAAAGAGTGAAAAAAAGGAGGTCATAATAAATTTAATATTAGAAACATATGTTTTAATATTATCATATTTTAAGTTATATGGATTGGTGATATGTTTCCTACGGGGTTAGATCCTCCTTGCAAGATAGAGCTTGCAGAAAACTAGTTGAGTGGGTGCTTAACTAGGTAGGGGTTAGAGCTCCTTGTGAAGTTGGTGATTCACTAAAAGTTAGATCTTGACATTATAGGAATATATTAAATATGCATGGTTTAATGGTTTTTATCCCCTGATATGGTTTTCCACATATCTTTTATGTTATCTTGTGATATGCTTATGTAGTTACTTTCTTATGCATTGATCTCTTATGTGAATGTATGCTTCATGAAATGATGAATGAAATTGAATGGTTATTGTTATGATAATAATTCAACCCCCCTCTTATTATATAATTCTAATAAATGGTATCAGAGTAGGACCTTTGGAGGAGGCTTGATAGCCTATAATGATCATAAGTAGCATAAAATATGACGAGGACAATGTTCATCTTGTTTATAGTGATGTTTTATCAAAGAGTGATGGTATTTGTAGAGTGGTCTAATGAGAAGAGGGATGAAAAGATGAGGATTTATCAATTTTTTTTGTAAATATTATCATTTATGTCAAAGGTCTATCATTGGTGATAAATACCCCATAACATTTATTGTCTAAAGGCATTTTTAATGTTCATATTTTGGCTAAAATGTGTTGATATTTATTTAATATTAACTAATATATTTTTGGTTGCATAAAAGTCAAAAGAGGGCCCATGGAGAATTAAAATAGTTATGGGGTAAAGACAAAAGAGGAATGAGATGCATTTTCCCATGAAGAGTCATCTTGAGGAATTCCAAGAGTCACCAAGTGAAGACAAAAGAGGAAGTGTATAATTTCTCATGAAGGGTCACTTTGAATAATATGAAAATTCACCAAAGTAAAGACAAAATTGTAAATGATTCATTTTATTATGAAGGTTCACCATGTGACTTTTCAAACTTAAGGAATCAAATGGTCACAAAGGGTGAATGCCAAAAGTCATTTGGAAAGCTATAAATAAAGTCTTGAGAATCCATTTATAATATGCAAGAGAATTCATGCTTTGTAATTGTTTTATATAATAAAAGAGGAGAGAATATAAAGAGATATTTTAGAGTTATATCATTTTTTGAGAAAACAACAATGAGAGATAGTTGTGTTTTATACACAAGAGGGGTTAGTGTTCACAAATATTTGTAAGGGGTTACTGCTCCTATGGGTTGGTGCTCATAAATAGTTATTCTATTGGTGCTCGATAAAGGGGTTGGTGCTCCTCAAAGTTGGTGCTTGAAAACTTTGTAATTTAAGTTAGTGCTCATTCATATACTTGATATTATTCTCCATGGTTTTTCTCACATTGGGTTTTAATGTAAAAATTTAGTCTCTCTCTCTCTCTCTCTCTCTCTCTCTCTCTCTCTCTCTCTCTCTCACTCACTCATGTGGTACTTATTATTATTTCAGTTTATTTAATATATTGAATGTATCGTTAAGTGGAATTTGATTAAGTGAAATTCTATAAGATATATGATATACTAATTCACCCCCCTCTCATTATATCCCATTCTTAATAATTGGTATTAGAGCTGGTTACTTTAGAAATATTTTTACAGCTTGAAGGTAGATCAGGGAAAGAATGATGGCTAGATCACATGAATGTTTTTATACAAATAAGGCACCTTTGTTTGATGGAACACATTATGATTTTTAGGGCATAAGGATGAGGAGTTTTTTAATGTCTCTTGGATTTGACATATGGAAATTAGTTGTGGAGGAATATGAAGAACCATAGACACTTGCGACTAATCTAACAGAAAAGAAGACAAGTGAAAATAATGATAAAACTTTAAATGTTATTTTATGTGGTTTATGTGAATCAAAATTTGCTAAAGTTATGAAATGTAAATATGCTCATGAGACTTGGGTAAATCTTGAAAATATTTACAAAGGTGATGGAAAATTTTAGCAAGCTAAGCTATAGACTTTTAGAAGATAATTTCAGAGTTTAAAAATGGAAGAGGAAGAAAATATAGCGAGTTATATTTTGAGGGTTGATCAAATAGTTGATCATATTCAAGGCCTTAGATAAAATTTAGAATAATTAGAAGTGGTACAAAAGTTTTTGATATCTCTACCAATAAGATATGATGCAAAGGTTTTAACAATTGGGGAGATGAAGGATCTAGCCAAACTAAAGATGGATGAACTACATGGTATTCTTATGGCATATGAGATACAGACCAAATAAGATAAACACTCAAAGAGGGAAGCTACTTTTTAGACATCAAATAAAGATAAGGCTAAGATTCAAGAATCAAATGATAGCTTTAGCAATGATGAAGATGACAACAGAGCTCTATTCATCCCCAAGCCAAAAAAGAGCATAGGTAAATATCAAGGAAAATTACCTTTTAAATGTTTTAATTATGGAAAGATTGGACATTTTGTAACTAAGTTCCAAAATAATAATAATGGTGACAATGAAGAGGAAAGAATATACATACAAAAATAATTTCAAAGTAAAATTCAAGAAGGGATTCGAGAAGAAGAGTTTATACTCTAAAGATCTTAACTCAGCCAAAGATAGTGGACAGTGTTTCAGATGAAGAAGAGAATCAATTCATGACCATACATGAAGATTCCTCCACAAGAAAAAGTATAGATGATCAATAATAATAAAAATATGAAGTTGAAGTAAATCTAGAAGGAGAACTCATTTGTGCCTTAGAAGAATTACAAGATCTTGAGAATAAGAATTGAAGACCGAAGCTCTAGATTGAGAAAAATGAAAAGGAGTCAAAAATAATTAAATATCTACAAGCACACATTGAAAAATCCAAAGAATAAGATCTAATAACTCAGTTATAAAAAGTAAGTGAAGAATGTGAAAGGTATGTTAGTGAAATTGCCTCTTTAAAAGTAGATCTTGAGAAAGCAAATAAAACATTCAATGACAAAGTAGCCAATGATTAAAAATTTGAGAACAACATTAATATGTTTAATAAGCTATTATAAAGTCAAAAATCAATATCATATAATACAGGTATTAGATTTGAGTACAAAAAGAGCTATGCTAAAACTCTTACAAAAGAGGAATTAAAAAGGGAAGAAGTTAAGAATATAGATGACATCTCAAACAAAGAAGACTAGAAGGAACAATATACAAGAATAAGTTCTATTTTTATAGTTATTTTTCAAATTATAATGGATATGGTCATAAGAAAATAGAATGTTAGAAAATGACAAACAATTTCAGAAGCAAGGAGAAAGAAACTCATGCAGAGTCAAGTAGAAGCCACAACTCTTTTGCTCCTTTATAAAGCTTTAATGAAGACTCCATAATATGTTACAAGTATAATAAATTTAGACACATAGATTGGTATTATACAAGTGTGTTCAATTTATTCAAGAAGGACTAGAGTTTCAAGGCTCCATTCATCATGAAGAAAGATCAGACAGATTCATGGTAGAAGAAACAACCTGAAAAGTCTTTATTGGTTTAGATAGATTTGCATGCAAGAAATAAAGAAAAGCCATGGTTAATTTATAATGAATTTTCATGGCACATGATAGGAGACAAGATAAAATTCATAACTCTGAAGAATATCTATGGTGTTATTGTGAAATTGAGACAATACTACTACTAGAATTACCAAAAAAGGTAAACTATGTTCTGATAATGGTAGAGCTAAGACTGAAAATGTTATGTATATAGAAGGTCTTAAGCATAATATTTTGAATATAAGTCAAATGTGTGATCATGGACACACACTAAATTTTTATGTAGAAGACTATGAAATTAGGAGCAAAGATTTGGATGTGTCGATTGTAGATGCTTAAAGAATAGACAACAATTTGTATATGTTATCATATATCAAAGGTAAAAGATGTTATTTGAGTCAGATTGTGGAAATTTGGATATGGCACAGTAGAATGGGACACATTAATTTTTAAAATCTTGTCAACATCATCGAGAATTAAGTATTTAGAGATCTTTCAAAGATTGCAAAGCCCTCAAATATGCTTTGTGAACCATGTCAACATGGGAAGTAGGTCAGAAAATAGTTCAAAACAAAAGAATACTTGACCACTCAGATGTTAGAGCTTGTTCACACTAATTTATGTGGACCTATGACAACTAAAATTAATCAAGGTGAGAAATACTTCATGTTACTTATTGATGATTTTACATGTATGACTTGGGTGATGTTTTTGAAGAAAAAATCAGAAGCTTTCAGCCACTTCAAAACATTCAAGGCTTTTGTTGAGAATGAAAATAATTTGAAGATTAAGTGTCAAATTGAGGAGGATAATTCATGTCAGATGAGTTTATTGAGTATTTTGAAGACCATGGGATAAAGAGACATTATTCAGCACCCAAAAATCCATAGCAAAATGGAGTAGTTGAGCAAAAAAATAGAACAATTTAGGAGATGGTGAGGACAATCTTAAATGAATCTAAGATAATAGATAAATATTGTATAGAGGTAGTAGGAACATTTATAATAGAGTGTTTTTGAGAGTCAAAAGTGATAAGACTCCCTATGAGCTATGAAAAGACAAACCAACTAGAGTTGATTACTTCAAAAATTTTGGTAGTAGATGCTTCATAAAGAGAATCGATGAAAAAATAGGTAAGTTTGAATATAGAATAGATGAAGGTATATTTATTGGATATTATAGTAAAATTAAAGCTTATAAATGTTATAACAAAATAACCAAGAAGATTGTTAAAAATGCAAGTGTCAGGATAGATGGTGTATCACAAAGAGCTAGTGATCTAGTAGACACTCCTAAAATCATTGAAGAAGAAGATTTTGATGAATCAGATGAGGATGAGAAGAAGGAAGAAAAGGAAACCAAGACCCCATCTAAATATTTTCATAGAAATCATAACAAGAGTGACATTATCAGGAACATAAATGAAAGAGTTCACACTAGAAGGATGATTATAAGTGAATTTGAGCAAGTAAATTTTTCTTTGCTATCCAAAATGTAGACTAGAAATTTTTTAGAAGCTAGAAATGATGAGCACAAGGTTAAGGTAATGGATTAATATTTAAATAAGATAGAAAATAATGATACTTGGGAATTACTACCTAAACCAAAAGATCAAAATATGATAGGAACAAAATGAGTATACAAAAATAAGTTGAATGAAGATTGCAAAGTTACCAAGAATAAAGTAGGATTAGTATGTAAAGGATAAGATTAGATTGAGGGTATAGATTTTGAAGAAACTTTTTCACTAATGGAAAGGCTAGAGGCTATTAGAATGTTTCTTGCATATGCAGTGTTTAAAATTTTTAGTGTGTTTCAGATGGATGTCAAGTCTACCTTCCTAAATGGGAATCTAGAAGAGGAGATCTACATTGAGTAGTCTGAGGGATTTATTCTCTCAAATGATAGTAGACATGTATGAAAATTGAAGAAAGCACTATATGGATTGAAATAATCTCCCAAAGTTTGGTATACAAGACTTGATAAGTACCTACAATATCAAGGTTTCAAGAGAGGTTATGCTGATAGTAATCTCTACATAAAAATAGAAGGTGAGCATCAGTTGATTGTTGTGGTATATGTTGATGACATAATATTTGGAGGAAACATTGAAAAAATGAAAACATAATTTTATAGTAATATGAAAAAATAATTTGAGATGTCTATACTTTGAGAATTATCATTTTTATTAGGGTTATAAATATTTTAGTAAAATAAAATAATTTTCATATCTAAAAGTAAATATGCTAATGAAATGTTGAAAAAAAATTATTTTGAGCATTGTGCACCAGTTGGTACACTAATGAGTATAGGGAAAAAGATATGTAAGGATGAAGATTCACCTATTATAAATCAATCTTTGTATAGATCTATGATTGGTAGTCTTTTATATTTGACAACATCGAGGCTATACATCATGCATGCAGTAGGCATGGTTGTAAGATATCAAGTAGCTCTAAAAGAGAGTAATGTTTAGTTGTTAAAGAGAATATTCAAATATGTCAAGGGGACATTAGATTATAGATTATGGTATCCCATAGGCAAATATTTCACTTTGGTTACTTATACAGATTTAGACTGGGTAGATTATTTGGATGATAGAAAGAGTACAAGTGGAGGAGATTTCTTCCTTGGTGATAGGTCAGTGTCTTGGCTAAGCAAGAAGTAGATCTAAGTATCACTTTCTATAGTTGAAGTAGAATATATTATAGTAGTGTTGTGTTGTAATCAAGTGCTTTTGATGAAGAAAAGTTTAGAAGACATAAAGTTAACATATGATGAACCTATTTCTATTTTTTGTGACAACACAAGTGCTATTAATATTTCTAAGAATCTAGTTATGCATTTAAGAACAAAACATATTCCTATTAGATATCATTTTTTGAAAGAGAAAGTGGTAAATCAGTAGGTTACAATGGAATATATCAGTATTATAGAGCATATTGCAGATATTTTCATAAAGGCACAACAAAAGACACATTTGAATACCTATAAGAGAAGTTGGGAGTAATTTATTTTACTTCCTACCATTGAAGATCAACATCGGTTGAAGGGGAGCTAAGTGTGATGTCAATAGGGGAGAAGAATAGGAACAAGTACAAGAAATAGGTATATGAATAGGTACAAAAAATAGGTCTAGAAATAGGTATAAGAATAGTTACAAGATGCTACAATAAGGGGAAGTTATTGTATGTTTTTTAGATGGTAGTATGTGTAGGTTGGCATGTTCAATATAGGGTTTACGATGTGGTAGTTTTAGTTTGAGGTTGCCATCAATGACAAAGGGGGAGAATGTTGGAAATATTGTCATTGATGTTCATATTTTGGCTAAAATGTGTTGATATTTAATTAATATTAATGAATATATTTTTGGTTCAATAAAAGTCAAAAGAGGGCCCATGGAGAAGTCAAAGAGTCATGGGGTAAAGACAAAAGAGGAATGGGATGCATTTTCCCATGAAGAGTCATCTTGAGGAATTCCAAGATTCACCAAGTGAATACAAAAGAGGAAGGGCATAATTTCTCATGAAGGCACACTTTGACGAATACAAAATGTCACCAAGATAAAGACAAAAGGGGAAAGGATGCATTTGATTATGAAGGGTTACCATGTGACTTTTCAAATATAAGGAGTCAAAGGGTCATAAATTTTTGGTGGTATTTTCCATGAGGAGTGAAGGGTCACAAAGGTTGAATGCCAAAGGTCATTTGGAAAGCTATAAATAAAGGCTTGATAAGCCATTTGTAATATGCAAGAGAGTGCATGGTTTGTAATTATTTTAAATAATAAAAGAGGAGAGAATAGAAAGAGATATTGTAGAGTTATATCATCTATTGAGAAAGCAACATTGAGATAAACATGTGTTTTATACAAAAGATGGGTTGGTGCTCTTGTGGGTTGGTGCTCACAAATCTTTACAAGCGAGTGGTGTTGTGTTGGTGCTTGACAAAGGGGTTGGTGCTCCTACAAGTTAGTGTTTGAAAAATTTGTAATTTGATTTTGTGCTCATTCATATACTTGAGATTAATCTCCATGGTTTTTCTCACATTGGGTTTCCACATAAAAATTTGGTATCTCTCTCTCTTGTGTGATGCTTATTATTGTTTTAGTTTATTGCATATCTTGAATGTACATTTACGTGGAATTTGATTAAGTTAAATTTTATAAGATATATGATATATTAATTCACCCAAACTCTTATTATATCTCATGCTTAACAAATATACACCAAGGTAAGTCATGTGTTGTTGTAGGACATCAGTCAAAGTTGAAAAAATGTCAAAGGAGCCATTTCGAAGCTTAGAAGGACTATGTAGAAGCAAAGTCAAAGATCAAACCTAAGTTGATAAACAAAAGGACCTTGAAGACATATTGAATGATATATATTATTTAAGGTGGTCTAATTGGTTAGCTAAAATAGTATAATTAAGGCATGTGAAGGCATCTTGGTAAAGCAAGTAGGTAGAAGATTGCAAGTGAAGGATGAGCTGATCATCAAGCTAAAGAACCTTGAGCATGTTAGTGAGACCTATTTGAGGTCTATTTGACCCAACATAATGTATACAAGAGTGATTTGGAATCATGTGTGATGCCTCAAGAGTTTCATGAAGTAGCCATTATAATTCAAATTCAAATAACTGTGTAAGTGGATTTGAGAACCAAGATCAAAGTTTGACCTGTAAAAACCATGAAAGTGATCATATTAGGTTGGTATAAAAGGGAAAATTGAAGTGGACTATGTGAGGATCATCCTCAAATTAATAAAGAGTTTTGATAATCTATATAGTTATAGTATATATGGGTCAAATTAAACTTTTGTTGATTGGTTATTACTAGTGAACCTAAGAGAAGAAAAGGTGGATTAGAACTTATCTAAAGGACTTGGTTTTCAAAGCATTGGATCATATTGATAACTCATTTTTGTCTTTCTATATGCATTGATTAAGATTAGGGGGTGTGATTTTATGCTTGAAATTCGTTCATGAAAGTGACTGTATATGAAGGTTTGTGTTCTTGGTAGACATGAGTGACTTGTATAGTCATGTGGAATTTTTCATCATTGAGAATGGTTGTTCAAAGTTCTTCATTATGCTCTCAATATTTTATATATCTTATTATTGCTGACCAAATTTTATCCCTTCAGGCCAAAATTGGGCACCCCTATTTGAAAATTTAGCCACCTAAGTCTATACCTTTGACTAGGTCTAGTATTCAAGTTTCATTCAGAAGAAGTGTTCTATACAAGCCCAAAAAAAATGTACAAGTCTAATTCTTTCATAAAGTTTGGTTTTGGTCTTTTACTAAGCCTTTGCATAGTAATCCTTTTAGGTATTTTGTTTTTTATTACAGTGTTATTTGTTTGGCCTTTTCATTTAGCCAAAGCGTCAAATTATTTCAAACAATTTATTCAAGACAAATTTCCTAAAGATGAAGAATGATTCCTTCAGGAAAATTATCTAAACAATTTCCCCAAATGACCTTTTCAGGCTAAGGGATCATTTTCAAATTTTTCAAAGGGTAGTTTACAATTTTCAAAGGGTGCTTCTATAGGAAATGGTCCACTTCATTCTTTCTGAAGGATAATTTTTTAAAAAAAATGTCCCGAGAAACTTTTCCAAAGGGCACTTCAGAAAAAAATCATATTCAAATTTTCCAAAGGGCACTTCAATTTTTATGAAGGGTATTTGCAAGAAGGATGAAAGGTACTTTACAAAAATTCTAAAGGGCACTTCAACTTTCCTGAAGGGGAATTTTTAGAAAACAAAAAGGACACTTATAAAAGGTCTAAAAGATTGTTTTCACGAGAAGGTAGACCAAACAGAAGTTCCAAAAGGGTACTTATCAAGCCAAAGGGGTCATTTACAAGATTCTAAAAAGATTCAATTCCTCAGAGAGATGGTTCAATCACTTTTTTTTTGAAAAGGCACTTTCAGAAACAGCTCTAAAGATTGTTTAGAAAAAATTGTCTGTAGAATTATCTAAAGGAAAAGTCTGAAGAATGAATACTTTCAGGAGAAGTCTAAGGGAAAGAAGAAGTTTGAGGGAAACAAAAGTCTAAATAAAATACCTAAAGGATGATGGATTGAAAAAATTCAATTTAAAACTATGGAATATAGCCATTGGTGTCAAAAGACTCGGTAGGAACCTAAATGTGAATATAGAGGTAAAAAATGGAAAAATGTCCTCAACATTTGGTTCAATTATAATTGATTAAATTGTAACTGATTCATTTGGTATAATTGTAACTTATTCAATTATAACTAATTCATTTGGTCACATGGCATAGTTCACCCACCTCTCTCCCATGTACAAATGTAGCTTATTCTCTCATATATACAAATGTCCAAGTGACCCTTGGACTCCTTTTGCTTGACTTCCCTCCCAAAGGCTATATATATGCATTCTTTTGATTTGTTTAGTAGCCTCCACTAGTTATTAAGAAAAATCTAGCAAGATTTGTAATTGGAAGACTCTTGAAGAAATAATAAAAGTTATTTTTCTAGTCACATGTTGTACTATTGAGTATTGTTTCAAATCCTATCATTCTTGTTTAGTGAGAGGCCATCTTTCCTAACATGTAATCTTTAGTTACCTACCAAATGTGTAGAAAGAGTGTTGTTTCAGGTCCTTGTTAGTATTATTTTCTTAGTGTATAGATGTTTTATAAGTGGTATATGATTTTATTTCTTCTTGGAATCATATGTTAGCCTCCTAAACTTCAAATGACTTCTTGAATTTAACATTTGAAATGATGATGTGACAATGCACAAGGAGTTGTGAGTTTTGGGTGAGAAAAACTTTGTTAGTCTTTAAGTAGTGTATTTTTAGTCAAATAGGAGAAGATAACATTGGTGTATCACCTTTTTGGTTTTTTAGTTGTTTTCATGAACCCTTTTCATACACAACTTGTTAAGTTAGAGAGAGAGAGATTTAAAGGTGCATCAAGGGGAGCTAGCCCCTTATCTAGAGATTCATCTCAGTCAAATTATCAGCCATAACAAGAGAGATGTTTCCATTGTGCCACTTGGATGAGGATAGTTGAACATCTCCTCAAGGGTGTGAATCCAAGTGTCAATAATTTTTGTTATGCCTGATGGGATACTTTATCCAAGGAATTGAAAAATTCTTAGTGTGTTCTTCAATAAATCAACCTTTTGGATGCATTTCAATCAACACCAATGATGAATCCAAGTTGAATCATCTAGTTAAGTAGTCCTAGTACATCAAGAAATCATATTTGGTATGTATAATTCCATTTTTGAGTAATATGGACCTTGTTTTCCTTCATATTGTTTTGATCAAGCTCATTTTGTTCATAGAATCACCTTATGCAACTCTCCTAATTGTCCTCCTAGTCAATCTAAGAGTGCTAAGGAGATAATGTTGGAGTTTGAGAAGTGAATGTTGGAGATAGATAGGTTGAATGAGTAGAATAGGTATCAACAAGAGCTTATGTATAAGGACAAATGCTTGTTTAGGCAAGCTAAAACCATTCAATCCATGAAAGAAAAACTAGTAAGATGGAGGACTTAATCCATTCAAGGTAATTAGCCTTGTATACCTTTTTCCATCATAAAGTAGCCTTGTCCTATTCAAAATAAACCCTCCTATTATACATCAAATCCTTTCTATCAAATAACACTTGCTCACCAAAATAAAATGAGCCAACCCTCTAACCCATCTAATGCATTAACTAGTCTTGTTATTAATCATTTTCACCTAGCAATCCAACACCAAAAGACATTAGAATAGCCTTCTATGAAAACTAATTATTTTAACTCCTTAGATTGTGAGCCCTCCTTAAAAAAAATCATCCTATTTCCTTTGGAAAATAACACATCCATCCTCAAGAAACTCTTCCTATGCATGTGCAAACTCTTCCTAGTCTCCCTCAACCTCCTCAAGTCCTTCAACATGATGTCAAAATCTAGAGTTGGATAAATGTCTATCTTCAACCAACTCAAGACCTTGAGAAAGATGAAGTTACTACCTATCCTCAAAAATAGAGTTCCAATCCTAAGACCATGAGTTGGAATGAAATAGTGTAATCACGGATTAAGAAAGAAGAGAAGAGTATTGTTCAAGAGTGTGAAGTGGAAAATGAAGCTAGTCCTCCTCAAGTCCCTTCTACCCTTCCTCAATAAACCTCTTCTTTTCCATGTCAAACCTCTCATACTCCTCACCATGATGATGTATATTATGTCTAAGAAAGACTCTTCCAAGAGAATCTAGACAAGTAGATTAAAGAATTAGAGTCAAGAATGAGGTTGCTTAGTCAAGGTGTAATGGAAGGTTTAGACCCAATAGAAGATCCCATGTCTAAACACACCCCATCTACACCCCTTTAAGAGATTTATCAAGCTAAATTTGATGTGGATGAAGTTTTGGTCAAGTGGAAGGAAGATAATCAATTGATTTTATCCCAAGGTTTACTTCTTCTTCCTCATGAGCTTCTCAAAGAACACCCCATTTCTCATTCCCAATCTGATTTTGAGCTCACTAGTGCTTGCCTCTTTTCAAAGTCCGCATATTCATCCCACACTCCATTTTTGCTTCCTTTACCTTCCATTACCTTCCATTACCTTCCATACTCCAACTCCAACATTTAAAACTCATGAACCTATCCATTCACCCTTCACTTCATTCCCTTCTAAAGAGGAACCTATTTTGAGGGAGTCAAGTGATCAAGATAAAATGTCTTTTTTGGCTGATCAAGAGGCCATTATGAGTGATGATGAAGATGAAATAATTATAGGTAGTCCCCATGAGAATCATCATGGTGATCATCATCATGAACATGAGGTGGAAGGCATTATCAAAGATGAACAATGTAGTCAAATCATATTTCAAGAGATGGCTATTCTAGGAGGTTTTCATGAGAATAAGGTTGAAGAAGTGACTCTTGACAGTGACATGATTCAAGGAGAAGATATTGGTTACACATACATGCAAATGTTCGATCAATATTAAGATGATATTAACAAACTTCACTTTTTAATGTTGGATGGATAATGTAAGAATGATGAGCTCTCTTTCCATTTTTTTGATGAACCTTCTTGTTTCTGTGATGAAGATAATGACCAGGCTATGGAACTTGAGTTGAATTAGATTTAAGAGCATATTGTTAAGCAACTAAAGAATATTTTTTTTGGAATAAGGAGAGGGATAACATTGGTTTGATAGAAGCATTGAGGAATGATTTCTTGAGTAATAAAATGATGATTTTTGGAATAAGTTAGAAATATTTTGCCTCAGCTCAAACATCACACTAGACACCCTTCCCCAAGAGAACCATGAAGAATCAAGAGATTAATTTGACAAGCTTCTCAAAGAGATAGAAAATAATTAGTTATTCCATGGTATTTACCAAGAGAGCCATGAGTCAAATGAGCCCTATAATGATGATATTGTAGCCATTGATGCCTTGATAGACTACACCAACATGAAGGACCAGCATGAAACATACCTCAAAGAGAAATATGTATACATGGATTTGGAAGATATGTTTGAACCTGATGTATTGGAATACATGCCAATCAAGATGGTAAATAAAAAGGGTGAGTTGCCAAGTTTCCACTCCAAAAAATTACTTGGTTACCACCATGAGTTTTCTTGCCATGAAGGAGACCTAAGAATTTTCCCCTTTGATCCAGGAGGAGGAGAAACCTATCATGTTAGATGTAAATATTAGTTTACTTTTATTTGTGTCTTGTTTTTACCCTAAGTGCTTATGCATTGTATTTGTCTTATGTCTTACTTTGCTTTGTGTCTTGTTTATTTTATTCTTGTTGTGTGTTGTGTCTTGTAGCATAGGTTTTCCTTCTAGTCTGGTGTGTTGTTCAAGGTTTTGAGTCAAGGTCAATGTTTCCTTTTTTGAGTGTCCTTAGATGACTCCATGTTGAATGGATTAATTTGGCTACTGGTTTGGTCAATATAGTAGGCATACTACCCCTATGAGTCACCAATTTATTGACTAGATTTTGGCCTTTTAGGCCAAAATTAGGCACCCATATTTGAAAACTTAGCCACCTAAGTCTATACCTTTGGCTAGGTCTAGTATGCAGGTTTTATTCAAAATAAGTGTTCTATACAAGCCCACAATAATTGTACAAGTCCAATTCTTTTGGAATGTTTGGTTTTGGTCTTTTGATAAGCCTTTTCATAGTAATCCTTTTGGATCTTTTATTTTTGACTAAAGTGTCATTTTTTTAGACTTTTCATTTAGCCAAAATGCTAAATTCTTTTAGACAATTTGTCTGAGATAAATTTATTGAAGATGAAGACTAATTCCTTTAGGAAAATTATCTGAACAATTTCCATGAAGGACCTTTTTAGGCTAAGGGATCATTTTAAACTTTTCCAAAGGGTAGTTTACAAGTTTTAAAGGGTGATTCTATAGGAAATGGTCTACTTCATTCTTTCTGAAGGATATTTTTTTTGAAAAAATGTCCTAAGCAACTTTTCCAAAGGGCACTTTAGAAAAGTTATCTTCAACTTTTCTAAAGGGCACTTTAGTTTTTCCAAAGGGAATTTGCAAGAAAGTCGAAAGGTAATTTACAAAAATTCCAAAGGGCACCTCAAATTTCCCAAAGGGGCATTTTTAGAAAGTTGAAAGGACACTTACAAAAGGCTTGAAAGATTGTTTTCACAAGAAGGTGGACCAAACAGAAGTTTTGAAAGGATACTTATCAAGCCAAAGGGGTCATTTGTAGGATTCTAAAAAGATTCAATTCCTTAGAGAGATGGCCCATACACTTTTTGTAAAAAGGGTACATTAAAAAAAAGACCAAAAGATTGTTTAGAATAAATTATCCATGGAATTTTCTAAAGGAAAAGTTTGAGGAATGAATTCTTTTGGGATAAGTATGAGGGAAATCAAAAGTCTGAGGGAAACAAAAGTCTGAAGAAAATACCTAAAGGATGATGGCCCATAAAAAGTCAATTTAAAACTATGGAAAATAGTCATTAGTATCAAAAGGCTCAATGAAAACTTGAAGGTGAATATAGAGGTAACAAATGGAAAAATATTTTGAGCATTTGGTTCAATCATAACTAATTCAATTGTAACTAATTAATTTGGTGTAATTATAACTTATTCAATTGTAACTAATTCATTTGGTGGCATGGAAAAGCTATCCCACCTCTCTCCCACATGCAAATGTAACTAATTATCTCATATAGACACATTCCCAAGTGACCCTTGGACTCCCTTTGCTTGACCTCCCTCCCAAAGGTTATATATATGCATTCTTTTGGTTTGTTCAATAGCCTCCCCTAGTTATTTGGAAAACACTAGCCAGATTTTTAATTGAAAGACTCTTGAAGAAATAATACAAGTTATTTTTACACTCACATGCTATACTATTGAGTATTGGTTCAAATCATGTCATTTTTGTTTAGTGAGAGGTCATCTTTCTTAACATGTAATCTTCAGTTACCTACCAAATGTGTAGAAAGAGTGTTGTTGAAAGTCCTTGTTATTATTCTTTTCTTAGTGTATATATGTTTTTAGAAGTGGTATATGATTCCATTTCTTCTTGGAATCATCTTTTTCCCTCATAAATTTTGAATTCTTTCTTGAATCTAAGATGTGAAATGTTGATGTGACAATGCACAAGGAGTTGTGAGTTTTATGTGAGAAAAACTTTATTAGTATTTAAGTAGCATATTTTCAGTCAAATAGGAGGAGATAAACATTAGTGCATCACCTTTTTGGTTTCTCAGTTATTTTCATGAACCCTTTTCATACACTAGTTATTAAGTTAGAGAGAGAGATTTAAAGGTGCATCAAGGGGAGCTAGTCCCTTATCTAGAGATTCATATCAATGAAATTGTCACCCACAACAAGAGAGATGTTTCCATTGTGCCACTTAGATGAGGAGGGATAAGCATCTCCTCAAGGGTGTGAATCCAAGTGTCAATATTTATTGGTATATGCATGGTTAGTTTTATCTTTGAAAGGAAGAGATAGCTCAAAAGGTGAAAGGTAGAGGATTAATGGTTTTGAGGTGTTTTGTCTCTTCAAACCCTAGGTGTGTGTTTTCAAGGTAAATTCACTCATTCATATTATTTGGAGCTCTATTAGTATTGTATGAATTAAGTTTAAGGTTTCCTTCAATATTTTCCATGATTGGAATGCATGTTTGAGATCAAGGATGTGTTTAATGTATAAGATCATATTAGTGTTTCATAAGAGTTGAAGTGTGGTCTACAAAGCTAGTACTATTAAAGGATAGAGGGTATGTTGACAAGTTTTATAGTTTGAGAATGATTATAAAGATTAAGATGTAATGTTTTTCATATCATGAGAGTGTTCACAAAAGGTGTTCTTGTTTTTGAAGATTCACAAGTTTCTTATGAGCTTAAAGGAGTGTGTAATAGTGTTCTTGAGGGTTGCATTATGAGGTTTCATGGTTATTTGCTATCAAGTTAATCTCATAATATCATAAAGGAGTGTATTTTCATGTGGTTTATGCCATGAATAAGGTCTTAGATGTTTTGAAGGCTATTAATTGTGAGGGTAAGGTTGATCTTTTTGAGTCAATTTGAAGGGTTCTCACAAAGAGATCAATGGAGTAAGAGGTTGGTAATGTAGCATTAGTTTTTTTTGTTTCATCCTATGTTGAGATTTTTGAAGGAAATATTTCTTAATAGATGACTGATAGAGATTAGGTGTATATACATAATTATATGACTATGTGCTTCTAAGTGCTTTGAATAAGTTCTAAGCCATGATGGCTTGTGCAGGTTAAAGGGTAGTTATTTATTGCTATGAGATCTATATGAAAGTTTTCCATGCCTAATTCATATGTTCAAGTTGATCTAAGAATATAAAGGTAAGCAAGAATTAGTGAAATTGTTTGTATTAGGTCTCCATGGGACCTATTGGAAGAATAAGGGAAAATGGAGTCTTCAAAAGGTGAGCAAGTGACTTATGGGTTCAAAAGGATGAAGAAGATAAAATATCTTTGAAAAGGTCAATATAAATTTGGAGAATGGTTCAAGAGGATGATCAATTTGTTTCAAGGATGAGTCTGAGATGTGCATGATGTTTAGGGGGATATTTCTATCTCTATGAGAAGTTTGTCAAGTCTAAGGATAAGGAAGGTCATGATGAGTGCATAAGAGTTTGTATGGCCCTTTTTAATTAATGTCAAAGGGGGAGAATATTAGACAAGGAGAATTTCATTCTGAGATTAGTTCTCCATCAATGATAAAGGGGGATATTTTTGTAATGTGGTCATTATTGTCATATGTTATCATTGATGTCTTAGGTTGACTTGGTTCCTAGATGTATTGATGATAAAGAGGCAATTTTAATGGTGATGAGAGGTTATGGCATGAGTAAAGGACTATGAGGTGTTATAAAATGATTTGAGGATATAGTAAGGTCCTAGTTATTTTTAAGGTAATAAAAGTGCACTCATGTATTAATAAACTTAGTCTTGCATTAATATAGGTGTGGAACATTATGAGGCATAATTATGTTGATATATATATGTATGAGCTTGACATTGTGAAAATAAGTGGTAGAATAATTTTATAATATTTTGTAAATTCTATAAACATGATAATAAGTTTTAAATAGAAACTAAAGTGGTGAAAGGGTCATACTACAAGACCTAAAGTGACTTGCAGCTGAAGGACTAATGTTCCAAGACACCTAGAGAGGCGAAATGGAGGATGAGGATCAGTTTATAAGGTAAGATAGATTGTATGATCATGATATGATGTAATTTGACATGTTTATGACTTATTTATAATAATTCAATTAATTTACAATAGCATTCAAGATTGAAATATGATTGGTAGTTTTAGACCTAACATGCATAGAGACCTAGTGAGATCCAAATGGTGGGTGAATTTGGGTTTTCAAGGTGTTATAAACTGCGTGAGAATTAAATGAGGTACGATATAATATTTAAATCATTATTACAAATTATAATTTCATGTATTGAAGGTGAAGGCAAGAAATCACATTGGAAGTCTACCTATGCATGTAATTTGAAGGCTTTCGAGCTTGAGAAGAAGGTTTTGATGCTCATTGGCACATGTAGACTTTTAATGGTGACCTGAGCCTTTTTGGAGAGATTAAATATGGTACTAATAAGGTTTTCAAATAATTTGGAAGTGCTTTTATGTATAGAGGTGTATGAACATTCATTAAGAATGTAAATTGGTCTAAAAACTCTCCCAAAACCCTTGTAGTGACCTGGTTGGAGAGAACTTGATAAAAAGTTCCTAGAATGTATGTTAAAAGATTTTTTGATGATTATATGCTGTATAGGTATCATATATTCATATCCAAGTGGAAGTGGTGTGTTAGGGTAGCAAGTAGAAGGTACAAAAAAGTGCTTTTTATTGAAGAATTTGATGTTACAAGTAGAGTTGGCCTGGTTAATGCATACAAATAATTAAAGGTTAAAGATCAAGAATCATTATTTATGTCCATATATTTATTTTTTAAATAAAATATCTCTATTTCAATTATTTTTTTCATGGAATATGACCTATTGCTAATCTGCCAAAGAGTGAAAATAATGATGAAAACTAGGGATGAGTGAGAATCAGTTTAGGGATGAGTTTAATGTGTTTAGGGATGAATAAAAAATTTAGGGTATTTTTTAAAGACCTATACCAGTTTTAACCTTGGTTTTTAAGTTCTATTAATTCTCATATATAAACAATAAGTTGGTCATGATATGGCATGTCTAAGTGAATGAAGATAGTGAAGGAGTAAGGTTAAAGGATTAACCTATATGTTTTACATTTTACATATGAAATATATTTATTATAGTTTTAGTATCTAAAAATTATATTGAAATATATTTTTAATGCATTTTTATTTCAAGGAAGTGATTCTACAGGTGGGATAAGTCATGTTCAACATGACTATGTTTTGAGCCAGATTGATTGTTCCACATTTACCATGTGAAATGAAGAAGTGTAAGCCCTTACGAAAAAATATGATACATAAAATGTATGTATTTTTATGTTTTTATACCCAAATTATATTTATATTACTTATAAGAATATTTAAAGACATTTTGAGGTGTTGAGATATGGAAACCAAGATGGCTTGTCTAGTTGTGTTAAGATAGTAAGCTAGAGGCCTAAGAGATTGGTCTATAAGACCAATGATTGATCCTAGAATCAGTGATTCATCTATTTTATTATGTCATATATATAACATAGTATATATGTATTCTCATGATATGTATTTTAAGAAATCTTACAAGTGCTAAATATGAACTTCTACATGACTATACTTTTGGAGGCTACAGGAAGTTTGAGTGATCATTTTGTAGAGGTAAGTTTGAGGTTGTTTGCACTAAGATATATAACATCATGAGTTTGAATTTATTATATAATTTTACAATTTCTATGTAATTTTTTTTATTCATAATAATTCCATATGTGGGTTTGATAGTCAAAGTTGCTTGACTATACTTTGATAGTATTTGATCAACGTGAGTGGTCATTTTTCTAGAGTTAGTTTTAGGGATTTTGGCTTATGTGAAGATGTCCAATGGAAATATATATTTTTTTTAGGTTATAAATTATCTATAAATATTATTTTTTCATATTTTTATGTGTAAATTTTTTTCACTTGATTTGGATATGAGAAACAAATTTTATGGGTGTGTGAAGGGATAATGGCGAGTAGCCCTAATGACTTGGTTCAAGATGTGAAATTAATCAAATTGTTTTGGGGTCCCAAGGATAGCCTATTAAATGTATATTAAATTTATATTATAATTTTTTAAATCATTTATTAAGGATAACTATGGTCCAAGAGATCTAAGTGGTAACATGTGTATGGGTAGGCCTAATTGCTTTAGGTCTCATTAAGGCTTAATTGAGGTTTGGGACTAATGAGGTAATTATCAACCAAAGTATTGATTTTTTATTGTGTAAAACATTTTTTAAGATCTATTTAAATTTTAAATCAATAATGGTAAGGATCTTGGCTTACCAAGATGGGTGTGACCAAGAGTGTGGTATAAAGGCAAGGCATAATTGGCCTATTTATATTAGTTAGACTAGAGAGGAGACAAGCGAAGGAGAGAGTTTCTTGAAAATAAGGAGAAGGTAATTAAGGACCATTATAGGATAATATTATAAAGAATTCATATATAAAATAGGTTATATATGTGGATAAATAGGTCATTGGACCTAATGATCCTAGAAGAGGCATGATTGAGCGAGTAAGCCCAAGAAGATATTTGAGTGAGAGTGAAGAGGAAAGAGTGAAAAAAAAGGAGATCCTCATAAATCGAATATTATAAATAGATGTTATAAAATGATCATAATTCAAGGTTTCTAATTTGGTTCTTGGTTTCTTATGGGTTTGGAGCCTCTTTGCAAGATAGAGCTTGCAAAAGACTAGTTGAGCGGGTGCTTAACTAGGTAAGGGTTAGAGCTCCTTGTGAAGTTGGTGATTCACTAAAATTTAGATCTTGACATTATAGGACTATACTATATATACATGTTTTAATCTATTTTATCCCCCAAGAAGGTTTCCCACATATATCTTATGTTATCTTGTGCTATTCTTGTGTAGTTGCTTGCTTATGCATTGATCTCTTATGTTAATGTATGCTTCATGGAATGATGAATGTAATTGAATGGTTATTGTTGTATTTCTTCCTATCTATGTGGTTTCACTATTTTATTTTTCCTATGTCATTCAATATGGTTTCATTAGGATCCAATATGGGTTTTGGTATACTTGAAACTTGAATATCTCTATTTGTGTGTAGTTTTAATAGGATCTTAGATCAATGTTGTTATCCTTGAAACATAAGTATATCTATCTACCTGTAATGTCAATGTTATTATGATATCATTCCATGTGGTAGTGTCATTGACCTTTCAATAGTTTCACCTCTCAATTTATTTATCATATGGTTTCCTTGATTTCTCAATAAAAACTAATGAATGAAATATAATTCTTTCAATACTAAAAAATTATAATGCATCAGACTACGAAAAACTGTTGTCCAAAATTTGAGCGCGGAAAACTCAAATTTAAAAAAATACATGTTGTATTAACTACAATGTTGATTACAAAATTGTAAAAAACACTTGACTATAATCTTATGGAATACATCACTATTTAACAATTGTTAAGCTTATGAAATCTAGTAGTGTTTGTATTAGATTTGTGTTATCTTAATCATTTCATTAGGGTTTGTCAATAGGACATGATTTAACAATTGTAAGTTTTTTAAAATGTGCTATAAACTATTTAAATATTTAGTTTAGTACTTGCATAAAATGTATTCTAAATGTCAAAATAATCCTCTAATATAGTCAACACTCAATAAAATAAAAATGAGCATTGTCCTAAAAAAAGGAGCATTGTACTAAAAAAGGTATTTCAATGTCAACACTCAAAAAAATAAATAAAAATGATATTACTATAAATGAAACTAATATTAGAAATTATTTTGACACATATCTTTAATATATTAATTAAACAATAAAATAAGAATAATATTTTTAGTAGTTAAACATTATATTATGGTAAAATTATCACTTTTATTAGTGTTGCAATTATATAGTAATACTCTTCATGTGTGTAAAATATTATAGGCAATTAAATTTAATTTACAGACCTTTACAAAAATATGCCAATGTGAAATATTATAAGGTACACTAATTAAAAGTTCATGATTAAGGAAAGTAGGATTCAAATCTCATCATGTTTTTAAAGTTCTAAAAAAAGTGAGTAGAAATGGTGATACCAATGAACTATCTTAGCCTCGATTGCGATAATATTTTAACATTAGAAAAACATTATTTTCCTTTGGATTTTATATATGTATGTATGTATGTATGTATATGTATATGTATATACACACACACACACACACACACACACACACATATATATATGTATGTATATATATGTGTGTGTGTGTGTGTGTGTGTATATATATATGTGTGTCTATATATATATATATGTGTGTGTGTGTGTGTGTGTGTGTGTGTGTGTGTATATGTATATATGTGTGTGTGTGTGTGTGTGTGTGTGTGTGTGTGTGTGTGTGTGTGTGTATACATATATATATATATATACATATATATATAATTATGAATTTTAAATATTATTATTTAATAAATTAAAGGTGGGAAATAAATTTGAGCAATACATGTTAGAATCAATTGAAGTTTAGACATTATTTTGAATTACCTATTAATTACAATTAATATAGCCATATAAACCTCATAATTAATTTGACATTTAATAGAAATAAAATAAATAGTCTTTTACTATTATATACATATACAATTGCCACTTTTATTTGTAATTAATTAATAATAATATAATAATATTCATCATATATTATGTAGAAAAGGCTTAATAAGTAGCCAATTGTATAGCATAATTATAAGAATATTGATCCTCTCTTGTGAATAATGGCCTTAATTGATTACCATGGTCAAAATTAATAGTTTAGAGTAGGCATAAGAATGAGAACATTGTACCTTTTAAACATACAATAATATAAGATTTTAAGAAGACTAGGAACAAAGACTATCCATTCTAAACAAGACAAGAATATTGATCCTATCTTATGTTATATAATAATGACATTTAATTAAATTATGATTAATAAACCATTGAAGCAAGTCTATTATATATGTCTATATCAAGCTCATTTTACTTTATCAGTATCATCTCCATTATGAAAATTCATTGTTAAGACCAAATAAAATTATACAAATTTAATATCAACATACACATCTTGTCTTCGTGTGTATACATTTATGCTCTAATTATTTATGAGATTCCATGAATTATTGAATAATGACACATAATTAAATTCCCATTAATACATCATTTAATAAATTTTAGTATTCATATCTATATCATTCTCAATTTGATATATAATTATCATATCCATTATTAAAATTCATTATTAAGACCAAATAAAATATAAAATATTAATAAACACATCTTGTCCTTGTGCATATACATTTATAGTCTGACTATCCATGAAATTTTGAAAAGTACAAAATAATAATGCATTATTTAATTTTCATTACTACATCATTGAATCAAGTCTATTATATATGTCTATATCATGATTTATTTGATATATCAGGAGCATATCCATCATTAAAATTCATTTTTAAGACCAAATATAATATAAAATATAAACATACACATCTTTTCCTTATGCATGTAAATTTTTGGTCTAGTTATCTATGAGATGTCATGAAGTATTATCCATATCATGAATGACTTATGTAGTTTATCTAATGTCATGGTACTATCATAAGGTTCTATGGTATACCTTTTATGTTACATACTCCATTGAATAATCAACCCAAGATTGTGTTATATAATGGGCATAATTAGTAAAATTATTAATATCTTGATTATAATGGACATGTGCCCATTCTATACACTGATAATAATAATGGTCCTATCTTGTGTTACAAGATGGAATAATTTATATTATTCAATAATCCTAACTTGAGTTATATATTGGGATTAATTGATGATATTCAATGTTTATATCCTATGTTATAGAATGGGCTTGATTGATCATATTATTAATATCTTGTGTAGGATAGAAATGTGCCCATTCTACACAAGGTAATAATATTGGCTTTTTTTATAAGACGACAATACTTTGATCTTTATGTCATGTAGAATATTCTACATAAGTTTGATAGGAATATTTTTTAATGTTAAAATGTCAATGTTTATATTATTCTCATCTTGTTTAGAATGGGAACATGACCATTATACACAAGATATGAATATTATCAACTGCCAAATATATTTATCATATGTAGAATGTGATTAATTGATAATATTGCTATCTTTATCTTGTGTAGAATATTCTTAATGTAATTGATTTAATATTGGTTTGAAGTGGATGTTTATAGTATTATTATCTTATTTAGAATAGACATGTGCCCATTCTACACAAGATAGGAATATTATCAGCTTTAAAATATCTTTATCTTGTGTAGAATGGGATTAATCATTAATTTTTTTAATGGCTTGTGTAGAACGGGAGTATGTCCGTTCTAAACAAGATATAATTAATATTATCAGTTATTCTCTTTTTGTCAAAATTTCCCTTAGACTTAAATATAATTTATCCTAAACACTAAATAGCTAAACCATTTTCCTTAACTTTTACACCCATTGAATATATTGGTTTCTTTGTAAGATTCTAATATGCTTATCTTGGTGTTATGAAGAATGTACAACTACCCAATCTACATGTCAAATATATTTATCTTCTTTAGAATGGGATTAATTGATTTATTTATTAAATTATATCATGTGTAGAATGGGCACATGCCCATTATAAACAAGATTTTTAGAATATTATAAAATAATCTCATTTCACAAAAGTCTATAAGAATTAACATGTTCCCATTCTACATAAGATAATAATATTGGATTCTTTGCAAGAGGAAAATATTCATCTTGATGTCATGTAGAATGGACAAATATATAATATACATGTCATATATCTTTATCTTGTGTATAATAAAATTAATTCATAATATTATTAATAAAATTAATAATATTACTAATGTTGACTAAAAAATGTCAAACTTTGAATTCATAGTTTTTTGTTTCATACTACACTAATTTTAGATAATGTATCCTATCAAATTGACTAAATATGTATTATTAAGCATAATGGAACATTAAAAACATATGATGTGGATAGAGACTCATAACTCTAGATATATTATTCATTAATATATTTGAATTGGTTACATAATATAACTTAGAACATAATGCTCAAGATAGATATCTATGATTAAAATAGTAAATAGCATTGGATATGACTATATACCTATTTTAATAAGTCTAAATAAAATGATATATTTTAGTAGTCGTGTCTTCTCAATTTATCTCTCTATTCTAATGTAGTTATATAAGATGCCATGAAAGAAGTTCAATCCATGATATATGCTCGTGTGTGATGTATGCCATGGTGTAACCATTTAATTCCATGGGTTGCTAACTATTAACTTATCTTCCTTAAAAAATAGAACAACTTCATCCCTATATATAACATTTTGTATTATCCATGAGACAACTAAAAATGAATAATCCTACAAAATATCTATGTTTTGGGTCCTTTTAGGAAAAATTGTTTATACTTTGTGATGAGCTTGGTCTCAAAATATTTACACTCTCTGAGATAGCTAATGGTTCTCTAGGCTTCCTGATCCAACTATATATTTTCTCAGATCAATTTGAGTATATCATTATGGGTGGCATGGTTAGCAAAAACATTAAAAGAAGTATTAATTTACTTTGTCACATTATGAATATTAAACATGAAAAAAATTATGAGGTTGCCTAATTCTTTGAGGTCTATGATTAGATGTTCTCTTTATTTACATTTTTCCTAAAATCTCTCACCAAGTTCAAATATTCATAATATTTTGATGCCCATTAGATCCTTGGAAATATAATATTAGGTTGCTTCTTGATTTATATATTATTTAAAGATATATACATCTTTATTTAACTTTATTATGACCATCATCCACCCCATTATAAAATCAAAATATGTATTGGTATTTGATATTAATTTATGTAGAGAAATAATATGAATAAATTTGTGTTGTAGTGTTGGATGTTCTCATGTAATGTATTTTTATTTTATCCATGTTTAAAATATTCTATGGTAGTTTCTCTGATGTTGTGTCTCTTTTTTGATAAGTCTGATTAATACTTGATCAAAACTATGAATTTATTTGTGAAATGTAAAAGGCAAATTTTGATCTACTTCAAACTATGTTTTAACCTTTACCATCTCCCGGATGGTGCTTTATAGTGTTTATTATAACACTTTACATCTCTAAATATAATTATATGGTACACTTTATTGTATTATATTTTCCATATTTTGCTTCATACAAGTGTTTAATATGTGCAAATTTATATTTGTTCCCTTTGGAGTTTATCTAGTTATAGTGGAAGCAAGAAGGATGGTGTTGATTTTCTAGTGATAGGACATAATGGCTATGATTTTAGCAAGGGAATCTTGGGGTGGAAAACTTAGTGTAGATGGAGTGGATTGAGAGGTAGAATCGGTGATCATTTATTGACTATAGATGGAATATGGAGTGGAAATAATTTGTTTAAGGATGGATGGTTGTGGTGGTGAAGTTTGAATAACTTTATTTTTAGTGACTTCTACATTTTTCTATGTTTTTTGGTGGCTTCCTCAAGTGCCTTCTTAATTTTCTCTTCATTAGATTTTTGGACCACTTCTATTTCCATTTTTTATTTTTATCTTTGTATTTCTTGTAATTTTTATCCTTATCTTCCTTTTCCTTTTTATTTATTTCTTCATTCTCCTTTTTCTCCATCTCCTCCTCATTTTCTCCTTCTCTTCTTTCTCCTTTTTCTCCTTCTCTTATCTCTCTTGTTTCTCATTTTCTGCATTCTTTTTTTTTCCTTTTCTTCCTTCTCCTTTTTATCCTCCTCTTATTGTTCTTTCTTTTTTTATACCATTAATGACTCAACTTATTTCTATTTGGAAAGGACATCTTCTTGAGATTTTTTTTTCATCCTTTCCCTTCTATTTTTTTGCGGCCTCTTCTTCCACCTTATTTTATTTACCCCTCTTTTATATTAATCTTTTTGTAATTTTATTTTTTATTTCATTTTTTCTTCCTCATTTTTTTTATTTCCATCTTATTTCTTCTTATTTATTTCTTCCAAAAACTTTACTTGTGAAATAGGTTTTGAGACTTCTTATTGTGCCTTGGCCAGTTTGATGGTTGAGGTTTTTTATGAGGTTTATTTGTATTCTTTACCCTATGTGTATATCCATGCTTATTATACCATTTATTGGAGCTAGTATAATTTTGTTACATGTGATGTTTTTATTTCATTTTTTTATTTTTGCTTATTATTAGGCAACATATCGTATATTTCTAGTGTATAATATGTTCATTGATTTTAGGAGTGGACAAAGTCAATACCTGTGGGTCCTACTATTTTTATCTTTATTGATGTCTATGTCCCTACCATTTTTTGTGCTTCAAATTATATATATTCCCTTAAAATTTTACTTACTTCCTAAAGTGCCTCTTCTTGTTCTGTAGCTTCCAATTATTCTTCTTTATCTTCTATTAGTGTGTTATTGGTTGTTGTTCTGTGCATTTTATCCAATAAATGATCTATATTGGATTACATATATGTTGGGGTAGACTTCACTAATGATTTTGTAAATGAGTGGATTATTTTCATTAATTTATTTATTTCGATATATGAAACTTAGTATTGAAGGGGTGAATTATTTTTATACGTGAAAGATATGGGCAGATGTAGAGGAAGTCAGTGGTGATGGAAAATTAAAACTTTGTGTTATCTTTGGCAATAATTTTTGGGGACATTTTATACCATACACTAAGGTTTTATTTTAACTTAGCCCCTTGGTCAAACATGATAGCAAGTTAGAGTTTTGTGGTCGTGGTCTCTAAATGATTTTTTATTTTCTCTCTTATGGTGTTGTCCCTGTTGCATTCTAATTTTTTATCTATACCTAGGAAAGTGTTTATGAAGAACATTGCTAAACATAGTAATAGAGATCCATAGTATAAATCATGATTACCTTTATTGATATTTTGAATGTTGGCAATGAATTTTTCTAATAGGCCTTGGAAAATGTTGAATTTAGACTTTGCTGACATAAATTGAATGCCACCATTGCACTTTTAGGGATTGTGGAATATTTCCTATTGGTAAAATGGTTTTTCCATGCCATTGATTTTATTATGTATTTGTAGGCAAAATTTTGAATGGTTACTAATTTTATGCCACATTTTATTTTAGTGTATTTCAAGAAGCTAAAAACATGTGCACATTTAGTAGTATCCTTATTTTCATACTTATGTATGTTGTTTCCTCCATTCAATAACTTGGTTACCCTTTTAATGTTATACATAATAATTTTATGACATTGATCTAAAGAAAACAAATTATTATACACGTGGTTGAGTAGAATTTGAATTGTAGATTTTGATAGTAGGAAGTGTTGTTCCCAAAATCCATCACTTTTTTTGTGGGCAACATGTCGACCATTTTGGTACTACAAGCCAAAATGGTCTCTTTATTTCTCAAAAAAAATGTTCTGAGTAGTCAAGTTCTTCCATTACATAATCCTTTTCATCTAAAGAAATCGTAGGTTTAATAGGCAGGCTTTCGCAAGGAAAAAATCTCTCAACACTTAAGGCATTTCTTAAAAAATTGTAAGGATGGTTCAACATTGAGGTTCAATAAAAAAGGTTTAATGGTGGGGTTCAAAGATATGGAATAAACTATTGAACCATTGAACTCCAGAAGGTTCAACAAGTTCAATGAGTTTAACGAGTTTAATGAGTTCAAAGCTTCAACGCATTCAAAAGTTCAACGTTCAAGTGGAAGGTTCAAGTGAATGATTCAAAAATAAGGTTCAACCAAATGGTTTAAATAGTTGGTTCAATGATACATTGAACTCCTAAAGAAGACTAAGTGAATGTGGCTCTCTTTAAAACTTTGAACCGCCAAACTATCAAACCATTAAACTTTGAACTGTTGAACCATCAAACTGGTGAACTCCAAAAGGTTTAAGGTTCAAGGTTCAAAATGGTTCAAATGAATAGTTACATCCCCATGGACATCAAATTTAGGACAACATAATAACCATTGATTTTCATATGGCACAGGCCTGGGAACAAACTCAATGACCAACCGAGGAAGGAGTTGAAGGAGCTAGTAGAAAGCGAGAAGATAACCTAGAGGGCTTAGATCAACAAGAAGAGACAAAAGGTAGCAAGGAAAGAGGGAACAATATAGAGAATCCAAAAATATCTGTAGGAGAGTTATTCCAGTAGATGGAGAATTCCACCAGGTGGATATCAGAGAGTGCAAGCATTCAATGGTGTGGCATATTATTTTTTGTTTGAGTAAAGACGAGTGAACATTCATGTAGGTATCTTAGGACCAAGAGGCCCATGCTTTGGAAGAGACATTTGAGATGATTTAAAATGCTCAATTCACGACTAATAACCTACTCTAGCATGGCCCCTACACAGAGCTTCCTACTCCCAATGCATTCAATATAGCATGGGCCATTTCATGAAAAGAAGCACCAAAGTCTTTCTTTGGATGCTATATATTGTAATCTTTCATTTTGAATGAAAGGAGATCTCTCAGTTATCAGAAGCAAAACTCTACCCAAATTGAAAGATATTTTTGAGACTTTGAGCTCAGATTGTTAGTCATATTTTATTAGGTGAATGAGAAAGAAAGTGACCTTTTAGACTTTGTGTTGAAATAGCTTGTGTTATCTAGGAAATTTTTATTATGTCTTTTTCCTAAATACCATCTTGTCTATTTTATAAAATAATCAAAGCAAGTGGAAATAATTTGGAAGGTGTCCTGAAGCTGCTTATGGAAGAATTTATGCTACCATAATTGTCTTTAGTTTGTGTGTTTTGTGTTTTACTACAAAGGATATTGGAAAGGCTTTGAACTACTTTTATCCTTTGTAATTTGTTATTCTATTGTAGTTTATGGTGGAGACTTTGGGCTATACTTCATTCTACCGTATCTTACGTACTTAATTAATAGGAGAAGCAATGAAAGACTTTGTGCTTTCATGGGTTTCTTATGGATCTAGTTACTACCTAAGAAGTTTTCCTACTATTTATTGAACATCATTTCTAAAAGAAGAGAATTGCATTCAGTAATTACACAAGAATTCTCCATTACTTTGTGAACATCATCTCTAAAAAAAGAGAGATGGATGGTATGATTTCACCCTTGAGTCTATTTTTAGTTTATATTAGTATATTATAGTTTATAGGGAGCCTCCCCTTACTAAGAGGAGAGATTTATCTCATTACACTGTGGTTGATATACCCATTTTTTCTTTAGTTAGTTGATGACAAAATATTCAGCCAATAATTTTTGGTGACTCTGTTGGGGATCGAACATGCAATTTAAAGCCTCAAGCTTCAAATTAAAGAATTTCTAGTTATTTTCCATTCTACACTCTAGCAGATCCATGGTATACACAAATATAGAGAGCTCAAGGTATTGTTGATCCTATATTTGAGTTTGTGTAATAAAATAATTTTGACCTTTCCCCTCCACAATCTCACCTTCAGCAAACTAGGAGTTTTCCTCCTACCAATGTTAGGTCCCCAATACTAGGTGAAGCTTCTCTTTCCTCTGCTAGTAGAGCTTTATCTATACATACCCTACAAAGGTTTGTTATCCCTCCTTTCAATCATCATATCATGGCAGCCCAAGGCCCTTGGGGTAGCACTTTCATCCCTCTGAATCTAACCCCACCTTTACATGAACTACCTCGTAGTTCAAGAAATAATTTTCCCAAGTTCTATGGTGATGGGAGAGTTCATCTTGATGAGCATATTTCAGCTTTATGCATATCCTATGGTGTGACAGGCATTTAATTTAAAGATATAGTGGTAAGACTATTTGTATAAACATTACAAGGTGCTGTTGCAAACTACTTTTATCACCTGCAAGCTTAGACTATGACTGAGTGGAACACTCTCAAGGCCAAGTTTGAGTCTAGATTCAAACCCATATAAAATGAACATGCCTTATTAGCTTATCTTATGAAAATGAAGAAGGAGCCTCATGAGCCTATGTAAGACTTCATTGCTAAATTTGACAAGTTGAGGAATAAGATTCCTATAATTACTCAGCTAACACTAGAAAATCTTAAGTGTTTCTTCATCAATTCTCAGCTTTCTAAAGTGAGTTTCCTATTGAGGTGGGTTGGACATATAGATCTTATTTTAGCTTAGAATTTGGCCATTGAGGTTGAAGATGATCTTATCTTGGTAGGAAAGATAAGAAGAAATCTTAATAGAAATAAATCTTCATCTTCTAAAAAAAATTCTATAGGCATCACTGACCCTATGGTGCAAAAGCTAACAAATGAATTGCTAGCTCTAAAAAATCAAATGGCACAAGGGATGTCTACTCCTCCTTCTTACTAGGATATACCAAGGAGGACATTTCCCAACTATTCATATCAAGGCAATGCTACGAGAAATCAAGGGCAACACAATTGTCTTACTCCCATATAGGGGAAGCTTGCCATTTAAGCATCACTAGCTAACTTAGCAGTTGGTTATCATGAAGCTAAACATGATTTTTATTTCCAACCTGAGTTAGACCAAGAATATGACACTAATCTCTTTGTAGAAGGTGAATAAGAATTAACTGGCAACTCCAACATCAATTTCTTGAATTACCAAGATGAAGCTAGAAGTAAGGGAGAAGTGTTTGATGGATCATACACTATATTTACTAGGTCCCAAATCCAATCAAATCAATAAGATAATAAGGGAATAATAGGGGAATAACCTCTACCAACAATTTCAATTGCTAAATGAGTGACTTTCTACCTTCTAATCAAAGGAACTAGTGATCAATAAGAAGGTAAGTACCTCAAACAATCCTGCACCTTCTACTTCAATTTCTTAGACCAGGACCACACCCAATAAAATATAGAATGATGGAATTCCTTCCTCTACTCCTATTTATTCTTAGTTATTTGACATAATTGATCATACTAAGAAGACCAAGATCTAAATGTCTGAGTTTGAGTACTTGCAAGCCAACCCTGAGTAGTTGGATAGGTTGGTTGAATGCATCAAGAAAAAAACCATCCCTATGGGACAAGATGCTTCAAAGGTAACTCATGATCCCCCAAGGAAAATTTCCACCAAAAAAAATCTTGTCATTACTCCTATTTCCCTTAAGAATATAGAACCTTTCTATGTTTCCCTATTGATAAATGGTCTTAAGCTAAGTAACTGCATAATAGACTCTGGCACCTCTGACAATGTGATGCCCGCCAAGGTGGCAGACTCTCTATCTCACTCTAACTAAAACTTTTGGGATATGATTTTCCATTTAAAACAAACAAGTGCCACTTTTGGGTCAAATCAAAGATGCCCAATTTACATTTGTAGCCTTCCTAAAAAAAAGGATTAAAATGACAGTCTTGGTGGCTGACGTTCCAGCTTCCTATGGCATTCTACTTGGACAAACTTTTTGCAAGGATGTTTGTGTAGAATTGAACATGGACCTATCTGAGGCAAGGATACCTATCAAGGGAATTATGCAAAGGATACTTCTTGAGAAGGAGTTGAAATACATTGTCCCTAAACATCAGCCCTTAAAGCTCAAATTCTATTTGAATATTTAGGAACGGGTAACTACTTTCTATCCACTGAAGACGTTTCTATTTAATAGCACAAAATTTTACTGAGTGAAAATCCAAAAAATTCAAATAGGATATCTGAAGAATTGGTAGATCAAAGTTTAAGTAAAAAAGGATCTTCCCTCCCTATCAAAGAGAAATCTTTGAGAAGATCAGATTCTAATGATGTCTAGATTTTGGAATTTGATGGCAGATGTTCTTTTACCAATTCTAGAGATAGAATCATTTTGATATCTCTACAAGGAGATATTTTCCCTTATTCATATAATTTGTAGTTTAGCAATACCAACAACACCACTGAGTATGAATTTGTGTTGCTTGGATTGAAAGCTACTCATACTAAAGGTACTAAAATTCTTTATGCTCAAAGAGATGCTAAATTGGTGGTTTTTCAGGTGAGGAACCTATATCAAACCAAGAATGAGAGATTGTGACATTATCACAATATTTTATGGGACTACCTTGAAAGTTTTGATGCTTTTAGTATTTCTGTGGTGCCTAAAGAATTCAATGATCGAGCAGATTCCTTGGCCATCTCTGTAATTCTCATGGTTCCTTACCAATATTTCAAAGGGCACAAGTACACTATTGAACTAGTCTTTTGACCAAGTGTACCTGATAATACTAACCATTGGCAAGTGTTTAATGGTGAAAACCAAATCATTAATTTTCTAGAATAGATGGATAGCTTTGAGGAGCTTTATTTTGAAGGCAGTGAATCTCCACCATGAGAATCAGCTCTTGAAACAAATTTAGAAACTGGTGAAGAACTCCTTCAGCTCAAAGGGAATAAAATTCCCAAAGGGTTATTTTCTCTTGAGAAGCTATTCGATAAGCATGATAGGCTTATCAAGAAGCAATAAATGGATTCAAGTTCCTCTAAATATTTTGATCAAATAAATTTGAGTACAAAAGATAATCCCAAAATGGTCAACATTGGAAATTGTTACACTCCTGATGAAAAACTCAAATTCATTACTCTGGTTCACCATTACATTGATGTTTTGTCATATTCTTATGATGATTTGAAGTCTCTTAGGACTAAATAAATTTGGCATGAAATTCCTCTCAAGGTTGGGTCATTACCTCACAAGTAGAAACAAAGGCACGACAAGCCCAAGATATTAGATACCATTCTTTTTGAGATCCAAAAAATGTTAAATGTGAGGATAATTTTTCCAATCCATCATTCCACTTGGATTGTGAACATAGTCCCTATAGGAAAAAATAATGGAGAAATTCACCTTTATGTTGATATCAGAAATCTAAATCAATCCTCTTTAAAATACAACTACCCCCTACCCATCATGGATCAAGTACTATAGACAGTGACTCAATCAGAGATGTTATCAATGTTAGATGGTTTTTTGGGGTACAATCAAGTGGAAGTTGGTGAAGCAGACCAACATAAGACTACTTTCACTACAACTTGGGGCACCCTTGCATATCATAGAATGCCTTTTGGTCTAATCAATGCTTGTGCCACCTACAAAGAGTGATGGATCTTACCTTCAGAAATGAAATGGGGAAATTCATTGTGGTATATCATGATGACTTGACCATCTTTTCCAAACTTCATCCTGATCGTGTGCATCATTTACAACAAGTGTTGGAATTATGTCAATAAAATGGCATTTCCATTAATCCTAAGAAATAAATTTTTGGGGTTATAGAAGGGAAACTTCTTGGTCACACTATATCCCAAGAAGGCATAAAGATCAAATCAGAAAGAGTCAAATCCATCTAATAGCTTACTCTTCTTTCTAGTAAGACTGCGATTCATTCTTTCTTTGGAAAGGTGAATTTTCTATGAAGGTTCATTCATGAATTCATAGAGAAGACTTGCCACATTGTTGACTTGATGAAGGGTAAAGCTATTTTTCACTGGACTGAAGAAGGCAAGTCAGCATTTCAAGATATTAAGGAAGCTATCACCCATGCCCCAATCCTGGTTTGTCTAAATTATACCAAAGACTTTGTAATATATAACTATGCTTCTGAACACACACTTTCAGCCATTTTGGTTTAGTAGAATAAAGATGGTGTGGAGTCCCCCATATCTTTCATGAGTTGTCCTCTCAAAGCTCATGAACTAAAATATTCAAACATGGAGAATCATGCTTATGCTATGGTTAAGGCAATAAAACACTTCTATTTCTACATCCTAAACTCACACACTGTTACTCTAGTTTTTGATACAATAATAAAGGCCATTTTAACTCAATTGGAGTTTGGTACTAAAAGGGGAAATTGGATTGATAAAATTCAAGAGTATGATCTTTATATCAAACCTACTAAGCTTGTGTGGGGAAGAGGTTTCTACCAGTTAATTGCTAATAACATATCGAAGGAAATAAGACATGAAGAAATAAAGGTCAAAGACATGCCTATAGTTCTCTTTGTCACTACTAATAATGAGTGGTATTCCAATATCACTCATTTCCTTACCTATGGTGATTGTCCTACCCACCTATCTCATAAAGAATAGATAACTATTAAATTAAAAGTTGCTAACTATGTCCTGTGGGAAAATGGTTTGTACAAGAGGAGCCTCAATGGGGTATTCTTCATTGCATGGATAAAGTACAACAAAGTAAACTCTTGGATTCTTTCCACAATTTGTCTTATGGAGGACATTTTTTTGCACCTATGACTGCTCATAATATTTTATGAGCTGTGTACTATTGGCCTACTCTATTTTAAGATGCATATACTTGGGTACATAGGTGTGAGTTGTGTCAATAGTTCATTGGGAAAACCAAGTTGGCCACATTACCTCTCAAGCTGGTGGTGATCGAAGAGCCATTTAAAAAATGAGGTATTAATTTCATTAGTGTCGTGAACCCATCCTCAAGTGTTGGACATGACTATGTTTTCATAGCCACAAAATATTTTACCAAGTGGCTAGAAGCCATTCTAGTCAAGCATGCTACTTCAAAAGTGGTATGTAATTTCCTCAAGAAAAATATTATTTCCCAATTTAGAGTCCCAACCAAGATTTTAATATATAATGTTACTTTTTTATCTTCTCATGAGGTTACCTAGTTCAGTTACTATTATGGGATTATCCTCTCTCACTCCTCTGACTATTATCCGCAAGGAAATGGTCAAGCAGAATCAAGTAACAAGAACTTGGTGACCATTATCAAGAAGATAGTAGATGAAAATTAGAGAACTTGGCATAAATCATTATTTGATTCTCTATGGGTAGACAAGATTACACCTAAGAGGGCAATAGGTATGTCACCATTTCAGCTTTTATATGGTTTGAATGTGGAGATACCAATCACCCTGGAACTACCAGCATTAAAGTTGGTGAAGGCAGTCAGAGATCAAACATTTGAAAATTACATCAACAAGAGGATCATGTGCTTGACTAAACTAAATGAGCAATGAACTATGGTGGTGGACCATATTGCTACACATCAAAATCTAGTAAAGAAACTTTTTGACCAGAAAGCAAGGATTCATGATTTTCAAATAGGAGATCAAGTCTTGTTGTGGGACAAGAGGAGAGAACCAAAAAGAATGCATAGAAAATTTGATTATTTATGGAGAGGTCCATTTTCCATTCATTGATTTAATAGTGAAAATAGTTTCTTACTAAAATATCAAGACAACATGCCATTTTCACTGCCTCACAATGGGTAACATCTGAAGCACTTCAATCCTTAAAGTATCAGATATATCTAGTTATACATTTGTATAGTCCTTGTTTATTTTTTGTTGTTCATTTGGTTTTTTCCATCTTTCTCTTTTTGGGTGGCATGAATCCATAGCTCAATGGAATAGATGAAGGCACTTAGAGTCTAGATTCTACTCCTTTTGATTGTTTCAAAATATAATCGATGGAAGTTCCCCAACTGGAGTCAGCTATTGTTCTCAAAATCCATCACTTGTTTTTGTGGACAACATGTCAAAAATTTTGGTCCTATAGGCCAAAATGGTCTCTTTATTTCTCAAAAAAATATTTAGAGCAGTTAAGTTCTTCCATTACACAAGCCTTTTTAGTTAAAGAAATCACACATTCAACAAGTGTGCTTTTGTAAGGAAAAAATCTCTCAACACTTAAGCCACTTCCTAAAAAATTGTAAGGATGGTTCAATGCCAATTTCAATCAAAAAGGTTCAATGGTGGGGTTCAATGATATGGAATAAATCGTTAAACCATTGAACCATTGAACTCTGGAAGGTTCAACAAGTTCAACAAGTTTAACAAGTTCAACGAGTTTAAAGCTTTAACGCATTTAAAAGTTAAAAGTTTGAGTGGAAGGTTAGAGTGAATGATTCTAAAAGAAGGTTCAACCAAAAGGTTAAAATAGTTGGTTCAATGATACATTAAACTCTTAAAGAAGACTAAGTGAATGTGGCTCTCTAGAAAACTTTAAACCACCAAACTATCAAACCATTGAACTTTGAACCATTGAACCATCGAACTGGTGAACTCCAAAAGGTTCAAGGTTAAAAATGGTTCAAGTGACTAGTGACATCCCTATGGACATAAAATTTAGGACAATAGAATAACTACTAATTTTCATATGGCACAAGCCCGAGAACAAACTCAATGACCAGCTAAGGAAGGCGCTGAAAGAGCTAGCAGAAAGTGAGAAGATAACCCAGAGGGCTTAGATCACCAGGAAGAGACAAAATGTAGCAAGGAAAGAGGGAACAATATAGAGAATATAGAAATATTTGTAGGAGAGTTATTCCAGTAGGTGGAGTAGTCCACCAGGTGGATATCAGAGAGCACAAGCATTCAATGGCATGGCTTATTTTTCTTCATTTGAGTAAAGATGAGTGGAAAATCATGTAGGTATCTTAAAGAGGAATAGGAGGCCTATGCTTTGGAAGAGACATTTGAGATGATTTAAAATGCCAAAGTCAAGACTGATAACCTACTCTAGCATGGGCCTTACATAGAACTTCCTCCTAATGCATTCAATATAGCATGGGCCATTTCATGAAAAGAAGTTCCAAAGTCTTTCTTTGGATGCTATATATTTTAATCTCTCAATTTGAATGAAAGGAGATCTCTCAGTTATCAAAAGTAAAACTCTACCCAAATTGAAAGGCATTTTTGAGACTTTGAGCTCATATTGTTAATCATATTTTATTAGGTGAATGAGAAAGCAAGTGACCTTTTAGACTTTTTGTTGAAATAGCTTGTGTTATCTAGGAAATTGTTCTTATGTCTTTTTCTTAAATACCATCTTGTTCATTTGATCAAATAAGTAGAGCAAGTGGAAATAATCTATAAGGTGTCCTGAAGCTGATTGTGGAAGACTTTGTGTTACCACAATTGTCTTTAGTTTGTGTGTTTTGTGTTTTACTACAAAGGATATTGGGAAGTCTTTTAACTACTTTTATCCTTTGTAATCTCTTATTCTATTGTAGTTTGTGGTGGATACTTTGGGCTACACTTCATTCTACAGTGTCCTACGTACTTAATCAGTAGGAGAAGCAACGAAAGACTTTGTGCTTTCATGGGTTTCTTGTGGATCCAGTTACTACTCAGGAAGTTTTCTTGCTATTTACTGAACATCATTTATGAAAGAAGAGAAATGCCTTCAGTAATTACATAAGAACTCTCCTTTAATTTGTGAACATCATCTCTAAAAAAAGAGATATGGATGCTATGATTTCACCCCTGAGTCTATTTTCAGTTTATATTAGTATATTATAGTTTATAGGGAGCCTCCCCTTGCTGAGAGAAGAGATTTATCTCATTACATTGTGGCTGATATACCCATTTTGCCTTCAGTTAGTTGATGACAAAATATTCACCCAACAGGAAGTAAGTAAATATTTCCCAAACATTTAGACTCATTTGTAGAATGGATTTTGATTTGGGTTATAATTCTAATTATTTTTATGGTATCTAGTGCATGCATTCTTCCATGTTTGCCTCAATGTGGGTGTCATTAATTTCTATCAAATGTGAATGTATGTATATAAACGTGTCTTGAAAATGTGAAATATTGTTTGGTAATTTATAAAATGATAATTTATTATATTTTAGTATATATTTATATGTTACATATTTCACCTTTAAATAGATTGAAAAGGTTTTAGGATCACTAGTGTATGGGGTGGCCATTATTTCTCTCTTCTTTGCTAGATATTACTTAGTCAAAAATGTTGCTGGAATTTTTTTTAATAAAGTTTTGGTTCTTTTAAATATTTTTGAAATGGATATATATTTTTTTAATATTTTTTAGTGATATCAATGGTTTTGCATTCATGGGGAAATTTATTTAGATCTCGTGCCGAATTTCTTTTTGAACATGAATGTGTTTATTTTGTTGAGTTGGCCATTATAACGGTTGGAAGAGATGTAAAAATATGTTTTGCATCCATTATACCTTCATGATTATGAAAATATTACTTCATTTTTTGTCTTGTCATATTTATGACATTCATTTGATTGGTGATCCACTTGGCAATTTTTATTACTTAGTTTGATGGTAATTTTTTGTTTTTGCATTTGATATGATTCATGTATCTACGTAGGGAGTTTTAGAAAATAAAATTACCCATTTTATTGAGCATATTATTTAGTTTATATAATCCAATAGGTTTTTGTCTCTATTCATTACTTTTATCTAAAACGTGGGCTTAGACACTAAATGTTTACATGAAAACAATGTTAAACTATGAATTTAGAGTTCGATGTTTTAGAATACACTAACATATAGAGAAAGTATCTAGTTATATTGAATTAACATATAATATTTAAACACAAATAAACATAATACACATGATGCATATAATTATATATATTTATAACTCTATAAATATTTCTCATTGTTATACTTAATGTGATTACATGTGATAATTTATAACATACAGAGGTGGGAATGTGTGAGCCTACTCTAAAAGGTCCTTTGATAAATAGTGGTTAATTATATTTTTTCATTATTTTCCAAAATTCACTCATATTATTGATATGTAAAATAATTTAAATTGTGAATTCATAATTTGATGTTCTATATATGCTAACGTCTAGAGAGAGTATTTAGTTAGATTAATTAGCATGTCCTCGTAATAATATTATAAGATAGTTCACATATCTCATAAAATTATTCAATATATTAAAATTATTATTTATTAATATATTCAAATGGTTACATATGATATATTATTACAAAAATATGATAACTTCGATGATATTCCAACTATCTATTCTACTAAGTCTAAGTACAATGATATACTCCAATGGTTGCATCATTTTTGTTTATCTATTTGATATGTGTATCTTTATATAATTATGAAAGGTGTAAGTTATGCCATGGTAAATTATTATGTTTATAACTATGTTGTGGTTAAACCATATACCTCTGTGGTTTAATATTGAGTTTCATGAATAAACCCACCAACATCATTCACAAACTTAAACTCTTGTCTCATCCTCGAGATAATCTAATTTTTAATAATACCTAAAAATTGGTTAATGGATTTGGAATAGTATTAAAAATTTATGATGATTATTGAAAAGCTTCGTATCTAAGGCTTTCCATTCTATGAAATAACTGGTGGCTCATAGGCTTTCTATTCTAAATGTATATTTTCCCAAGTTAGTTGAATGATGTCATTAGGGGTGGGATGAGTTAAAAAAGTATTAAATGAGGTATAGATATCATTTTTAAAAAATTTGAAATTTATCATGAAATTATTTATTAGGTCTCTTGATTTTTTTAATTTAATGATTAGTTTTTCTCTTTGTTGTTTTGCTCCTATATTTTTTCACCTAGTGCCAAAATCCTCACTCTCTCTATCCCTATGGGAACTTTGAAAATATCATATTGGGATGTGGCTTGGTTAAATTATTCATTGATTCTATGTAAGGCCTTATTTTATTCTATTATTAACATTAGCCTCATAAAATTGAAATAATAATATATATCAACATATGATATTGTTTATGTAGAGAAACAATATGTTATTTGTTTATACTGTGGTGTTATTTTTTCTCCTCCAAGGGCTTAGTATTTTTTTCAATTTTGAACTATTTTTTTCATTAAAATTGATATGTTTCCTCACTTCCATAGTTATATCCTAATGTTTACTAAAATTTTACAAAGTTTCTATGAACCATTAAGTGATTGGTAGATTTTGGTCTACTTCAAATTGTGGCCTACCTTTTATCATCATCTAGTTGATATTTTATAGTGTTTCCTATAATATTGTGCATATCTCAATCCAATCATACTATGACTCTACTAAAATATGTTTCCCAAATTCTATTTTTGACTATGCATCAATTCATGTAACTTGATAATAGTTTCTTGTGGCATTATTTTAGTAAGGGAGGAAGACACATAGATGGTGTTTGTTTTATACTATTGGATCAAATTTTATTTAATTTGGGAAAGGTAATCTTGGGGGGTTACAGTGAGGGTGGATAGAGTGGTAGTCAATTTTTGAGTGGAAGTGGAAGGTGGAGTGGAAATTGGTTACTTGGGAAAAATGGTGGTTTTTGTGTTTGGGTAAGTATGTTTAGCCTAAATTTTGTTGTGGGTTACTTTTGTGTGTCATTGATATGTTTGATGACATATTCAAATACCTTCTTCTTCTTTTCTCCTTATGTTTTTTGGGAAAATTATTTTTCCACTTGTTTATTTTTCACTTCCTCGACTAAGAGAGTGACATCATCTTCCATCCTTTTATTATTTTCTTCAAAGAGGAGGGTGACATGTTATGTTGCCTTTTTCTCTTTAATATATTCCTCTACTTTATGTTTTTTCCCTTTTTATACTTTTTCTTATTTATCTTTCTATTTTATCTTTTTTCTCCTTTTATTCTTTGTTCTTTTGTTTTTTTCATGTTGTTAATTTTTTTGTTCTTTTTAATTCTCTTTATTTGTCTCTAATACCTTATCTACTTTCTATTTAGTCATTGCCTCTTCTTTGTATTTATTTTACTTTTATATTTGTTTAGACTTTACCTTGGCTAAATATTGAGTGGATTATTTTTCGTATTTAGCCAATAGGATATCTACATCTTCATCTATTTATTCCTTCTTCATTCTCTATGTTTGATGATATTGTTATTGTGACCTCTGTACCAAAGACATTCATGAGGAACTCTGAATATGTGGGGAGGTATTTATCCCTTGTGTTCTTTTGTTTGTAGAGTAGCGGACCCTAAGCATAAAAATTATCATAGCACTAAATAAATATATAGGAGTGTATTGATGAGAATAGTGCTATAAAAATATATATTGACATTTTCTCACCTATTTGGAGGGAAATATAGTAGCCCTCGACCTCCTCCCCCTCCCTAGATATTTTGGGTCACCCCAACCCAAAATTTTGATCCCTTATTTGATCTAAATTATATATGGTGGGGGATGTGTTGTTAGTTTTCTTATGTGAATAAATCCACCACCCATGGATACACTATTTGATATGATGGTTTGGGTTGGATTGCCCTTTTTAGGTACTATAAAATCTTTCAAAATTATTATTTTATAGCTTGTAAACAAACCCATTTTCCCTTATTATTATTTGCTTCATTGGATGTTGATGTTTTTCCTGTATCTTCATATGTGACGTCTTCCTCTTCAACTACTTTTACACTACATGTTGTTCCTTTTACTTCATCCACTAACTCTTCTATAGTGGTGTTATCACATAAGTTTTGCACTCATGATTTGATGTGGAATAGATCACTGTGAAACACATAATGAAATAATGGAAAAACCTCTGAGCCATGGGAATTTTGAAAATTGAGGTTAAACTCTAGAGAAGGCCAAATTTCTTTAACTAAATCTGATACAACTGATAAGATACCAGTTTTATAAAAACTTTGATCTTTTAGTGTTCTTTCTCTTAAACTAAATTTTGACAAGGAAAAGGGAAAGAATGAAACTTTACAAAATTGAAATGGTGATTACACTAGATATCTTAGTGGGTCTTAATTCTTGATTTATAAACATAATGGAACAAAAAATAATATTGAAATTGGTTCATCAAAAACCTATACAAATGAGAACCTAGATGCAATATTTAGTCATTTTCACAAAAGGGAAAAAGGTTCTTTATTTTAATCAAACAATATTTTCAGAAATGTAAAAATACCATGAATGAATTTATTGTGACTAAAATAAGAAACAAAACTTTCATAAATACTCAAATAACTAGCATACATAGAGATTTCTCTATAGAAAACATATTTAAAATGCATAAGTTATATCCTCTAATAGAAAAAAAATGATTTAGGCCATGATGTCTACCCATATTTATCGGAAAATACTCATAGATGAGATGTAGTTGTCAAGACTTGAACACCTGTTAAGAGAAACCATGTAGATCTATAATTCCATGTAAAATAAGGTGAGGTCTCCTATTTTTGTCATCTTTCATTTGTAGAATAGCATGCAAGAGCTAGTGTTTATCTTTTAATTGAAATGGCATGGATAGAACTGGAAGACCCTCATATAATGCCCCTTCTTCTTTGAGCATCTAAAAATAACTCTTCATGTAAAAATGATGACATCCAAGATATAACTTGACTTTTAAAAGATAAATAAAGTTACCTTTGTAAAAACCTAACTTACAAAACACAAGTGAGACTTTTACAACTTTTAAGTTGATCACTTTATCAAAATGGGACTTGCAATTTTCATTTCATGTTTTTACACTTTTATAAATTGTAACTTGTTGACATAGAAAGTGTAATTTACTATTTATTTTTACAACTTTCACATTGTCAATAATATAAAGTGTAAAATACAAGTTTCTCTCTCTCAAAAAGATTTATAAAAAATTTATTGCTACACAATCACTACTTACAATATTTTTAAAATATGAAACATAACATATGAAAATATTTCAACAAAAATATTAATCAATATCCAAAAAAAATTTATCCTTCTTGTATTCTCGACCTATAATTTTTCAACATATGTATCGAAGGGCTTGAAAAATTCTTGTATTCACTCTTCATTTGGTTTGAAAAAGTAAATGTGAGAAGCTACACAATCTTCTTGAATATCAAACAATTATCTTCTAAAAGTCTTGATCCCCTATATTTCTATCCTTATTTTGTCTAGTGCATTTTCATACCTGATAAATATGTGGATAGAACTCAAGGTCAAGACTGTATCCTTTGTATATTCTTTCTCAACTACCTCTTTAGACTTATTCGTAACATCCTCTACCTATAAGATATTCTCTACATCATATATTAGTTGACATGAAATCATATTCATCATTATTTCAATGTTGTATAACATATCAATAGATCTATCATACACCACCTTGTCTTGATGAGTAGATTTGGTAGGTGTCCTTATTCAAAATTGAGTTACTTCTATGTAATTCCTCATACTTAGAATCATTCTTCAGTATCTTCTTGGAAATGAAGATATCCACATCAACTGAACCTTCATATTTCAATTCCAGATAATATAAATTCAAAGTTTGAATCCCTCCATATTTATTAATTTCTTTTCTCAATATATTCTTCCTCTCTTTGATTATTTCATATTGGTGCATTATTCTAGAAATAACCTTATTTCCCTTAGAGATGAGTTCCTTTGACCACTATATTTTATCCCTTCCCATATGATCCATCTCTTAAACTGAATCAATGAAAGCTTGATCTAGAATCTAATTGACTAGCTACATAGACTGTGGTTATTCTTGTGATTCACTAGTCTTTATGAATTGTTTTAATGTTGTTTTAAGTTGATCCATGTTTATCTTTAATTCATCCTTGGTGGCCTTATCATGATTAATCCTTTTAAAAATGGATTTGATGCCATATTACACATCATGTTTTAACCCTTATCTTATCGGCCATCCAATTTGGATCTTATAAATCTGATAATCCCCCACCACAATATTTTCCTTTAATTTGTCTGATGGGGGTACTCTAATTTCATCATACATCTCCCCTTTATCATCATTGAATATAATAAAGAAGGTTTTGGGAGTCAGTTCAGACTTCTTCTTGATCTCTAATAGATCAAAGTCCAATGTGTTGGGATCAATCATTTATTTCCCCCTTTTCCCCACTAATATGGCTAGCCAACTGGGGGTGACATCTACTTTTGTAAATACTATCACCAAAGAATCAATAGTTGATGTTGTTACACTAGTGGATACTATGACCATTGTATAATCTTGAGAGGATGATTCTATTGATTATTCAAGAGGTTCCTGTGACATTTTACTCCCATCAATAGGTTGTAAACCTACATTCACATCAAGTACCTATTTTGCTCCAATTTCTATTGAAGGAGTTGTGGAAATAGTGGAAGTGGATAAGGTAGGGATAACAGAAACAAATGTGTCTATTGGGGGAGTGGAAGATGGGATAGACACAGGGATTGTGAATTTGGGAAGAGGTGGGAGAGTAAAATCCAAGGTATTAAATGAATCAATTAGATATTTTAGGGTTGGTGATGTAAGGAAAGTGAGTGGGGATGAAATCAAAATAGTACTTACCTCAGGTTGGGGTGGCCTATGAGACTGAATTCAAGATGACTTAGTCCATGGATTTGTACTATTGAGTGGTGTTGGAAATTAATGGTGATGAAATGGAAGGAGTTATTAATGTAATGGAAAGAGGGATTTGAATGAAAGGGGAAAGTGAAATTGGAAGAAGGAAAAGTGGAGTGGAAACTTGAGAATCCACTGATGGGGAACCCTGAGTGTCCACTTGACTTGATTACATTTGTCTTATTATGGTAGGAAATGTAGATGGAATGGTAGGTGAAGTACAATATACATATGTTAGGGGAATGGAGACAATATTTGGAGTGGAAACTATAGGTGAGATAGAAAATTGAGATGTTGGAGTAGATATAGGAGGTGGAGGTGCTAAAATATTTTGAACAATGTATATAGGAGGGAGAATAGTGGAAATGGGAGTTGTCACTATTATATATATGAGGATTGAAGCTAGGTAAGCCCCTACCACTATTTTATCTTTAGATGAAAGGTCAATTTGTTGTTCCATAACTACCTCATCCTTACTTGATTTCCCTTTACTATCCTTAGTCTTCTTCTTCTTCTTCTTCTCTAGCTCCTCTGATGGAGTATACCCCTCTACCTTAATATTTAAAAGCTTCTCTCTAAACCCTACTATTTCTCTTATTATCTAAACTCCCTTGCTCCTCAGTAAATTGATTTTTCTATTAAACACATGGTTTGTTATATCAAATAGAGAAAGGGAGTTTAGAGCAAACCACCTTACTAGTAGAAAGGGTTGTGTGATGACCTATGTATAATAGATTGGGTCCACTATATATTCATCATCTACCAAATCATCTATAACTAGTGCCAAATCATAGTCTTTGATCTATTATAGGGTCATTCTAGAATAATCTTTCATTTTGACTCTCTCTTCATCTTCACAATCCTCCCAATAATCCTCATAATATGGTACATGAGCATATGTTACAAGTGTTAGTGTACTATTGATATTTATATATACATTAAAAAATGGCCTTGATTCAAAAGTCTTAGGTGTCATTTGGCACATTTTATCTTCACACATTTGGCCTTTAGGAGGGATTGGCATGTGTATCAGCCAATAGAGATTAGGAAATGCACCCTGGCCTTGTGCCTATTAGAAAGGAGCTTGTGGGTTTCTACAAGCTACCTAAATAGCTCCATTAGTGCCTATTTATCACTAACATATCAAGGAAGTGTATAGGGTCAACCATTGAAACTTGATACCCTAATGTAAGAAAATGTGGGGAACTAAATGAAATAGGAACCCCATTTTCTGATCTCCTCCACTACTATTAGTGAGAACCTCATTCTCCCAAGTTTTTTAATCAAATATTATAATGATGCAATAGATGAAAGCATCATTTAATATTTTAAAATGTTGTCTAATAGCCTCTAATTTGAAGTCAAGATAGTAATTATATACTCTGCTTATTTCTTTGGGAAATATGTTAAGGCCTAGGAATAATCTCCCTTTGGTCAGAATGTATACAATGTAGGATGTCATATAAAACTTGCCTATTGTTTACACCTCCAAAAATTGTTTATAGAGGAAATAAATTATAATTTGGGCCTAATGAATGTATTGGTTATTTTATTGGATGACCAAAATATATTATTACATCCACTCTTGGAAACACTTGGCATTAGGACTACTAATGACCCTATGTAACAATGTAATGATATCTTGCACCTCATCAATGAAATCGGGCTTATACATGGTCTTTGTTAGTCTAGTAGAATAAGCTTTGGGGAACTTGACCACTATTTGTTGATCATCTTCTAACACACATCTCTTTTATCTTAAGATAATTGTGTGGATGTCTAAGGGGTGACATCAAGATATCTCTTGAATTATGGGATTGAAAACATTAAATTTATGAAATCAGGGTCAATATTTAGAATATTTTCCACTTTATCATTATAGACCTCTCTTCTATCTAGATCTAGTGTTAGACCAATGTAAGAACTAGTTTATGTCTTTGAGCTAACGATGGGAAGGTTGCATCTTGTGTTAAATTAGAGTCATAAATACTTTAGATCTAGTCATTTTAAAAATCTACACATATCCTAGATCAAAAGTCTCCTAGGTCAGTATGACCTAAATCCATATTAGTAATATTTGTTGTATTAGACTCCAAATTGGGAGTCACTCCTAGGCCTTTAGATTTTAAAATTATTTCTTTAAGAGACATGGAAACTAAATTTATTTATTATGAGAAACCAACTATAAAATCTAGTGGAGTATGTAGGTGTTTTAACCAATTCAAATCTTCAGTAGAGATAAAAGGTGCTCCAAACAAGTGAGGGTTCTGATAGAAATAAGAGGTACTTGAATTAGGTGACATTTATGTGGAAGTAAAAGGTGATCTAGGTGGGTGAGGGTTCTGATGAGGTGAAAGGTATTTAAAGCAATGTGAACTCCCATAGGGATAGGAAGTGTTCAGAGTAGGTCCACTTTCCATGAAAACTTATAACCTTGTGGGGATCAAAGGTGATTAGGAATATGGTGAAATTCCTGGGGATCTAGGGCACTCAAGGCATGTCAAAGGTTTGTGGGGACCTTGGAAGACTATTAACTAGTTTAAATTGGAAGTATATACTTGGAAATATTCTTTTGGCTTGATGAACCCCTCATTTTTTAAAACAAAATTAGGAGGGAAAACTTCAAGGATTTTATGATGATCACTTTAGGGGGAAAACCCTTAAGATGAAACTTTTGAAAATAAAACCCTAGACTCTGAATGCATCCTTAAGAACAAATGATCACACAAGCTACAATTTACCAATGCCTAATTCACAGATAACCCTAAAATATGATGCCAAACTAGCAACGGTAACCCTAATAAAATATATCAAAAATCTCTTCATAGGAATGAAAAACTTGGAAAATTTACAAATTTATAAGATACATTATGCAAACATAAGGGGAATACTATGCATAGACAAAAATGATGTGGCAATTGAGATGTAGTCATAGCTTGAACTCATGGGTTGCTTGCATGTGGTTCAAGGTTTTCTTGCTGGCAAAGGTCATTACAGCTTAAGAAATTGATTAGAAATTTAAATGAATGATATAAAATCCCTAATTTCCCTGATTTTAATTATGAAAACTCTACCAATAAATATAGTAATGGTGGTTGGTGGTATATTTATGAGGTGATTAGAGTAGGTCCCATGTCTATGGAAATGAATGGCTTGAATGGTGGAAGGTGTAAATTTTCAATTATTTTCATGTTTGAAAACTTTAAATATGCTCACAAAGTTCTAGATTTCACAGTGTAAATGCTTGGTGGGAGGTGAAACCCATCAAGCATTTTGAAAGTTTACAAACTTACAAAGTGTTCATGAAGTTCTACATTCTATGATTTAGTTTCTTAGCAGAAGGCAAGACCTCAAATGTAATTTGTAAGTTGAAAATTGTGCTCTAGGTTCCAAATTCCATGGTAGGGGTATTTATGTTTTGTGCGATCTAGAACTCACAATGTATTTTTCAAGTTTCTCAACTTGAAAAATGCATGCCAAGTTTTAGATTCTATCAGTCTGGATGATTCACAAGATCTAGATCCCCCCATGCATTTTTCAAGTTTTCAAACTTGAAAAATGCATACGAATTTTTGGATTTCACTATTATATAAGGTGGTTACTTTACAAGATTCAAAACCTACAAAGTAATTTACAAACTTGTAAATTACATTTAGAGTTCTAAATTTTGCATTGCAAAAGGGAAGATGGGGTTTTTTGTGGTGTCAAGGGATTTTATAAAAAATAAATGGGGTCTCTCTTAGGGTATCATATGTAATGATATTTTTGAGATAAAAATATCAACATTTTTACTGACCTCTGTGAGGTAATTACTTATTAATCATTTCAATCTAGTAGTTTTCTAGACATTGGGCATTGATTACACCATTGGATTTGACAAAATTTAACTTGGGATAAATAGATTGGGACTTTCTTAGACATGGAAAAAAAAAAGCAAAATAGGGAAAAAACATAACCTAAGGAAACAAAAACTCCTAATGAGTTGACTTGTGCATAAACACTTATTGAAAGACACAACTGACCCTACCATATACAAAATCTAGAATTTTTTAAAACAAGTTACTACCTCAAAATCAAGATTTGAGGTACCCATTGATTGGGATAGGAAGTTACTATCCATCAATATTAGAGAGATGGAATGCATTGGCTCCTTTGCTCTGAGTAATAATGTATGGACCATTCCATATTACATCAAATTTGGTGTGCTTTCCTAGTTTAACCCTATCTGCATCCTCTTTGAAAACCATATCTCCATTAAATTTCCCTTTAGATGCCTTTTTGTTGAAAGTATCCATATTTTGGGCTTGATTTACTTCCAAGACTTTCATTGATTTATTCCTAATTTCTTCAAGTTCCATGAGTTCAGTGAATCTTACTATCATTACATAAGTAATGATCAAATCCAATTGGTGACTAAGCTTTAAAGATGGTATCTCAATTAATAGTGAGACTTGAGCTTCTCTTTAGTATACCAACATGAAAGGGGAATTACCAATGGCTCATTTAGGAGTGGTCCTATCAACCCAAAGTGCTGATTTTAGTTTGGTGTGTCAAATTATGTTGTTGTCTTCCATAGTTCATTTGATAAGTCTAATAAGGTTATTATTGGTTGACTTAACCAAGCCATTACCTTGAGGGTAATAATTAGAATAAGTGATCAGATACATATTATGTTTGACATCCCATTCACTTACTTGAGTGCCCATGAATGATTTATCATTATCAAAAATAATAATGTGGGGTACACTAAATATTGACACTATATTTTCCATGAAATCAATAATAGATGCCTTTGTATCATCTTTTAGTACAACTACTTTGGTTTATCACATAAAATACTCTATTTTTATGAGGACCCACTTGTTCCCTGCACTTGAATGGTGGATTGATCATGCCTATGAGATCATGTCCCCATTGATAAAATGGTTGATCAATTTGAATGGGTCTGAGAGGGTAGGCTACTAACATTTTCTTGCTAGTGAAGTATGCACACTTTTCATAGTTCTTTACCCATTAATGGTCATCCTTTAATAATTTGAGCCAATAATAACCTCTTGTCATTATTTTGATGGCCATGGTCCTTGTAAATAAATATTCTCCTGATGGGCCATCATGAAATTCCTTGAGTACCTTAGGAAATTGATCATGCTCAATACATCCTAACATAACTCCATTTATATCTTTTCTAAATATTATTCAATCAACAAGGACATAAGGAATGGACTAGAGTATGTAATACCTTTTATTAGAGTGTTGAATATCACATTAGTACTCACTAATCTATAGGAAGTTATTTATGTCTTTGATCTAGCTATTGAAAATAGGTGGATTAACTAGTTGAGGTGCACTTTGAGCATATACTGCTTTAGGTGTTGATTCAATAGTTCTAATATTGGAAAATAGCTATTCACACAAACCTTTTCCTTGTACCATCTTGGTAAATTTGATGTTAATGTCATACTCCATGACCTTGGTGATCCATCCTACTCAATTTTCATTTATCTCCTAGCTGAGCAAAAACTCTTTAACACTTGGGTGACTTACCATCAGATGAACCTTATTATTAGAGATCATATACCTAAAATTTTTTAGATCCTTAATTACAACATATACCTATTTCTTCATAAAACTATAGTTTTACTCATATCCTTTCAAATATTGGCTAAATAAAGATATTGACTATTCTAATTATTCATGATTGTGCTGAGTTAGAATGGCCAAGATGCTTCCTTCCCCTTTAAATGCATAAATAATAAAGTCTTTCTCATAATTTGGGTTGACTAGGGTAGGCTCCTGAGAAATGGCTTATTTGATGGCCTAAAATCTCTCTCTTCCATCTTGTGTCTAAATAAAAATGGTACGCTTCTTAAGCAATACAGTGAGGGGGTTTACTAGAGAGGCAAAGTTTGAGACAAATCTTCTCTAAAAATTAAAATTCCCAGGAAAACTTTATAATCCTTTCTTATGGCTTGGTAGTGCCAAATAAGATATAACACTTGGGGTCTATTTTAAGACCTTATTTAGACACTATATGACCTAATATTTTCCCTTCATGGAACAGAAAAATATACTTCTTTGGATTGAGGGAAACATGAAATTATCTATACCTTTCAAAAAAAAATCAAAGGTGGTACATATGTGCCTTACCATGGTTTGATTAGACCATGATATCAGCTACATATACTAGTAATATTTCATTAATTAGACCTTTGAATGCCATATCCATATCTCTTTAAAATTTTGTATCGATATTCATCATACCAAAAGGCATATTTTTGTACACATACATGCCCTATTTTATGGTGAAGGTAGTTTTGTACTGGTCTGACTCTTATACCAAGATTTAGTTATAGATAGAATAACTATCTAGAAGGGAAAACCTTTCAGATCCTTCTATAGTTTGTAAAATTTTCTCCATATGTGGGAGAGGATAGTAATGCTTTAGGGATGCTTTATTCAGGTCTCTAAAATCCACATAGCCTGATTTCATAATTTTTCTTTCTGAGAGGGACCAGATTGGCAGCCCAAGATAAGTGTTTAATGGGGAAAATTATATTAGCTTCTATAAATTTAGAAAACTTACTTTTCATCAAGGGTTTTATCTTTAGATTAATGGGCCTCTTTTATCTGATAGGCTTAGTGTTTAGATCCAACATTATTGTATGTTAGGCTAAACTAGGATCTAACCCTCTTAGGTCATGATATCTCCAAGTGAATTTATCATCAAATTATTGGAATAATTCAATAAAAATTTTCTTCTTAGAGTCATTACATACCTTCCCTAGATTTAGAGTTTTACCATCTGAAATGAGCACTGTATCATAGTCTTCTTCTTTGAATAAAATTTTCTTTTTCTCACCTTTCAACTGGTAATCCAATTTGAATATGTTCTCCAATGTAACAAGACACATAAGCAACTTATTTGTCTTTATATAGATATTCTTATCCCCATACATATCTTGGAGCTTAGGCAAGTTCTTATCTAAAAATTCAACTTCTTCTCTCAAGAAGTTTATAATTTATTGATCATTATCAAAGACTTGCCAATTAGTGGCATTATCAGGAATAGATGGTCTTACTACCAATTTTACATGCTGGTAGTTTTATTTTATTAGATCCTTGGGTAAGTTATATTGAGATACCATTGAGGCCATACGATTAACATCTTTATTCCATGATCTTGGTACTGATGAATATTCAAAGTAGTGAAATCTTTGAATACATCCCATACCTTATGCTAATAATATCTCAATAAATTGTTCTTATTCATGCTTATAGATCTTATTTGGTGAATAATCAGTTCACTATCACAAAATATCTATAGGGATTCTATCCCTCTTTCCTTGGCCAACTATAGTCCTAAAAGCAAGGCTTCATATTTAGCTACATTGTTAGTGCAACTAAAATGATGTCCAAAAAAATAAAAATAACTCTCCTTTTTAGGAGAGACCAAGACAACACGTACACCAGATCCATTTCTGCTTATTAAACCATTGAATAATAGTTTCCATGTAACTTGTAAATCTTTAGCTAGTTTTAGAATATTAGGAATAATTGCATCATTCTCATGTATATAATATGTCCCTAGCCCAGTTTCTTGTGCATGGTCATAAGGGTCAAACAATAAATTTGATACCCATTCATCTAAGAAAAAATCTAGAATATCTTTTATGGTGTTTGAAATTTCATGATCAATTTCCTCTTCTTGATCTGGTAATATATAATTCATATCCACAGGGGGGAGGAGTGTATGGTTCAATAAGATCTTTAGCTATTGGCTTAGATCTTATTATTAATCTTGTCCCATACCTTATCCTAAGAAAAATGTGAAACCAATCCATAAACAAATATCCTCCCATTTTCATGGTAAAATATCATGAAATGCAAATGGAAAAATAAGCGGGAAGATCGATAAATGAGATATCTTGGGAAATTAACAAACTAGGACAAACATAGATAGTGAGATTTAAATATTTTATTATTCCTACTATTTAAACAATATTCCCATCCAACTAAACCACTCCCTTATTCAAAGGCATATATTTTATGCCAAGAGCATCAGCTACCTTTTTTGACATAACAAAACTACTAGCCCCTAAATCTAAAATGCAATTATGAACTAGGTGTTTTCTATCTATTAGTGAGAGATAGAAATGGGGAGGCTTATGTTTTATTATTTTGGGTAATTATGGTGTTTAATCCATAAGAAAATAAAGGTCTGAGTAAATGTAAATTAGTAAATAAATATGTCTCAATTGGCTTATTGATTTGTGCAAAATAGATATGTATTTTATCTTTTCTAAAAATAGAAAGAAATATAGAGAAGTCTAACTTAGCTTATTCTAGGTCAAAATTGATGATTTAGTATCTAAAAATTATTATTCAAGGATAGAAGACTATCATAAACAAGACCTAGAACTTTGTTTCTAGATTAGATAGGAGTGATAAACTTAGGACAACCTACTACTTGGTACTATAGTCTACTTTTAAGAGTTGTCCCTTTTCAGAGATGTTTTCCACTTCTAACACAGTTGTCCTGGTGGTCTAGTTTTTTTGGGTTTTGATCGATAGGCCTATAAAACCCTAGCAATGAAATATTGAAGCTTGATTCTATATGAAGCTCATTATGTGTTTGATTCAATATTTCAAACTCTTAAGAGCTCTTAGTACTTAAACTTGTATAGAAAACTTGGGAAAGAGAGAAGGGGTTAGTGTGTAAAGGATACATTGGATACACTTCACACCCTATGTGTGGGTACACTACCTACATACCATTACTCTGAAGAAGAATCAAGCTAATGTAGTTCTACCATTTGAAGTTCTTGGTGCAATTATGTGATGTATATAACTAGATGAAAAATTGAAATGTACTTTGGATTACTAAGGACTGTTATGAATGCTTTGATAGGCTTTAATTGGTCTTGGAAGGCTATATTCACAGGATCAGGAAGAGTGCTTGAGTGTACTTGCTTGTATTTTTAATATTTTCCTATGAATGAGTACCAACTCTTCTAAATGGAAATTGAATGATATTTTATAGGGAAACTAATGATTGTGGGTTAGATGAGCTTGTATTAATTTGATAGGGGAAAAGATAAGGAATCAGGAGAATCTGACCATTAGAGGTGAAAATGAAATTGGATAATAGTGCCAAAAATAGGATACCCCTAACTTTTGGTACTCTTATCCAAATTTGGTGTTATTGTCCAAGGAAGATGATCCCTAAGGGGATGGATCTGGGTCTAAGAGTGCTACTTGAGTCTCCAAAAGCTATGTCTAGGAAGCTATGGGTGATTACAGTGAAAGTCTAACTGAGAAAGGTTGAGTGAGCAAGAAAGAGGACCTATTGGTTACGTGTTATTCAACATGCCTAAGTCATCCAAATTTAAATTTTATATGATTACATTTCCCCCTTTTATTTTAATGATGCAACAAAGTGAAATAATAGGATAAAGGAATAATAAAAAGCATACCTAAACTTACCATTAAGGGAAAATATCATGAAGATATGTGATGTTGGATGTGTGAAGATAGAGAACACTATGATGTGTGAATCTAAAAATAAAAACATGAAGTAGATCAGTTCTTACTAGGTACACTATATCTAAAATAAGAATGTAATAAAGGTGAGTAGAGGAAGAGAGAGGAATGAATACACCTCATCGAGTGCATGAACCAATATAAAACCTATTGTGATACTAGATTGTGTTGAATCAAGAGTAATATCAAAAATAGAGTTGTGTGCTCAATTCCTCAGAATGTAGCTCAAAAATGCAAAGTCTATCCCATTGGCTCTATTTTCACCAACTAAGTGAAGTTAATGAATCATGCATGTGATAATCAATATCTAGAATATGTGTCCAATCCCTCTGAGTAGGTGGCTCAAGAATACAAGGGATGGCCCTTTGGTCCATCATTACCCCGTGAAGTGAAGATATGAATTGATACTGATATAGAATATATGTCATATGAGATGGCTCATGGATCACATGAATGTTCTAGAAATCTAAAATTGTGGTGTGGATAGCCAAATGTGTACTGTAAATTAGGCCATTCTTTACCATTTCAAAAGATGGAGATTAGCCTTATATGAAAGCCACTCTGAAACTAATATACTATGCTGATATGAAAGCCAACTCAGGAACTTGAGTACTCAAAAATATAAACTTGTATGAAAGTTTAACTCAAATGTGATTTCAATGACCTAAAAATGGAGTAAGACATGCAAATTTTGAGAATGCCTAAAATAAACTAAACTCAGAAGCAAAAGAAGATCAATGTACTATGCACATTGCCCCCAATCACTACTGTCTAAACATGGATTCTAATTTGGAAGCTATGTCAACTACCCAATCTAAACTAAAAGTGAGAACCATCATGTCACGTATGATAACCCCTTGTATCTAAGAAAACTATGTTGAAACTGTTGAATCTAAAGGATCTATAAATGCAAAAACCATCCTTAAACTAAACTTTTTGCTTATTTCTAGAAACAATGAACATTATTCTACCTAGTTTGAATAGTTTGACCTTTGGATTATGTGTTGAGTGTTTTTAATGTTATTATTTCAACTATTAGGATGTTTGATCGTAGTGACAAAACTTTGTGTGATGCCCCCTCTTCTGAGGGTAAGAATGATGAACCTTTAATGACATCCCTTAAAAGAAAATAGTCCTTCAAATGTGTAAGTTATATAGATGCAATTTATAACATTGAATATTTGACAAGATATTTCAATATATAGCAATATTTGAATTAATAGATTATTATATCAATATAGGTATGCCTAGATAGATATAATAATGTAAGACTATATGCATGATATAAAACTAGATTGGTAATGTTAGATATTGGTTGTTAGTTTGTTAATAATCATGGAGGGGTGGAACATGATGTCCATCATGGCATCCAAGAAGCAAGATAAATTCATGATTGGAATCATGGCATTACACATAGTGAGGAGAAAACAAGAAAATAAACATATGAAGTAAGAATCATACAAGGGTGGTCAGGGGGCCACATAAAAAAGGGACATGGGCATATGTCACTTAAACTAGAAGACAAGCATGGACGGCATGTTTAAATTCCACATACACATATAAGTGGAAGAAGCAAATTTGGCACAATGCCCACAAACACATGAAAGCGTACAAATAAAGGACATTGGAAAATGTCTTAAGGTACACACATGAATAGAGGTAAAATACATTGGTATATGTCCTAAGGCACAAATAGAAGATAAACATGAACTAAAAATGCAATCACACAAGCTACGCTAAGAAATGAATGAAAGAGTAAGAATTAGAAGGTACAAACACATCTAACTAATTAGATAAAATGTGAAAATATACAAAATATGTGTAGTACAAGACTAGGTATATGATAATAATTACACAAGTGTTAGGTACTAGTGAGATGTCAATGTAGTAATATGTGTAATCTAGTAAAGAATGTGTATCAATATGATAAATCAAAATGTGTAGTGTAGGAATGACATAACCTAGACGGTGTAATCATATAGAATATGTCCCCAATGGGTGGGTATATTGATGTATGTCTCAAATGTATAAGTAGGAATGCCCCCTCAATGGGTAAAATGAACCAATCAAATAGTTAGATGTCACTGCACACACTCAAACAAGATCAACTGAATCATGGTAATGTAGATAAATTGATATACAATAACATGAAATAACAAATGTAATTCTTAGCATGATATTAGTAATTTAAACATGGATGATTTATATAATCAAAAAATGTTTTTGATGTTTTTTGTAATTTTTGAATGTTTTTTTATTTTGAAGTGTTATATGTTTTTGTATTTTTGACAATATTTGAACTATGTACAATCAATAAAAAGATTTTATGTATAATAAATTCTAAAAATAAATGATACTAACTGATGAGTCTCAGATGAAACCCCCTATCATGGTGTCCTATATCAAATAATGGAATCATGCGTGATTGTGAAGCATGATTAAATGGATGAGAATATGACTTTGTATATTTGGATTCATCATTAGTATCTCAAAAATCATAATAACTTGTATTGTTCCACTCATCATTATCATCTTGATTTTTAACCACTGGAATGCTAGTGTTGACTATTATTGTATTTGGATATTTTTCTTTGATAAATTATGTCTATGAATGATTTGCCTTAGGATATTAAATAAATCCCAAACCCTAATGACAAACATTATCATCTGTTATAATAGGAGTAGTAATGCCTTGAGCATGCTTTCCTAACCCTTGACCTTGATAATCAAACTATTGTAGATATATTTAACCAAACCCATACTACTTTGAAAGTTGAGCCTCATTTTAGGGAGGTAGATTTGCATAGTTTTCATGATTGATCTATGCTTTTGGTACTATTTGTTGCTCTAATTTTCCCTGTTGATCCTTTTATTATTTTGAGTTTTGCTTTGGTAACCAATTTTGTAATGTTTCTAAATTTGACCCTTTGTGAATGTGTTCATGTGTTGTTATGGATTTCTTGACTAATTTACCTTGTATAAAGTCCTTATTAACAATTATCTATTGCATATGCTTTGTCAATTCCAAACATGTATGTATGTGATGCCCATGCATTCTATGATAGGTATAATAATATCTGGATCTTCTCACTGGATGTAGAGGTGGTAGTTTGATCAAGTTAAATTTAATCATTTCCCTTAATAGCTCACTTGAACTCTTATATGATCTTTGAATACTTTTTTAATTACTTGTTGTAGAGTTACGTTGTTGTGATTTGTTGTTTTGATATGTAACATTGCTTGTAACCAATTGAGTAGGTGAAGGTGCATATACATGATTGGCACTAGGGTACCCTTAAAAATTTTGTATTATAATCTAGTTTTCCAATGTTGTGATCTTTTCATGTAATATTTTTTTTATATATTTGTAAATATATAAATATCTTGTTCATGCTAGTGATTTGATTCCTTAGAGTCTCAGAAGTGTAAACCTTAGTTGGTTCTAGTTGGACATGTAAGCACATATATTGAAGAGGTTCTGAAGAATGTATGGGCTGAATATATGCATTAGGAATAATAGTAAATGCTACCTCACCTTTTTAAGGGGTGATAGCATTGATGTAATTATAGGTAAAGTAGATATCACCCTCTTGAGGGAGAGGAAGAGAACGGATTTTTTTATTTTGCATAAGATATGACATTGAAACGAGAGTAGCCAAAGAGGCATATACATTTAGGTATAAACTATGCATATAGGCTGAAATGCATGTAAGTGGAGTTATAAATTATATAGAAATATGATTATAAGGAACATTCCACATGAAATATAACAAACAAGGGATAGAAATCATGAATTTGTGCATGTATGCATAAGAAGCTGTGACATGTGCTATGACATTTCTAATGTGTTTAGCATGATAAACTTGTATATTTTTCCCTATGAGAGATAGAAAGCAAAGGGTATAGAGTATGGATTTTTGAAATAATGCATAAATATATTTTACATGTATTATAACATTTATAATGTGTTTATCACGATAAGTTTGATTTTTTTTCCATATGAGAGATAGAGAATATGCAAAATAAATATTGAAATCTTGTGCCAGTTTAGAAATGAATTTTGTAATATCATCCCTTATTATGAAACATAAGCATGAAATGCAAAGGATGAAGCTATGTACTAACATATGATAGACTTCATCATTCATGTACATGATAGATCCCATTATGGTTTCCTTGCTATTTGCAAGAAATGTAAGAAAAGTTTGTAAATAAATGAGCATATTTTTTACAATTGACTATGGATGTAAGGTGATACCTCAAGAAGACAAATAGGATATATTATATGTAACTAGGTATTTTCATAAATATTTATGAAGAAAAGTTTGTAAATAAATGAGCATATTTTTTACAATTGACTATGGATGTAAGGTGATACCTCAAGAAGACAAATAGGATATATTATATGTAAATAGGTATTTTCATAAATATTTATGCAAAATACTATGAATTTTTGTAATTTAGATTGAATTTTTGAGGTAATTATGAAAGATAAATTTTAGAAATTTATGGGAAAGTGCTTTGATTTAATAAAACCTAGTAGATGCAACTAGGGTTTGAAATTTTTTTTTTTCAAAATTAATATAATAATTTTTTAAAAAAATTATGAATTTGTATAATTTAGTTTGAAAAATTTAGGAAAATTTTGAAAATATTTCTAAAATTAGCAATATATTTTTCCTAGTGGTTTGAAAGTGTTTGTATGCAAATAGGACCTAGTATGTGCAAACTAAGGTTTGAGTGAATTTATTAAAAATATTTAAATTAATTTATATTTTTATAATTTTTAAGTTTGATAAAAATAAAAAAAATATTGCAAAAGATTTGAAATAATTAGCCCTAGGGTTTTTGTACCAAATTCAAAGTAAGTCAGGTTCACCAAATATTTTATTCATTTTATAAATTATGGTGTTTAATTCCTAAGCAAATAAAGGTCTGAGTAAATATAAATTAGTAAATAAATATGTCTCAATTAGTCTACCAATTTGTAATATATATATATATATATATATGTATGTATGTGTATGTGTGTGTATATATATATATATATGTATATGTATATGTATGTATATATATATATATATATATATATATATATATATATATATATATATATATATATATATATATATATATATATATATATATATAATCTTTTTTTTAAATAGTAGTAAATATAACTTAGCTTATTTTGGGTCAAAACAGATGATTTGGTATTTGAAAATTGCTATGTAGGGATAACAGACTATCACAAATAAGACCCATAACTTTATTTCTAGATTGGTTAGGAGTGATAAACTCAATAATCCATACTACTTGGTTTTATGATCCATTTTTCAAAGCTATTATTCCTTTTCAAAGCTGTTGTCCACTTTTGTTATTGTTGTCTTGGTGGTTTGGTTTTTATGGGTTTTGCTCGGTAGGCTTGTAACACCTTGGTAGTGAAATATCAAAATCTGATTCCATGTAGATCTCTCTATGTGTCTAATTCAATCTTCTAAACCTTTAGGAGCTGAGTACTTAAACTTGTATATCAAACTTGGGAAAGAGAGAAGGGGTTAGTTTGTAAAGGATACATTGGATGCATTTCACATCCTATGTGTGGGTACACTACTTACGTACCAATACTCTGAAGAAGGATCAAGATAATGTAGTTCTCCCATCTGAAGTGTTTGGTGTAATTACATAATGTATGCAACTATATGTGAAATTGGAATGTACTTTGGATGACTAGAGACTAGTATGAATGTTTGGATAGGCTTTAATTAATCCTGGAATGCTATAGGTAAAGAACAAGGAAGAGTGCTTGAGTGTAATTTCTTGTATTATTTATGTTTTCCTATTAATGAGTGTCAATCCTTCTAAATGGAAATTGAATGGAATTTTATAGGGAAACTGATGATTGTGGGTTAGATGAGCTTGTATTAGGTTGATAGGGGAAAAGATAAGGAATCGAGAGAATCTGAATGTTAGAGGTGAAAATGAACTTGGACAATAGCATTGGAAATAAGACACCCCTAAATTCTATTGATCATATCCAAATTGGGTGCTATTTTCCAAGGAAGATGAGCCCTAGGGGGATGGATGTCAGTCTCCAAAAACTATGTTTGGTAAGCTACGGGTGACTAAGAATCAATAAAAGTCTAGTCGATAAGGGTTGAGTGAGCAAATAAGAGGACCTATAGGTTGAGTGCTATTAACCATGCCTAAGTCATCAAATTTCACATTTTTTATGATTAAAACTTACCAATTTTACCCATATTACATTTATTTTATGGCTAACATAAATTAATTGTAGTAATAGGCCCCTTAACTAGAGCCTTATCTATAGTTTGGAAATTCTTCAAGGCCTCTTATAGTAGATTTTTTTGTGCTAGTATAGATAGCACATCCCACATAATGACATTCAAATTACTCTTTTTCATTTGATCAACAATGTTTAAGGGAATACAACTAACCTTTTCCTATGTCTTTTCTATAGACATGTCATCTTTCGCAATATTTAGAGTAGGTACTTTCCTGTTAGGCTAGATAATGGGCACAAAGGGTGGCTTTTGTACTATGTTGCTCTTTGTAGGCTCTGGTACAACCTTAAAATTTCAAGATTGTTCCATCTTGGGGGGTTAATCACTCTTAATTTCTCTTTTATTTGATCATATATTTGATTCCACTAAACCTCTACCATTAAAATATATCTCCACTTGATTTACTCTACAAAAGTATTCTTCTTTCCAATTTAGAAGAGTAAATTCTCCTTGAGAAGGTTATTATGTGTCTACTTGTTTAGAAGTAGATTATTCTTATTGTCCACATGTACTTGTCATGACTTGCACCATCAAAACTTGATTGATGATTCCATTGGGGTAAGTATTCTAATTATGTGGCTACAAACAAGGATAACACCACTCATAGTCTTGAACCAAGTTATTCTTAACAGTTATAATGGCTTTGGAAGTACTTGATGTAGGTAAGTCATGGACATTTTTTGGCTTTGGTTGCACATTTAAACCTATCAATTATTTATTGCCTTGGTATTATTACCTATCTCCCTAATATGAATGCTTATTAGACTAGTATGTTAGGTTAAACTGCTAATAAGGCTTATAATTTTGAGATTGTTGCCTCTTCATAACTACTAACTCATTGCTAAAAATCTTAAATAGTGATTTGACCTCATGTAGTTCATCTATAAGAGCAAGGGTGAAAGATGATGCCCTGCTCATAGTGGGAATTGGGTAAGTATAGGCAGTATAGGAGTTATTTGTGGAAATAGAGGCATCAGTGGTCTTACGGTAATCTTTTATAGATTGGATTAAATAACTCTCCTCCCTTATCACAATTTCATAAGCATTAGAGAGTGTGGTGCCACCCATAGACTAAATCATGATGGCTATATCACTATTTATGGATTTCAAGTAATATAAGAAACCATTATTTGTAGTTGGCTTGACTAGTGCTAAAATTCTATTCCATGTCTTCTAGAAATAAAAATTGAAATTAGTCATGAGCTCATGAGGAGCCCATTGAATGGCAGTCAACTATTCAACCAATGAAAGGTGGTCACTCTTATCTTTGAACTAGGCACATATTGATGTGCCTAAATCATCCAAAACTAGAATGGAGTTGGGAACAAGACCTCTATACCAATGTAAAGCTTTACCCTTGAAGGAGGAGAATAAGAGTCTAATTGCAACATTCTCTTCTACCATGTTGTAGATAGTGCATAGATTTGAAATATCTTGTATGTGCTCCATATGAGTAGTGGAAGTTTTTATAGTGAAATATGATAGGGTTTTTAATGCCAAGGTTGGTATATCATCATATTGGGCCAATTGGAGAGGGATGGCCCCATTGAAGGCTATAAAATTTTTGGCCATTGTAGGAGGAATAAAATTGATGGGAGTGGGATTACTTGTAGGGGATGCAAATAAAATTTCTAGATATACTTTATAATGTGGTACAACTAATTTTAACCTCCTGTTAAGTGGAAATGACAATTATGAAAAACTAATTTTCTTACCTTTTGTAGTTGATCTCATTTGTGGGCTTATTTTGCATAACCCTTGAAATCCTAAAACCATAAACTAGTGGAGTCACTAGGTGCCTTTGAAATGTGTCTAAAGCTTATAAAAATTTGGTCAAGAATAGAACCAATTTAATTTTTTATTTATTTTGGGTTCCATGAGGCATGCCAAAAACTATTATCACATAATTTTTACACTCATGCTTTAATGTGGAATAACTTATTATGCAACACCTAATGATACAATTGGAAACCTCTAAGCCATGGGACTTTGGAAAATTTAGGTTAACCTCCTAAGAAGGCTAGCTTCCTTTCACTAAATTTGATGCAACTGATAAGATACTAGTTCTATAGAATTTTTTCTCTTTTAGTTTTCTTTCTCCTAAACTAAATTTTTATGGGGAAAAGAATGAAACATTATGAAACTAAAATGGTGATTGTGTTAGATATCTTAGTGGGTCTAAATGATTGATTGATAAACATAATGTAATAAAAAATTATATTGAAATTGGTTTAGCACAAACTCATACAAATGAGAAACCAGAGGAAATATTCAGTCATTTTCATAAAAGGGAAGAGGGTTATTTATTTTAATCAAACAATATTTTTCGAAGGGTAAAAATACCACAATGAATTTCTTATGATTGAAATAAGAAATAAAACTTCCATAAATACTCAAATAACTAGCATACACAAAGATTTCTTAGATAAGAAAGGCAAATCTTCAATTTATTTTCATTCCAAAGGTTACAACTTGTATAAAATACATTAAAATTACATAAGTTATATCCTCTAATAGAAAAAACATGATTTTGGCCATGCGGTCAACCTATATTTATAAAAAATATCTCATAGATGAGATGCAGTTATCAAGACATGAACACCCAATAAGAGAAACCATGCAGATATGGAATTCCATGTAAAAATAGGTGAAGTCATCTATTTTTGGTGCATTTCACTTGTAGAATAGCATGTAATATCAAGCATTTATATTTTACTTGAAATGGCATGTATAGAATGGGAAGTCCTTCATGTAACTCCCCTTCTTCTTTGAGCAGCTAAAAATAGCTCTTCATGCAAAAATGGCAGTGCCCAAGATAAAACTTGACTTTCAAAAGATAACTAAATTTACCTTTAGAAAACCCTAACTTACAAATCATAAGTGAGACTTTTTCAACTTTTAAGTTGATCACTTTATCAAAATGGGACTTGTAATTTACAATTCATTCTTTTACACTTTTAGTAATTGTAACTTGTCAAAATAGAAAGTGTAATTTAGAATTGCTTCTTACAAATTTCACATTGTCAAAAATATAAATTATAAAATACAAGTTTCTTTCTCTTAAAAAGAGTTATAAAAAAGATATATTCCTTCACAATCACTACTTACAATGTTTTACAAATATGAAACACAACATATGAAAATATTTTAAGAGAGATATTAATCAATATCCAAAATTTATTTAGAATTCTTGTTTTTATTGATATGTAGTTTTTCAACATATTCATCAAAGGCCTTGAAAATTTGTATTTGCTCTTCATCTAGTCTGTAAGAGTAAATGTGAGAAGTTACACAATCTATTTGAATATCAAACAATTATATTTTCAAATGCTTGATCCCTTATATTTCCGTCCTTATTTTGTGTAGTGAATTTTCATACCTGATAAATATGTGGAAGAAATAAGGGTCAAGTCTGTATGTTTTGCATATTCTTTCTTAACTACCTATTAGAACTTATTCTAAACCTATTATACCTATAAAATATTCTCTACATCATATTTTGGTTGACATGAAATAATATTTATCATTCCTTCAATGTCATATAACATGTCAATAGATTTATCATGTGCCACATTATCTTGATTAGCAGATTCTATAAGTATCATTATTTGAAATTAAGTTGCTTCTTTTAATTCCTTATGATTAGCATCATTATTTAGTATCTTCTTGGAAATAAGTATATCCACATCAATTTAACATATATATATATATATATATATATCAATTTTGGATAATATAAATTCACAGTTTGAATTTCCATTTCATATTTATTAACTTATTTTTTCAATATATTGTCCCTCTCTCTGATTATTTCATGTTGGTCCATTATTGAAGTAATAACCTTATTTCCCTTAGAAATGAGTTCATCCAACCACTCTATTATATCCCTTCTCATATGATCCATCTCTTGAACTGAATCAATCAACGCTTGATCTAGAATCTAATTAACTGGTTATAAAGACTCTGGTTGTTCTGATGATTCATTAGGCTTTATGAACTAGTCTAATGCTATTGTAAGCTGATCCAAATTTCTTTTTAATTCATCCTTATTAGCCTTATCATGATAAATCCTTAAAAAAGGGAGTTTATTCTATATTTCAAATCATATTTTAACCCTTCTATTGTCATCCACCCAAGGTGGATCTAATAAATATGATAATCCCCCACCACAAGATTTTCCTTTTATTTGTCTAGTGGATGTACTACAATTTTAACATACTTCTCCCCTTTGTCATCATTGAATATCCTAGAGAAGGTCCTAAGAGTTGGCTTGGACTTATTTTTGATCTTTGATAGACCAAAGTCCAAGGTGTTGGGATCAATCATTTATTTGCTCTTCTTCCCACTAATTGGGCTAGCCAACTGGGGTGACATCTGGTTGCCTTGATACTGTCACCAAATAATCAACAGATGATGTTGCTACACTAGTGGATGTTGTGACCATTGTATAATTTTGGGAGGATGATGATATTAATTGTTTAAGATGTGCCTATGATATTTCACTCCCATCAATAGGATTCAAACCTACATTCACATCAAGCACCTATGTTGGTCCAATTTCTATTGAAGGAGTTGTGGAAATAGTGGAAGTGGATAAGGTGAGGATAATGTAAATAGTTGTGTCTATTAGGGGAGTAGAAGATGGGATAAACATAGGTATTTTTAATTTGGGAGTAGGTGGGAGAGTAGAAAACAAGTCATTAAATGAATCAATGAGATGTGTGGGACCACTCAGGGTTGGTGATGTAAGGAAAGCGAGTGGGGATGAAAGTGAAATAGTAATTACCTAAGGAGTTAGAGTGGCCTATAGGATTGAAGTCAGGATGACTGAGTCCATGGATTTGTATTGTTGAATGGTGTTGGAAATTAATGGTGATGGAATGTAAGTAATTATTAATGAAAGGGGAAAGTGAAATTGGAGGAAGGGAAAGTGGAGTGTAAACTTGAGAATCCACTAATGGGGAACCCTAAGTGTCCACTTGATTTGATTGAATTTAAACTATTATGGTAGGTAATGTTGTTATAATCTTAGGTAAAGTAGAATCTATAGATGTAGAGGGAATATAGACAAGAGGTGGAGTGGAAACTGGAGGTGAGATGGAAACTTGAGATGTTAAAGGAGTAGAGACAAGAAGTAGAGGTGCTAAAATATGTGTAAAAATGTATCTAGGAGGAGGGAGAATAGTGGGAATGGGAGTTGTCACTATTATATATATGGGGATTAAAGTTTTGGAAGCCCTTTTTTTATTGTATCTTTAGATGAAAGTTCAATAGGATATTTTACATCTGCATCATCCTTACTTGATTCCCATTTCCTAGCCTTAGTCTTCTTCTCTAGCTCCTCTGATGTTTGACCTAGAACTTCCTCTGATGGAGTAATCCCCTCTACCTTAAGCTTTAAAATATTCTCCTTGACCCCTATTATTTCTCTTATTATATAAACTCCCTTTCTCCTTAGCCAATTGATTGTTATATTAATCACATGGGTTGTTGTATCAAATAGATAAAGGGATTTTAGAGAAAACCACCTTATTGATGGAAGGGGTTCTATGATGGCAGGTGTATAATAAAACAAGTCCATTATAGATTCATCATATACCAAGTCATATAGAACTGATGCTATATCATAATCTTTGATCTTTTGTAGGGTCATTCTATAATAATCTCTCATTCTAACTTTCTTTTCATCTTCACAATCCTCCTAATAATCCTCATAATATGGTACATGAGCATATGTTATAGGTGATAGTGTACTGACGATATTTCCATTTACATCAAATAATGGCCTTGGATCCAAAGTATTAAGTGCCATTTGGAACATTTTACCTTCAACACATTTGATCTTAATGAGGGATTGACATGTGTATCAGGAAATAGAGATTGGGAAATGTTTCCTAGCCTTGTTCCTATTAGAAAGGAGCATGTGGGTCTCTACGAGCTGCCTAACTAGATATATTAGTGCCCATTTATCACTAACATATCAAGGAAGTGTATAAGGAAAATAGTAAAACCTACTTCCTTGATGTAAGAAAAAGTGGGGAACTGAATGATATAGGAACCCCATTTGTTGATCTCCTCCATTATTATTAGTGAGAACCTAATTCTCCCAAGTTATTTATCAAACATAGTAATGATGTAATAGATGAAAACACCATCTAATATTATAAAATGTTGTCTATTAGCCTCAAATTTAAGGACAAGATAGTAGTTTTATACTCTTCTTATTTCTTTAGGAACTATGTTAAGGCCATGGAATAATCTCCCTTTGGATAGAATGTATACAATGTAGGAGGTCATATAAAAATTGCTTATTGTTTGCACCTCCAATAATTTCTTGTGGATGGAATACCTATAAGCTAGGCCAAATGAATGTATTGGTTATTTTTTTAGATGACAAAAATATATTAGTACATCCACTATTGGAAACACTTGACATCAGAACTACCAATGACCCTATGAAATAATATAATGATATCTCCCACCTCATCAATGAAATTAGGCCTTTACATGGTCTTTGGTAGTCTAGTAGAGGAATCCTTGGGGGAATAGAGCCACTATTTTTTGATCATCTTCTGAACATCCCTTTTATATTCAAATAATTGTGTAGATGTCTAAGGGGTGATATCGATATAACTCTCAAATTCTAGGATTGTAAACACTGAATTTATGAAATCAGTATCTAGATTCAAAAAAATTTCCCCTCTATTATTATAGACCTCTCTTTTGTTCATATCATAATATTAGAAAAATGTAAGTACCAAATTAAGGATTATAACTAAAAAATGGAATGTTATAGCTTATGGTAAACTAGAGTCACAAATACTTTAGATCCATTCATTTTTAAAATCTACACCTATCCTAGCCCAAAAGTCTCCTAGGTCAATGTGACCTAAATATGTATCAACAATCTCTGATGTATTAGACTCCAAACTAGGAGTCACTCTTAGGCATTTGAATTTGAGCTTCATTTCTTTAGGAGACATGTAAAATGACATTATTTGTTATGAGAAACCAACTATAAAAGTTGGTAAAGTTTGTAAGTGTCTTAAGCAGTTCAAATCTCTAGTGGAGATGGAAGGTACTCTGAGCAGGTGAGGGTTCTATAATAACTAAGAGGTGCTTGAAGTAGGTGAATTTTATATTGAGGTAAGAGGTGCTCTAGTTAGGTGAGGGTTTTGATATAATTGGAATATGTTTGAAGCAATGTGAGCTCTTATGGGGATAGGAGGTGTTTAGAGTAGGTCCACTTTCTATGAAGACTTAGAACCTTCTGGAGATCAAAGGTGCTTAGTACAATGGTGAAATTTGTAGGGATATAAGGTGCTCAAGGTAATTCCAATGTCCATAGGGACCTTGGAGGACTATTAAATAATTTAAATTGGAAGTATATACTTAGGAATATTATCTTAGCTTGATGAAACCCTTAGATTTGACTACAAAATTAGGAGGGAAAACTTAAAGGATTTTATGATGATCACTTGGGGGTAAACCCTCATGATGAAACTTTGTAAAATGAAACCCTAAAAACCCTAGACTATGAATACATCCTTTATAATAAAATATTATGCAAGAAATAATTTACCAATACCTAATTCACAAATAACCCTAAAATATGATGCCAAACTAGCAATAGTAACCCTAACAAAATATATCAAAAATCTCTTTACAGGAATAAAAAACTTGGAAAACATATCAATTTATAGGAGAAATTGCAAAAACACAATGGGAATATCATGCATAGAGGAAAATGATGTGGAAATGGAGATGTAGTTATAGCTTGAACTCGTAGGTACTTAATTGCATGTGGATCAAGGTTTTTTTTCATGTCAAAGGTCGTTAAAGCTTAAGAAATTGATCAACAATTTAAATAATTGATAGAAAATGCCTAATTTACTTGGTTTAAATAGTGAATACCCTTAAAATAAATGTAGTAATGGTGGTTTGTGGTGGATCTAGGAGGTGCTTATACTAGGTCCCATGTCCATGGGACTGAATGGATTAAATGGTGGAAAGCAGAAGCCACTGATCAATTTTCAAGTTTACAAACATGGAATATGCTCATGGAGTTCTGTATTCTGTAATATGAATGTTTGGTAGGAGGCAGAACCTACTAATCACTTTGTAACTTTGAAAACTTGAAAAATGTTCATGGATTTCTACATCCCATGGTTTAGTTGCTTAGCAGAAGGCAAGCTCTTGGATATAATTTTCAAGTTAAAACTTATGCTTCAGGTTCTAGATTCCATGGTAGGGGGTATTTATGTCTTGAGGATTCAGAACCCACCATGCATTTTACAAGTTTCTCAACTTGTAAAATACATCCTAAGTTTTAGATTCAATCAATTTAGATGCTTTATAGGATCTAGATCTTGCCATGTATTTTTCAAGTTTCTAAACTTGTAAAATGCATACCAAGTTCTAGATTATACCATTCTAGAAGGTGGTTGCTTTGCGAGATCTGAAACCCATAAAGAAATTTGTAAACTTACAAATTGCATCTAGAGTTCTAGATTTTTTAGTGAAAAATGTAAGATGGGTTTTTGGTGGTTTCAAGATATTTTATAAAATATAAAGGGGGTCTCCCTTAGGGTATTAGATGTAATGATATTTTTGAGGCAAAAATATCAACATTTTTGGCAACCTCTGTGGGGTGATTGCCTGTTAATCAATGTCAATCTAGTAGCCTTCTAGACATTGGGCATGGATTCTAATATTGTCTTTGAAAAAAATTAACTTGGAGATAAACATAATGGGATTTTCGTAGACACATATAAAAGGAAAAACAAACAAACAAAACTAGGAATTTTTTTTTCAGGAAATAAAAACTCCTAATGAGTTGATTTGTGCATAAGCACTTATTAAAAGACATAACTAACCCTAATATGTACAAAATATTGATTTTTTTAGAATGAGTTCCTACCTCAAAATCATGCTTTAAGGTATATACCATTAACAAGGATAAGTAGTTCTTCTCCATCAATCTTTTAGAGTTGGAATGCATTGGATATTTTTTTGAGTAATAATGTATGGATTATTCCATATTACATCAAATTTTGTGTGCTTACCTAGTTTAGCCCTATCTACATCCCATTTGAGAACCATATATCCTTCATTAAATTTATTTTTAGATGTTTTTTTGTCTAAAGTCTTCCTGGTTTGGGCTTTATTTGCTTTCAAGACTTTCATTGACTAATTCTTGATTTCTTCAAGTTCCATGAGTTCAACCAATCTTACTATCATTGCATCGTTATCGATCAAATCTAATTGGTGATTGAGCTCTAAATATGGTATCTCAATTGATAGTGGGATCTGATCTTCTATTATGTATACTATCATGAAAGTTGAATTAATAATGGCTTATTTAGGAGTGATCCTATCAGCCCACATTGTTGATTTTAGTTTGGTGTGCCAAGTTCTTTTGTTATCTTCCATAGTTCATTTGATAATTCTGATAAGGTTATTGTTGGTTGAATCAACCAAACTATTACCCTAAGGGTAATAATTATAAGAAGTGCTAAAATACACATTATGATTGAAATCTCATTCACTCACTTGAGTGTCCATGAATGCTTTAACATTATCAAAAATAATTGTGTGGGTTATGCCAAATCTCAACACTATATTGTCCATGAAATCAAGAATAGATGCCTTTATATCATCTTTTAGTGCAATTACTTCAGTCCATCATTTAAAATAATTTAATTTTTTGAGTACCCACATGTGCCCTATATTTTATGGTGGATTGATCATGCCTATGAAATCAAGTCCCTATTAAGAAAATGGCTGATCAACTTGAATGGGCTTGAAGGGAAGTCTGCTAACTTTTGCTTGTCGATGAAGCAATCACATTTTTCATAGTTGCTTACCAATTTATTTGCATCCTTGGATAATTTGGGCCAATAATAACCTCTTCTCATTATCTTAATGACATTGGTCCTTACATAGATATGTCTTTCTAATGGGCCATTATGAAATTCTTTAAGTACCTTAGGAATTTGATCATGCTTAATACATCGTAACATAACTCCATTTATATATTAAATAGTATTTCATCAACAGTACATAAGGAAAGGACAAGATTTTTTCATACATTTTATTATATTATTGAATATCATATGGGTACTCACCAGTCTGTAAGGAATTAGTCATGTCTTGCATCCAGCCATTGAAAATAGGTGCATTAGTTGGTTGAGGTGCACCTTGAGCATATACTACTTTAGGTGTTGACTCAATAGTTCTAATATCAAAATCCAACTATTCACATAAACCTTTTCCTCATAATAGCTTGGTAACTTTGATGTTGATGTCATACTCCATGACCTTAGTGATCCATCTTGCTTGCTTTTCATTTATCTCTTGACTAAGTAAAAACTCTTTAACATTTGGGTAACTTACCATCAGATAAACCTTATTATTAGAAAGCATATGCTATAATTATGGAATATACCTATTTCTCCAAAACACTATATTCTTTCTCATATCCTTTCAAAGATTAGATGAATAAAGATATTAGTTATTCCAATTGTTCTTGATTGTGCTAAGTTAGAATGGCTGAGATGCTTCCTTCCCCTTTGAGTGCATAGAGAATAAAGTTTTTCTCATAATTTGGGTTAACCATGGTAGGATCCTAAGAAATGGATTGTTTTATGGCCTAAAATCTATCTCTTCCATATTGTGTCCAACCTAAAATGGTACCCTTCTTAAGCATTATAGTGAGGGGGTTTACTAGAGAGGCAAAGTTTGGGACAAATCTTCTCACAAAATTAATCTTCCCAAGAAAACTCTACAAGCCTTTCTTATGTTTTGGTAGTGTTAATGAAGATATAACACTAACTATTTTTGGTTCTATTACAAGACCTTATTTTGACACTATATGCCCCAATAGTTTCTCTTCATAGACTACAAAAATTCACTTCTTCAAATTGAGAGAAAGCCTGAATTATCTACACCTTTTGAAATTTTTTATAAGGTGTACAGATGTGCCTCAACATGATTTGAGTAGACCATGATATCATTCATATATGCCAATATTATTTCATTAATGAGACCTTTGAAGGCCATATCCATATCTCTTTTAAATATTGCATCAGCATTCATCAGACCAAAATCCATCATTTTGTATGCATACATGCCCTATTTTACGATGAAGGAAGTTTTATACTAGTCTAACTATACCAGGATTTGGTTATATCTAGAATAATTATCTAAAATGGAAAACCTTTTAGATCCTACTATAGTTTGTAAAATTTTCTCCATAGATAGGAGAGGATAGTGATCCTTTAAGGATTGTTTATTCAGGTCTCTAAAATCCACATAGATTCTAATTTCACCATTTTAATTTTTGATAGGGACCATATTATGAACCCAAGATGAGTGTTTGATGGGAAAAATTATATTAGTTTCTATCATTTTAAAAATCTCACTTTTCATCAAGGGTTATATCTTTGGATTAATGACCCTCAGCTTTTGTCTGATAGGCTTAGCATTTGGATCCAACTCTATTGTATGCTGAGCTAAACTAGAGTCAAACCCTCTTAGGTCATGATAGCTCCAAGAAAAGTTATCATCAAATTCTTGGCATAATTAAATAAAATTTTGCTTCTCAGAGTCTTTACATGCCTTCCCTAGCATCAGAGTTTTTCCTTTTGAAATGACCACTAGGATCTAGTCTTCTTCATTGATCAAAATGTTCTTCTTGTCACCTTTTAGTTGGTCATCCAAATTGAATATGTTATCCAACATAACAAGACCCATAGGTAGCTTATTTGACTTTAACTAGATGATATAATCCCCATATTAATCATGTAGCTTAGGCTAGTTATGATCTGAAAAATCAACTTCTCTCAAGAAGTTTAGAATTTGATCATTATTAAATACTTACCAATTAGTGGCATTGTCAAGAATAGATGGTCTTACTACCAATCTTACATGTTCATGGTTTTCTTTGCTTATCTCCTTGGGTAAGTTATATTGATAGCCCACTAAGGCCATATGATCAACATCTTTATTTTGTGATCTTGGTACTTCCTAAATATTTAGAGTGGTGAAATATTTAAACAAGTCCCATACTTTGTGATTAAAATATCTCAATTAGTTATTCTTAGTTATGCTTCTAGATCTTACTTAGTGAACAATCAGTTTACTATAACCAAATATTTGTAGGGATTATATCCCTCTTTCTTTGGCCAGTTGCAGTCCTCGAATCAAGGTTTCATAGTCAACTACATTGTTAGTCCATCTAAACTAAAGTCTAAAAGATTAAAAATAACTCTCCTTTTGAGGAGAGACCAAGACAACATCTACACCAGATCCATTTATACTTCTTTAACCATTGAATAATAGTTGTCATGTAACTTGTAAATCTTTAGCTAGTTTTAGAATATTAAGAATAACTGCATCATTCTCATCTATGAAATATATACCCATCATGGTTTCTTGTACATGATCATAAGGGTTAAACTATAATGTTGATCCCCATTCATCTAAGAATAAATATGGAATATATTCTATTGTGGTTGTAACTTCGTGATCGATTTCCTCTTCTTGATCTTATAATATACAATTCATATGCATGTGGAGAGGAGTGTACGGTTCAATATGATCTTTAGCTATTAGCTCATTTCTTATTATTAATCTTGTCCCATACCTTGTCCTAAGAAAAATGTGATACCAATCCATAGACAAATATCCTCCCATTTTCATGGTAAAATATCATGAAAGGTAACTGATGAAATAAGGGAGAAGATCGATTAATGAGATATCTTGGGAAATTGACAAACTGGGACAAACATAGATAGTGAGATTTAAATATTTTTTTATTCCTACTATTTAAACAACAATCCCATCCAACTGAACCACTCCCTTATTCATAGGCATATATTTTATGCCAAGATCATTAGTTATCTTTTTGGGCATAACAAAACTACTAGCCTTTGAATATACAATGCAATTATGAACAAGGTACTTTCTAACTATTTGTGAGAGATATAAATGGGGAGGCTTACCAATTTTGCCCATATTAGTTTTATTTTATGGCTGAAATAAATTAATTGTAGTATTAAGCCCCTTAGCTAGAGCTTTATCTACAATTTAGAAATTCTTACATGCCTCTTGTAGTCTTTGTCCAGTATAGATATCACATCCCACATGATGACATTTAAATTAGAGTTTTTCATTTGATCAATGATGGTGAAGGGAATACTACCAACCTTTGGTTATGTCTATTTTATATCCATGTCCTCTTTCACAAGATTTAGATTAGGTACTTTCACTTTGGGCTAGATAATGGACACAAAGGGTGGATTTTATACTATGTTGCTCTTAGTAGGCTCTAGTACAGCTTTAAAAGTTGAAGCTTGTTCCATCCTAGGGGGTTGATCACTCTCAATTGCTATTTTCTTTGATCATGTATTTGATTACACTATATGTCTACCATTGAAAAATACCTTTTCTTGATTTACTCCACAAATGTATTCTTCTTGCTAGTTTAGAAGAGTAGTTTCTCCTTGAGCAGGTTCTTATGTGTCTACTTTTTGAGAAGTAGATTCTTCTTATTGTACACATGTACTTTTCATGACTTGCATCATCAAATCTTGATTGATTATGCTATTTGGGTAAGTATTCTAATTATGTGGCTATGAACAAGGATAACACCACTCATAGTCTTGAACCAAGTTTTTCTTAACACGTATAATGGCTTTGGAATTACTTAATGTAGGTAAGGCATGGATATTTTTGGTATTTGGTTGTGTGTTTTAACCTATCAATTACTGATTTCCTTGGTATTATTACTTATCTCCCTAATATGACTACTTATTATACTAGTATGTCAAGTTAGCTTGTTGATAAGGCTTATAATTCTAAGATTGTTTCCTCTTCATAGCTACTAACTCATTACTAAAACTCTTAAGTAATGATTTGACCTCATGTAGTTCATCTATAGGAGTGGGGGTCAAATCCAATACCTTTCTTATAGTGGTAATTAGGGTAAGTGTAAGTGATATAGGAGTTATTTATGGAAATAGAGGAATTAGTGATCTTGGGGTAATTTTTTTGGATTATATTAAATAATTATCCTCCCTTATCACAATTTTATAATCATCAGGGAGTGTGGTGCCACCCATAAACTAAATCATGAGAACTATATCACTATTTAGGGATTTCAAGTAATATAGGAAACCATTATTTGTAGTTGGCTTGACTAGTGCTAAAATTATGTTCCATGTCTTTTGGAAATAAAAATTGAAATTAGTCATGAGCTCATGAAGAGCCCATTGAATGGTAGTCAACTATTCAACCAATAAAAGGTGGTCACTCTTATCTTTGAATTGGGCACATAGTGTAATGCCTAAATCATCCCAAACTCAAATGGAGTTGGGAACAAGACCTCTATACCACTATAAATTTTTACCCTTGAAGGAAGAGGCTAAGATTTTAATGACAACATTATCTTATACCACGTTGTGGATAACATAGAGATTGGAAATATCTTGTATGTGCTCCATAGGAGTAGTGGAAGTTTTTCTAGTGAAATATGATAGGGTTTTAAAGGAAAATGTTGGTATATCATCATATTGGGCCAATTGGAGAGGGTTATTCCCATTGAAGGCTACAAAATTTATGGCCATTGTAGGAGGAATAAAATTGATGGGAGTGGGATTGCTTGTAGGGGTTGCAAATAAACTTTCCAGATATACTTTTTAATGGGGTGCAACTAATTTTGACCTCCTTTTAAGTGGAAATGGCCATTATGAAAAATCAGCTTTCTTACCTTTTGTAGTTAATTTCATTTATGGGCTTGGCATTCGTAACCCTTGATATATTAAAACTGTAAACTAGTGGGGTCACCAGGTGCCTTTGAAATGTGTCTAAAGATTATATAACTTTGGTTGAAAATAAAACCAATTTATTTATATTTTTTGGCTCCCACGAGGCATACCAAAAATTGTTATCACATAATTTTTACATCATGCTTTGATGTGGAATAACTTGTTGTGCAATACCTAATGATATAATAGGAAAACCTTTAATCCATGGGACTTTGTCAAATTGAGGTTAACCTCCTGAGAAGGCTAGCTTCCTTTCACTAAATCTGATGCAATTGATAAGATACTAGTTTTATATAAATTTTGCTCTTTTAGTGTTCTTTCTCCTAAACTAAATTTTAACATGGAAAATGGAAAGAATGAAATTTTATGAAACTAAAATGGTGATTGTGCCAGATGTCTTAATGGGTCTGAATGCTTGATTGATAAAAAAATGGAATAAAAAATTATATTGAAATTGTTTCAGCACAAACTCATATAAATGATAATCTAGAGGAACTATTTAGTCATTTTCACAAAAGGAAAAAGGGTTCTTTATTTTAATCAAACAATGTTTTTTGAAAGGTAAAAATACCACAATGAATTTATTGTGACTAAAATAAGAAACAAAACCTCGAAAAATACTCAAACACCTAGCATACACAAAGATTTCTTAGACAAGAAAGGCAAATCTTCAACTTATTTTCATTCCAAAGGTTACAACTTGTAGAAAATACATTAAAAATACAAAATTTATATCCTCTAATATAAAAACATGATTTGAGCCATGGGTTCAACCTATATTTATACAAAAATATCTCGTAGATGAGATACAGTTATCAAAACATGAACACCCAGTAAGAGAAACCATGTAGATATGGAATTCCATGAAAAAAGAGGTGAGGTCCTCTATTTCTAGTGTATTTCACTTGCAGAATAAGATGGAAGAGCTAGAATTTATCTTTTATTGCCTAAATATTTAGAGTAGTGAAATATTTTAATAGGTCTCATACCCTATGCTTATAATATCTCAATATATTATTCTTATTCATTCTTCTAGATCTTATTTGGTGAATAATCAGTTCACTATCACCAAATATCTATAGGGATTTTATTCCTCTTTCCTTGGCTAACTAAAGTCCTCAAATCAAGGCTTCATATTTAGCTACATTGTTAGTGTAGCTAAATTGAAGTCTGAAAGAATAAAAATAACTCTTCTTTTGATGAGAGACCAAGAAAACACTTACACCAAATCCATTTTTGCTTCTTAACCCATTAAATAATAGTTTCCATGTACAATCTAAATCTTTAGCTAGTTTTAGAATATTAGGAATAATTGCATCATTCTCATGTATGCAAAATGTCCCCATATTGGTTTATTTTAGATGGTCATAAGAGTCAAACTGTAAAGCTAATACCCATTCATCTAAGAGGCTATATAAAATATATTCTATGGTGGTTGCATCTTCATGATCAGTTTCCTCTTCTTGATGTTGTAATATATAATTCATATCCACAAGGGATGAAGTGTATGATTTAATATGATTTTTATCTATTGGCTCAGCTCTTATTCTTACTCTTGTCTCATACCTTGTCCTAAGCAACATGTGAGAGCAATCTAGAAACAAATATCCTCTCATTTTTGTGGTAAAATCTTATGAAAGACAAACTTCAAAATAAGGGGGAAGATCAATAACTAAGATATATTAAGAGATTAAAAGGCTGAGATAAACATAGATAGTGACATTTAAATATTTTATTATTCTTAATGTTTAAATATCAGTCCCATCCAATTGAACCATTCCCTTATTCACAAGCATATATTTTATGCCAAGATCATCAACTATCTTCTTGGGAATAATAGAACTACCAGCCTTTGAATCTACCATGGAATTATGAACTAGGTGCTTTCCAACTATTAGTAAGAGATAAAAAAGGGGAGGTTTACCACTTTTTCCCATATTAGCTTCAATTCGCAGCTGACATAAATTAATTATAGTATTAGGCCCACTAGCTGGAGCCTTATCTACTATTTGGAAATTCTTCAAGGCCTCTTATAGTAGATCTCTTTGTGCTAGTATAGATAACGTACCCCACATAGTAACATTCAGATTAGTCTTTTTCATTTTGTCAATTATGGTGAAGGGAATAATACCAACCTTTGGTTGTGTCTTTATTGGATCCATGTCCTCTTTCACAATATTTAGAGTAGGTACTTTTGCTTTGGGCTGGCTAATAAGCACAGAGGGTGGCCTTTGTACTATGTTACTCTTTATAGGCTCTGGTATAACTTTGGAAGTTGAATCTTGATCTATCTTAGGGGGATAATCACTCTCAATTACTCTTTTCTTTGATTGTTTATTTACTACTACTAGACCTCCACCATTTAAAAATTCCTCTTATTGATTTAATCCAAAAAAGTCTTCTTCTTCCCAGTTTAGAAGAGTAGCTTCTCCTTGAGCAGGTTCTTATGTGTCTTCTTGTTGGGAATTATATTCTTCTTGTTGTCCCCTTGTAATTTTCATGCGTTAAACCATCAAATCTTGATTGATAATGCCATTGGGATAAGTATTTTGATTGTGTAGATGTGAATAAGGATAACACCACTCATAGTCTTAAACCAAGTTTTTCTAAATAGGTACTATAGCTTTGGAAGTACTCAATGTAGGTAAGGCATGAATATTTGGGGGCTTTAGTTTCACATTTTGACCTTACAGTTATTGATTACCTTAGTATTATTTCCTATCTCCCTGATATGACTACTTATTGGGATGGTATGTTGGGTTATCCTACTAATAAGACTTATAATTTTGAGATTGTTGCCTATTCATTACTTATAACTCATTGCTAAAGTTCTTAAGTAGTGATTTGACCTCATGTAGTTCATCCATAAGAGAAGGGTTCACAGTTGGTGTCTTGATTGTAGTGGGAATTGGGGATAGTGTAGATAGTGTAGGAGTTATTTCTAGAAATAGAGGCATTGGTGGTCTTGGTGTAATTTTTCTAGCTTAGATTATATAATTCTCCACCCTTATGGTAATTTCATAAGCATCAAGGAGTGTGGTACCATCCATAGATTGAATCATGATAGCTATATCACTATTTATGGATCTCAAGTAATATAGGAATACATTATTTGTAGTTGTCTTGAATAGTGCTTGAATTCTATTCCATGTCTTCTAACAATGGAAATTAAAATTAGTCATGATCACATGAGGAACCTATTCAATGGCAGTCAATTGTTCAACCAATGAAAGGTGTTCACTCTTACCTTCAAATTGGGCACATAGTGCAATTCGTAAATCATCCCAAACTTGAATGGATTTGATTTCAAGACCTCCATACCACTGTAAAGTTTTACCCTTGAAGGAGGAGACTAAGAGTCTAATTACAACATTCTCTTGTACAATGTTGTGGACAATGCATAGATTGACAACATCTTATATGTGCTTTATAGGAGTAGTGGAAGTTCACCTAGTGAAATATGTAAGGCTTTTTAAGGTTGAGGTTGGTATATCATCATATTGGGCCAACTAGAGAGGGATGGCCCCATTGAAGTCTATGGAATTTTTGGCCATTGTAGGAGGAATAAAATTGATGGGAGTAGGATTACTTATAGGGGATGCAAATAAACTTTCCATATATACTTTATAATGAGGTATAGTTGATTTTTAACTCCTAAAAAGTGGAAATGAATATTCTAAAAAATTAGCATTCTTACCTTTTGTAGTTGGTCTCATTTGTCAGCTTGGCATGTGTAACCCTTGAAATCCTAAAACCATAAACTAGTGGAGTCACTAGGTGCCTTTGAAATGCACCAAAATATTTTGCAACTTTTGACAAGAATATAACCAATTTGTTTAGAATTTTAAGGTCCCATCGGGCATGCCAAAAACTATTATCACATAAGTTTTACACTCGTGCTTTGATGTGAAATAGCTCAATGTGCAAAACCTAATGATACAATGGGAAAACCTCTAAGTTGTTATACTTTGTAAAATTGAGGTTAACCTCCAAAGAAGGCCAGATTCCTTTCACTAAATTTGATACAACTGATAAGATAATAGTTCTATAGAAATTTCACTCTTTTAGTGTTCTTTCTCCTAAACTAAATTTTGATGGGAAAAATCAAAATAATGAAACTTTAAGAAACTAAAATATTAATTTTGCCAAATATCTTACTAGGTCTTACTACTTGCTTGGTAAACACAATAGAACAAAAATTTATATTAAAATTGGTTAAGCACAAACTCATACGAATGAGAAATCAGATGTAATATCTAGTCATTTTCATAAAAGGGAAAAGGGTTCTTTACTTTAATCAAAAAATATTTTCATAAGGGTAAAAATACCACAAATGAATTTATTGTGACTAAAATAAGAAACAAAACCTCCACAAATACTCAAATAACTGTCATACATAGATATCTATCAGATAAGAAAGGTAAATCTTCATTTTATTTTCATTCCAAAGGCTACAACTTGTAGAAAATACATTCAAAATGTAGAAGTTATATCCTCTAATATCAAAAAAATGATTTGGGCCATGGGGTATTCCTATATTTATACAAAAATATCTCATAGATGAGATGTAGTTGTCAAGGCTTGAACACCTATTAAGAGAAACCATGCAGATCTAGAATTCCATGTAAAAAGAGGAGAGGTCTACTATTTCTAGCATCTTTCACTTGTATAATAGCATGCAAGATCTATCATTGGTATTTTACTTGATGGCATGAATATAATTGGAAGACCCTCATGCAATGCCCCTTCTTATTTGAGTAGCTTAAAATATCTCTTCATGCAAAAATCGTGGCACCCAAGATGGAACTTGACTTTCAAAAGATAACTAAAGTTACCTTTGCAGAACTCTAATTTTCAAAACAAAAGTGAGACTTTTTCAACTTTTAATTTGATCACTTTTTCAAAATAGGACTTGTAATTTTTAATTCATGCTTTTACACTTTTAGCAATTGTAACTTGTTGAAATAGAAAGTGTAATTTACAAATGATTTTTATAACTTTCACATTATCAAAAATATAAATTGTAAAATACAATTTTCTCTCTCTCAAAAATAATTATAAAAAAAGTGTGTTTCCTTCATAATGACTACTTACAATGTTATGAAAATATTTCAATAGAAAGATTAATCAATATCCACAATTTCTTCAACCTTCTTGTCTTTCTTGACCTACAGTTTTTTAAAATATGTAGCAAAGGCCTTTAAAAATTCTTGTATTTACTATTCATCTAGTATGTAGGAGTAAATGTGAGAAGTTAAACAATATTTTTGAATATCAAACAATTCTATTTTGAAAGTCTTGATCCCCTGTATTTTCATCCTTATTTTATCTAGTGTATTTTCATACCTAATAAATCTATGGATAGAACTTAGGGTGAAGATTGTATCCTTTGTAGATTCTTTCTCGACTACCTATTTGAACTTATTCTAAACCTCCTCTACCTGTAATAGATTCTCTACATCATCTATTGGTTTACATGACATCATATTCATCATTCCTTACATGTTTTATAACATGTCAATAGATTTTATCATGTGCCTCTTTGGCTTGATGAGCATATTATGTAAGTATCCTTATTTTAAATTGAGCTACTTCTATGTAATTACTTGTGCTCACCATCATTCTTTAGTATCTTCTCATCAATGAGGATATCCACATCAATTGAACCTACAACTATCAATTTTTGATAATATAAACTCAAAGTTTTAATCTCTCCTTCATATTTATTAACTTATTCTTTTAGTATATTCTTCCTCTCTTTGATTTTTTCATCTTAGTCCATTATTTTAGAAATAACATTATTTCCCTTATAAATGAGTTCCTCTAACCACTCTTTCATATCCCTTCCCATATGAGCCATCTCTCAAACCGAATCAATTAAAGCTTGATCAAGAATCTGACTGATTGGCTACATAGACTATGGTTATTTTGATGAATCACTAGGATTTATGAATTGGTTTAATACTAATATAATCTGATCCACTTTTCTCTTTAATTCATAATTGGTGGCCTTATCATGATCAATCCTTTTGAAAAGGGAGTTGATTCTAGATTATACATCATGTTTTAACCCTTATCTTCTTAACCATCCAAGGTGGATCTTAGAAATATGATAATCCCCCACCACAATATTTTACTTTGATTTATCTGGTGGGGTACTAAAATTTCAAGATACATCTCCCTTGTGTCATCGTTGAATATCCTGGAGAAGGTCTTGGGAGTCAGTTTGGACTTCTTCTTAATCTCTTATAGACCAAAGCCCAATGTGTTGGGATCAATCATTTGTTTCTTCCTATTCCCCACTAATTGGGATAGCCAATTGGGGGTGACATCCATTTTCTTGGATGTTGTCACCAAATAATTAATAGTTAATATTATTGCACTAGTCAATATTGTGACCATTGTAGAATCCTAGGAGAATGATTTTATTGATTATTCAAGAGGTGTGATGTAAGGGCATCCTCTAAGAACCCCAAAGTTATTTCATTTTTGTATTAATATGGTCTATTATGTGTCTAATAGGTTCTAGAGGTCCTAAGTTATCCTAAGGTGGAGTCTATGTAGTTTTAAGGTGAAAAAAATTTGAATTTTGGCTTTTCCCACCAAAAACCTTTTTTGAAGAATTTGAATATGGTTAGGCCTTTTTAAGGAATTTTATGCATTTGAGAAGGTGGAAAGATGTAAAAAACATGTCTATAGGTTTTTAACACTATATTAGGTCTACTTTACGTTCATTAGTCTATATCTATGTTCTATATTTGTCATATTGTGTAAAATCAAGACATTAGTCAAATTTTAGCAAGAAAGATCTACAAGGGAAAATGCCCAAGAAGTAGTTATGGAAGTTACCTTGAGATAAAGATTCTCACCTTTGGTTTTGTAATCATTATTGAATTTTATTTGATATGGATGAATGAATTATTGACAAGTTTCATATGAAGGGGAGTTTGGATGTTTGTAACCCCTATTGAATGAATGAATACAAACCTATGTTTTGAGGTAATTACTTATGTTGCTAGTTGCATATGTCTATTGATAAAAAATTGAGATTGGAATATTTTTCCAAGTGTGTTTAAATTTTAAATAATGTATGTTTTAAGAGATAAATAATATAGAGAACCCATGTTTTGTAGATCTCTTATACAAACCCCTATATATGAGTTGTCTAGTTTTGTGGTAGATTGTGTTTTAAAAATTTTGATAATGAAATGAACTTGATAATGGTTATGAATGTTTATTTAAAGGTTATTTAATGTGTTTTTGAGGCTATGTTTACAAGTAATAACAATAAATACATCTAGTGCTCAGACATATTATACATAGACCCCTATTTTGTGTGAGTTTCCTTATTTGTAGACTATGCTTATCAAGATGGTAGATCATTAAAGTTATTAGGTTGTGTTTCATGTTTCAAAAGGTGGATTGAGTGTGGATTTATTTTATAAGATCCATATATAATAAAAAAACCATCTTATTCATAGATATTCAAAAGACTAATCCATGTTTCTTGTAGCAATCATACTTTGATTGGACAATGAGTGTGTTCTTTAAGAAGTGATCTTTAAATCACTGATCAAGTGCTTGATGATAAAAGATAAGATCCTTTAATTTATTTAAGGTTTTTTTATTCTTTTTCTTGCTTGGTATGTTTTTTTATTTCATCTATACAGAATATAGACTTGTAGATAGTCATTTGTTTAGCACAGTCATGTGTGTCTTGAGTTGGAATTCAAAGAAATTGGATTGAAAAGCATGTTTCTAATGGTTTTCAAAATTTATCAATGTTGAGATATACCTTAATAAAATCTTAATATCATTTTATACCTTACTTGGAGGGTGAAAGATAAATTTGAGTGCTCTTAGTTGAGACAGAGCCATTGAAGCCCTAAACTAGGCTTTATACCATATCCCCTATTCTAACCTTTAAAAACTATCAAAAGTTTGTAGACTAATCATATTTGAGGTGACTAGATTAAATATCAAGTTTCCATTATGTTGTATAATCATTTATATGGATTTAAGTTGATTGAGGGTGCAACTAGGGTAAATAGGCCTAATAGGCCTAAATAGTGGTATAAAAGAGGATAAAAGTTTGATCAAGAAATAGACTTGGGTCTTGTAAACTTGTGATTAAATATAATATCATAAAGGTTATCTACAACAGGTCTTAATTTTAAAATTTTAGAATGTATAGAGCCGTATAAAGCCAATAATCCCAAAAATAGGGATACACGAACTATGAATAGTATAGATAGAGTTGTGAAAAGGGATGAGTGAAACATAGAGAATGTTGACAGAGTTGATGAGTGGAAAAATAGGGTAATGAAACCCCTATTCAACAAGATAGATCAAAATCATTGACAAACATAAGATAACTAGGTAAATATCAATTAACATTACCTGAAGAGTTAGCTTAAGAACTATTGTCAAAGGAAGTGGATTTAGAAACAAGGTCAACTAAGAGTTTGGTGTATGCTCTACATCATTTTGGTATCAAATCATAAAAATTCTTAGTAGATTGTGAACAAGATTAACACCATGTGTTTTGAAGTGAATTTCAAGATAGGGAACAAAGAGTAGTGTTCCAAGAGAGAGTTAGCAAAGATGAAGACTTGGTTAATAATATGGTAGACCAAGTGACACAATTATTTACCCCATTGGTCATGAAGATAGAGTCTATTCAGGATGCTCTCAGGGAGAGAGTAAAAATATCAGTAATAGAGAGAGAAGAAGGAGATGGTTCTCATCAAGGTCAAGTAGTACATTTGTATCCTAGAACAAATAAGAGAGGAAATGAAGAAGTGGTCCAAGAGAGACCATAAATGCATGCATGGTAGATCAGATCATTTTTAGAAGGTAGACCATGAAGGGATGAAGGTATTATGATAAATGGACCAAGATAAAGGTTTGAAGGATAATGTTGTCATTGGCACAGATAAGGACATAGGGTATCAAGGTGTCCATTAAATATTGGTAGAATTATGCAATAATAAATTACAAGAGAAGTGAAAGAAGAAATAAGACAAGAAATAAATGATTCTTTACTCATGAGGAAAATATTATTGCAACAAAGAAAGCAAGTCAAAGTACCAACCCAAAGAAGAAGCTTATTTAAAATTAGGTATAAAGCAAAAGGTAAGGTTTATAATTTAGTGATTATTGGAGGAAGCACTAATAATATTGTGTCTTTATAGATGGTGCAAAAGTTGGGATTGAAGAAGATGCCACATCTACAACCATATAAGGTTGGATGGGTTTATAAGGGACATCAAATCCTTGTAAGTGAGTAGAGTTGGGTTGAATTTCATATAGGAGGATATAGAGATAAAGTATTATGTGATATTATGCCCATAGATGTTTCTCATTTACTATTAGGGAGACCATGGCAGTTTGATAAGTAGGTTATTCATGATGGAAAAGCTAATACATATACCATTAAGAAAAATGGATAGATAAGCATTCTTGTCCCATTTAAGAGTGAATAAGAAAGAAGATATGAGAGGATAATGATGATGGAAACAAAGAAGTATTAGAGAAAATCCATGTAAAGTTTGGGTTTCATCAAGGCACGAAAGAGAGAAGCAAAGGCAAGTTATCTTCAGATGGTGAGAATGAAGAATTGTGGGTCCACAAAGATGGACATGAGAGAGGATGAAATATAATTCAAGGTGATAGTAGGTAGTTTTCAAAAATAAAAAGACATAACACCTATGAGAGTGTGCATGAAATAAGAAAATTAAAACAAGTAAGGTAACAAAGCTTATGATAAAGATGATATCAAGTAATATACATTTCAGCTGAGATGGATGAGTAGTGGTTTGGGAATGACATCAAGAAAGTGAAAAATATGGACAATGAAGTATCCAAGAAAGAAGTACAAGGGAGAGCAATGAAGGCTACAAATTTTGATGATAATAATATGTTTTATGATAAAAGTATAGGTAAGGAGCAAGCATCCATTAATAAAAGTTTGGAACAAGTCAAGGAAAAAGGACAAGAAATAGATGAATATACAACCTAAGGTGATTATTTTAGCCAAAGGAGGAATGGTAGATAAATTCAAAATCTTGAAGGAGATCTTAAACAAGAAAAGAATGTCAAAGAGTTGGTCAATATGTAATAGGCCCATGAAAAATAGTCAAGTGAGTTCTAAGGTAAACAAGTAAGAGTAAAAAATCAAGGAGATGGGATAGTGAAAATTAGCTTACAGCCCTTGCATATGCAAGATATTAAGAGAAATCATAATGGTGATGAATAACAACAAATCAAAAGTTTCCACAAGCATGAGGTATGCAAGGACCAAGAACATATTGTACATGAAATGTAATGGGTAGCACAAGAAGTATTGATGAAAGTAGAAGAATTTGTATTTTAAGCAAGAGTTTCTCATGGAAAGAAGGAGAAGGTGGATCAATTTTTAGAGGAGAAAGAGTGGTATACATCTACAATGCATTAAGAAGATAATAGTAGCTATGTTTTTCTTAACAATTTGGTTTCATGTGTAGGTATACTATTCAAGAAGTTGAAACAAAGAAAGCCTAAATATGAGGCCCAAGAACATGTTCACCTTTATGATAATAAAGAATAAGTAGATACCTTATATAAGGAGCTTCATTGATGTCAAATAAGATCATACATCAAGTGCATTAACAAACACCTGTGGCAAATATTTTTCTAACTTGGTAGTATGATGTAGGGGAATCCTATAAGGACCCCAACGTTATTTAATTTTTGTCTTAATATGGTATATTAGGTGTCTAATAGGATTTAGATAACCTAATTTGTCCTAAGGTAGAGTCTATGTAGCCTTAAGGTGTAATAAATTTGAATTTTAGCTTTTCCCACCCAAAACCTCTTTTGAAGAATTTTAATATGATTAGGCATTTTTAATGAATTTTATGTATTTAATAAGGTGTAAAGATGTAACAAACATGTCTAGGGGTTTTTGACACTATAATAGGTCCACTTGATGTTCATTATTCTATTTTTATGTTATATATGTCATATTGTGTAAAATCAAGACATCATGCAAATTTTAGCAATAAATTTCTATGAGGGAAAAGGCCCAAGAAGTAGTTATGGGAGTTACCTTGAGATAAATCTTGTCAAATTTGGTTTTTTAATCATTATTGAATTGTATTTGAGATAGATTAATGAAGGATTGACAGGTTTTCTATGAAGGGGAGTTTGGATGTTTGTAACCCCTGTTGAATGAATGAATACATACCTCTATTTTGAGGTCAGTGCTTATGTTGTTGACTTTATATGTCTATTGATAAAAGAGTGAGATTGGAATAGTTTATAAGTGTGTTTAAAGTTTAAATCATTTATGTTTTAATATATAAAGAATAGAGAGAATCCTTGTTTTGTAGATCCCTTATACAAACCCTTGTCTATGAGTTGTATGGTTTTGTGGTAGATTATGTTTTCAAAATTTTGATATTGAAATGAACTTGATAATGGTAAAGAATGTTTATTTAAAGGTCATTTAATTTGTTTTTGAGTTTATTTTTACAATGAATAAAAATAAAGACATATGGTGCTCATACATATTATACATAGACCCCTATTTTGTGCGAGTTTCCTCATTTGCAAACTATGCTTATCAACATGGTAAATCATTAAATTTGGAAAGTTATTTTTTGCATTTCAAAAGTTGGATTGAGTGTGTATTTGGTTTTAAGATCCATATATAATAAATAAACCATATTATTCACGGAGATTCAAAATGATAATCCCTATTTCCTATAGTAGTCATACTTTGATTAGACAATGAGTGTGTTCTTTGCAAATAAGTGATCTTTAAATCATTGATAAAGGGATTGAGGATATGAGATAATATCCTTAAATGTATTTAATTTAATTTTATTCTTTGTATTGCTTGGTATGTTTTTTTATTTCATCTATACAAAATATAGACTTGTAGACAGTCATTTGTTTAGCATATTCAAGTGTGTATTGAGTTGGAATTCAAAAAAAATGATTGAAATCATGTATCTGATGGTTTGGGGAGTTACTCAAGATACAAATGTTATTAAACTTTCAATATATTTTGACACTTTACTTGGAGGGTGAAAGATCAATTTGAGTGCTCTTGGCTGAGACATAGCCATTAAAGCCCTAAACTAACCATGTCCCCTATTCTAACCATATAAAAGTATAAATTTTTTGTAGAATAATCATATTTTAGGTGATTAGATTTAATATCAAGTTTCCATTGTGTTATAGAATCATTTGTATGGATTTAAGTTGATTGAGGGTGTTAATAGGGTAAACAGGACCAATAGGCCTAAACAGTGGTATAAAAGAGGATAAAATAATGATGAAAAATATATTTGGGTCTTGTAAACTTGTGAGTAGATATAATAAAATAAATGTTATCTACATCAAGTGTCATTTTTCAAATTTGAGAAGGTATAGAACCATACAAAGCTAATAAGCCCAAAAATAGGACCACAAGAACTATGAATAATATAAACAAAGTTGTGAAAATGGATGAGTGAGACTTGGAGAATGTGTTGGGGCCAACATACCCCCATTTTATTGAAAATTTGGACCCTTGAGTGATTTTAACCTTAACACTAAAAATTTAGCATGTTTGAGTGTTATTGGAATCTTAAGATCATCCTCTTTGATAAAATAGCTTATTCTCTTTTCATTATTGAACTTTAATTTGCCTAATCTTACTAATGAATTACCATATAAATGAAAATTGCATGTTTCATGGAGATAACAGTAATAAATGTTGATAAAAAATTTCATAGTGTGGTACAACCTAGGCTTTTACCAACCTTTGGTCTATGGGGAGTAGATCCTGACCCTCATTCAGCAAAACCCTTGGTTCAAATTAGAATCTTGGAGAGAAAAATTTAGCAGAAACATTTGGTTCTATTTTATACTTAATCCTAATTTTATATTAAGGCTTGGTTATGTTTCTTAAACATGAACAAACCTTAACATGAAAATGTGCTTAGTCTTCATGTGTTTTCTTTTTCCCTTTTCATTTGTTATTTTATCTAACCATGTCTAAAGATGGTTTTGTAGGGTTCCTTTTTATATTTTATAATGTGGTCCCTTTTCATTTATGCCTTAGCCTATAGTTTCAATCCTAAGGCCTTTTCATATTTATTAATATGAATGAAACCTTAGCATTATCATCTTGGCCTAAGTTCTTTATATCCTACGGGTCCTAACTTAATGTCCTCATTTCTTTGTAGATCCAACAATCCTCATTTCATCACAAGACATGATCTAACAGAGTGAAAAAAACTTGAGTTTTGGCCTAAAGAAAATGCATCTTGAGAGATCCAAGGATCCTCACTTTCTCACTTTATTTGATCCAATAAAGTGAAGAGTTATGACAAAAGTGAACACTTAACTTTGGGATCAATCATGTGCAATTATCTGGATCATCATCTAACGGTCCTTGCAACTTCTCAAATTTTAATCCAACAGAGTGAACATAATATTGAAAATTCAAAATGCCATGGATAAGTTATAGAGACCCTATGGGGTGTCAAGAGTGCCTGAAGTAATTATGGAAGGGCTTGGTTTTTATCTAGTCCCTCATTATGTTCATCTAGACATTTTGGTCAAGTGATATAAAATATAAGTAGGTACTTTGTTGGCATCACCATTTCCATGTGTGGATGGCTTAAGTAAAATTAGTCATATAGGTGTATTTACCTTTATGCTAAGTTTATATGCCCCAAGTTTTAGGTCCTTCACATAATCACATCAAAATTTATTAGCCTTCAAAGTTGGTCTCTCAAACAAAATCTATCATTTTCTCATACTTAGCCATTTTTTTAGGGAGTCCAAAAGAGCATAGTAGGTATTTTCATGAAGCCATATCTTTCATGTGATACAAATTTAGAGGAAAATTTCAAATGGGTATGTTCATCTTTGTAAAAGGAATATTTTTGCTAGGTTTGAGCTCATGCGACATATCGTGCAAAAGATATAAGTGTGCAATGTTGGTTCCCAAGTAGTTTTAGACTATTTTCCTTACAAGTATATGAACATCATGCAAAATCATGGAGAATAGCTCATTTAAACATTTAATATGTGAATTTATAAAGATCTCAGGACCAGTGGATCAAATGGGTTTATTATTTTTGGTATTAAGTCCATTCACTACAAATTTGGTGCCTTGATGAGTTCTACGCTTCAAAATAAAAAATTATAAAATTAGCCAAAAAAATATTATGATCACGTGGATGTCAAGTTTAATCCCATGCAAAAATTCATATGAGCTTAAATTTGGCAGTCTTTGGGACATTAATGATGGTCGTGAAAATGTCAAATGATGATTATGCAGACGTCAAATTTAAATCTAGGCAAAAACTCATATGAGCTTAAATTTGACGATCTTCAGGAAATCAAATACGATCATACGAACATCAAATGAAAGTTAAAATAGAGCCTAGTGAGCATATTGAAGATGGCATATCTTTTGTGCACTACACTTTCAAGAGAAATAGTCAAATGGGTTTGTTGACCCTCATGCAAAGAACATGTTCACTAAATTTGAGGTCATGTGACATAGTGTGTCAAAAGTGATGAGTATGCAAAGTTTACCTTCAAATCATTTTGGTTGGTTTTCTAGGTCCAAACAAAGCTTAGTAGACATAATGAATACGTCATATCTCACATGTGTTATAACTTCAAAGGAAATGGTCAAATGGGTTTGTTAACCCTCATGCAAGGAACATATTTTCCAAGTTTGAGCTCATGCAATATAATGCATAAAATTTTATGGATGTGAAATGTTTTCTTTCAACGTATTTTTTGCTATTTTTCTAGACTTTGCTAAATTTTTAGGGTGCAAATATATTTGAGTGAGCATATTGGTAAGACCATATCTCATAAGTTTTGTAGCTTTAGGAGAAATGGTCAAATGGGTTTTTTCACATTTATTCCAAGATCATATAAACCAAATTTTAGCTCACCTACTATTATAAATCAGAAGATAAAAATACCTAAAGTTAGCCTCCTAACCATATTTTGCTATTTTTCCATAGTAATTTTTCAAGGAGTGCAAATAGTAGCAGGGGACTTCACCAACATAGGGAGCACCAACTAGTTAATAATATTCTATTTTTAAGAATTTTATAACATTTTGAAATAGAATAATTCATTTAAAAGGCATATGTGAGTTTGTTAGCATTTTTGCTTATATGTCAGTCCACTTTGGAAAAACAAATGTATGTTATAACTTAGTAAAAAAGAGAACTATCCTTATCTTTGAGGTATTTTGTATCTTATGATTAACCGGTATACTAGCTTTTTCTTCTATAAAAGCTATTATTTTTTCATTTTGTAAGGGGAAGATTTTGAGCAAATTGTTTACTTAGAGCAATTAATTCAGCAAAGGAATTCTACAAAGATTGTCTATGTGGTTATGTTAATAGTTATTAGTTTTATCCTAATTGTTTGTCAATGCCTTGAATTTTGAATGGTTTCTTGAATGTTGAGATATATTTTGGTTGCAGGATTGCTAATCTATGTTGAACTAGATTAGTTAAAAAAATTTAAGTTCATTTCATTTTATTTGCTCTAGATTTGGATGTGCATATGTTATTCAAATTTTGGTAGCTAATCTATAAAGTGAATTTGATCTTTACGTGTGCCTTCCATACTCTACTTAGAAGTTTGCCTCATTAGTAATAAAATTTGAGCTCATGATATTTTGTATTATTAATTAGTTCAATGTATGCTCAACTTAATACAGAGTTTGTCATTTTGTTCCAGGTAAATACTGACAATCACATGTGTTTTTCCTACCCTACCTTTCCTCTTTTGTCCCCTTTTTTAATGATTCACTTTAGCTTAGATTTCACTATAAATATCTATGTACAATAGTTTGTAGTCAAATTTATGATCATAATCCATCATCAACAACAAAGATATACATAAATTCAGGGCCAAAGTGACTCCAAACCACCAAATCAAATAAATATTGTGGAAAACTTTTGCATTACTCTACTTTTATTCAATTATAGGCCATTATAATTGTCATAAACTACAACTCATGCACTAAATTCTCAGAATCCTAAAATGAGAAATGTTCTTCAACACTAAGAACACTTGTGAGGCAAATAGAAGCATCAACAAGAGTAGCTCTATTGGCACTCAAAGGAGAGCCCAAATCTTTATGAATTTTTAGGATCTTTGTTGATTTTAATGTGTTTTGATCAAATATCAGTGTATTCTTTACATATTTTTGTAAATCTTTACTCATTTATGTAAAGATCATTAATCTTCATGGTTTCAAATCAGTCTTTGTGCTTATTTAGACAAAGATTGTTATTATTTAAAGATATTTGGTAAGTTCTGGTAAGGATATCTTAAGATTTGAAAATCTAAAGTATTTGAGGTTACCATAGCTTGTTTTAATAAAATATTGGTATATCTTTAAACAATCTAGGTTCATTTTAACTTAGGATTGTAAATATTAACCATATTTGCATAATTGGGGACATTTTTTTTGGCTAGCTTAGTTAAAATTTGATGTCCTTTATTATTCTTTATGTATATCTTTACAAAATTATTTTAATGTACAATTTTAATCTTTGTTATTTATAAATATTTACTTGACACATCATATTTCAAAAAAGATCTTCAATCTTCAAGTTGAAGTTATCTAAAGAAAGACTGAGGTGAGCAAAAATCTTCAAGCTCTCAATCCACTGCACTAGCTCAGAGTACTCATGTGTTCAAGGTATGACTTGGTTAGGTGGCTATTCAATCAATGTACCAGGTATAGTGCATGATCTTTCTCAAAATATAGAAAGGTATTTGCCTTATTTTAGCCTAAATAATGTTGTTATTATTGAAGAACATATTAAGTCACTCAAAGTTGCTATGAGATTGTTGAATGTAATTCATGAAGACGTAGCCTACAAATTATTTCCATTTACTTTTAAAGATGTTATCTATGAATAGTTTTTTAACCTTCTAGAGGATTGAAATACTAGTTGGAATGATTTTTAAAATATCTTGATTGAAAAATTTAGCAAAATTTTTAGTCCATGCATTATGTATAAGCAGTTCTCACCATTAGAAAGGATGTTAATGAAACCATGGGATTTTTTAATGCTAGGTTCCAAAAGATGTTTAACAAAATTGTATGCCCATATAGACTTGAAGAGGATTTAGCCTTATATATTTATAAGGATCCTATAGATCCCTTGACCTCTATGTTCCTAAAAAGATCTCTTACAATCATAGACACATTATCCCAAGCATATTATGAAGTTGTAGTCATTAATAATTAAATGCAACCTCAAGGTCAAATGGCATATAATATCCTTAATATCAATTTGAATTGGTTCATCCAAAATGTCATCCCTAATATGCCTACTTTAACACCAATTTAGAACCATTTTCCCTTAAGTTATACATATCTTGGCCAAAAAATAAAATTTCTAAATAGCACCACAAGTGGATTTCATCCACAAACTCATAAAACTCCAATGCCCATAGCCAGTAATAATGCTCCAATTCATAATCCAGAGACACCAAATAAATTCAAATGACTTGATATTAGAAATGATCTATAAACTAAGCACTAATTTTTTGTAGTTAAAAAAATAAGTAGGAAATACAAGGGAAAGTTATGACAAAAATTATGCTTCTCAAAGGTTTGATAAGCCTACAGATGAGTTCTATAGTAGTAATAATGTATTATTTGAAGACATACTCATGAGTTTCAATAATATTGTTTTGGCTAATCATTGTAATATTTTTAAAACCTTTGAAATTGTGCCTAATCAAGACTTTGTTGCAAGGACATCTACCTTTGTAGGAGCATCTCAAAGTTTCATACAAGCCATTGATTTTTCATTTTGAAGATGGAGATGAAAACATAGATGAGCCAATTAAATAAATTTCATCTAAGACAACTTATATTCTTGAAGATATAAAATAAATTGCTATTGAATATCAACAAGACGTCATCATTGATACACCTATAGATGAACAAGAAGAGTTGTTGGAAGTAGGTATGGATCAAATACAAGATGATCTTTCTTCAGAAGGTAGCTAGAGAGGTAGCCCAAGTAGGTTTATTTCTAAAATAGAGAATAACCTTGAAGAGGATGATCATTCCTAGGAGTCATACTATGATTTTCTAAATGGGATCAAGGATCTAGAGATAGTAGATGATAGAATGGGACAATACATAGATGTTTCATCTAAGAATTTCACCAAAGATCTAGAGCTCCCAAAAGACTATATTATTTGGGAGGAATCTAACCAAGACAAGTTAAAGATTGATTAGATAGAAGAGTTGCCTTTATTCATCAAAGATGAACATGAGCATGTGAATCAAATTAGGAATCGTCATATGACCTCATTAAGAGGCCTACAATATGGGACCAACATGTTTCTCATGTTAAGATTTTGAATAAACATCATTCAATTGATTAGGATGAAGATACCTTCTGAGATGAATTGGAAGATTTTTGTGTAAATATTGGTAGTAAACTTTTACCTCATAAAGAACCTAATGAAGACATCAATATGAAGATGCAAGTTGAGCTACCATTGTTGAGTGAAGATGATATAGGCCAATACCTATTTATGGATGAAGTAGAACTGACACTCCTACTACAAAGTAGAAGAATTTGGGAAGAAGATAAGTGGGTCTTAGAGTCATATCTTTGATCCATGCATTTGAGGAGGGTAATAGAAGATAAAGTCAAACCATCCATAAGACACAACCATAAAAATGTCCTTATCTATAGGAAGATGACATTAGAAAACACTCAGGTTTCAAGGTGATGTAGTAGATTAAATAATTTTGCATTTGATCTTGAAGGTAAGTATTTTGTGAATTTAGTGTAGGGCTTAGATTAGTTTATTTCCTTCTCTTTATTTTTTATTTTTTTCCTTCCTATCCCTTATTTGTACATAAGAATATTTGTTTGCTTCCTTTTTCACTTCCTATTGTATGTTTGCTTTATTTCTTTCTCTTAATAAGTCCTTTTGGGACAACCCTAGCTCAAAGTTATTCAAATTTGCTTGAAATTCCAAAAGATTCAAGAATGAAGGTATGAACCTCACACTCATGTTGACCATAATTTGAAGCACAAGCTTGATGTCACAATTTAGAGAAACTGGTAAAGATTGATGAGTAAGTTAAATATTCCATAAGAACTTGTACATTATCTTGACTTAAACTTGGTTTTAAGAAAAATTGCTTGTGTGAAAGGAAAGATTGACCTATTGAGACACAACCATGCTTTCATTTTAAAAACATCCTTGCCTAGGAAAAAGTCACAACCAAAGACAATTACTTAAAAATCAAACACTTGACCAAATCCCTAAACCTACCTAACTTGGTTCCCAACCTCTGCTGGAAGCCCAAAAAAATGATCTACAAAATATAAAAATAAGAGATTATTGTAAAATCAAAAGCTTCCCAAGCAAAGGTGATTTTGGTAATCTCCACCAGGGCTATGGACATCTACCTGGAAATGGAACAAGGCCATTATTATAACCAAAGTTATCCCTATTAGGACTATGGATGCCTAGCTAGCAACAAAATAATGCCTAAGCCTTCCTAAAGCTAAAAGCATGATTCTTAACGAATATCTAAACATGCTCTCAATCAGATGTTAATGATCAAAGGCATGAAACTTAGAAGTTGCTTCCTAAATCCCATGGTAAATAGTAAGTGGAATCCAAGCACACACACAACATGGCTATGTTTTAAATGTTTGATCTTATTTCTGCATACACAAAACTTGTTTCAACCATGAACTAGTCTCGATGATGGCATTAGTTAAGTGGAATAAATGGCCTATTTATCTGTCTAAACCAAATTCTCTAGGTTCTAATATATTTTTATGTTTCCCCTATAAGTCACCATTTATTGGGGCCAACATACCCCCATTTTCTTGAAAATTGAGACCCTTGAGTGCTTTGAACCTTAACACTAAAAATTTAGCATGTTTAAGTGTTATTGGAATCTAAAGATCATCCTCATTGATAAAATGGCTTATTCTCTTCTCATTATTGAACTTTAATTTGCCTAATCTCACTAGTGATTTACCCTATGAATGGAAAGTGTAGGTTTCATGGAGATAACACATAAATATTGATAAAAAGTTTCATAGTGTGGTACAACCTAGGCTTTTACCAACCTTTAGTCTATGGGGAGTAGATCTTGACCCTCTTTTAGCAAAACCCTAACCCTAAAACCCTTGTTTAAATTAAAATCTTGATGGGAAAAATTCAGCGAGAACATTTGGTTCTATTTTAGACTTAAGCCTAATTTTATATTAAGGCTTGGTTGTGTTTCTTAAACATGACCAAACCTTAACATAAAAATATGCTTAGTCCTCATGTGTTTTTTTCCCCTTTTTATTTCCTATTTTCCCTAACCATATCTAAAGATGGTTTTGTAGGGTTCTTTTTTATATTTTCTAATGTGGTGCCTTTTCATTTATGCCTTAGCCTATGGTTTTAATCTTAAGGCCCCATCATATTTATTATTATGAATGAGACCTTAGCTTTAGCATCTTAGCCTAAGTTCTTTATATCCTACAAGTCCTAACTTAACATCCTCATTTATTCATAGATATAATGATCCTCATTTTATCATGGGACATGATATAAGGAGTAAAGAAAACTTGAGTTTTGGCCTACAGAATGTGCATCTTGAGAAATCTAATGATCCTTGCTTTCTCGTTTTATCTGATCCAACAAAGTGAAGAGTTCTGACAAAAGTGAACACTTAAATTTTGGATCAATCATGTACAATTATTTGGATCATTATATGATGGTCCTCATTACTTCTTGACTTTTAATCCAATAAAGAAAACATATATTTAAAATCCAAAAGGCCATGGATAAGTTATAGAGACCCTATGGGGTGTCAAGAGTGCCTAGAGTAAGTATGGAAGTGCTTAGTTTTCATCTGATCCTTCATTATGTTCATCTAGATATTCTAATCAAGTGGTATAAAATATAAGTAGCTACTTTGCTGACATCACCATTTCCATTTGTGGATGAGTCAAGTAAAATTGGTCATATGGGTGTGTTTACATTTGTGCCAAGTTTATATGCCCTAAGTTTTAGGTCCACATAATCACATCAAAAGTTATTAGCCTTCAAAGTTGGTATCTCAAACAAAATCTATCAATTTCCCATACTTAAACATTTTTTTAGGGACTCTAAAAGAGTCTGGTAGGTAGTTTCATGAAGCCATATCTCTCGTGCTATAACTTCAAAGGAAATGGTCAAATGGGTTTGTTCACTTTTGTACAAGGAACTTTTTCACTATGTTTGAGCTCATGTGACAGAGTGCATCAAAATATATGTGTAAAAAGTTGGCTTCCAAGCATTTTTAGACTATTTTCCTGATAAGCATATGAACATCATGCAAAATCATGGAATAGGGCTCATTTCAACATTTTATAGGTGCATTTGTAAAGCTCCTAGGACCAACAAATCAAATGGGTTTATTCCCTTTGGTATTAAATTCATTCCCTATAAATTTGGTGCCTTGATGAGTTTTTCACTTCAAGATAAAAAAATTTAAAGTTGGCCAAAAAATATATGATGGTCGCACGGACATCAAATTTAATTCCATGTAAAAATTCATATGAGCTTAAATTTGATAGTCTTTGGGACGTCAATGACAATCACACAAATATCAAATGATGAGTTCATGGATGTGAAATTTAAACCTAGGTAAAAAATAAAATGATCTTAAATTGGATGGTCTTCAGGACATCAAATATGACTTCATGAATGTTAAATGAAAGTGAAAATAGAGCCTAGTGGGCATATTAAACATGACATATATCTCATGTGCTATAGTTTCAAGAGAAATGGTAAAATAGGTCAATTAACCTTCAATCAAGAAACATGTTAACCAGATTTGAGCTCATGAGACATAGTGCATCAAAAGTTACAAGCATGTAAAGTTGACCTTCAAAGTATTTTGGTTGGTTTTCTAGGTCCAAATAGAGCCTAGTGGGCATAATAAATAGGTCATATCTCACCTGTGCTAAAACTTCAAAGGAAATGGTGAAATGGGGTTGTTAAAACTCATGAAAAGAACATATTCACCAAGTTTAATCTCATATGGCATAATGTATCAAATGTTATGGACATGGAATGTTTCCTTCCAACACATTTTCTATTGTTTTTTCAGACTACCAAATTATTAGGGTGCAAATGTATCTGAGTGAACATATTGGCAAGGCCATATCTTGTAAGTATTATATTTTCAAGAGAAACAGTCAAATGGGTTTTTTCTCATTTATTTCAAGATCATATGCACCAAATTTCAGCTCACTTTCTAGTACACGTCAAAGGATACAAAGACCTAAAGTTGGCTTCCTAGCCATGTTTCACTATTTTTTCATAGTCATTTTTTAGGGAGTGCAAACAGCAACATGGGACTTCACCAACACAAGAACCACCAAATGGTTAATACTATTCTATTTTTTAGAATTTTATGACATTTTGAAATAGAATATTTCATTGAAAAGGCATATGCGAGTTTGTTAGCATATTTGTCTATATGTCAGTCCACTTTAGAAAGACAAATGTATGTTGTAACTTGGTAAAAAGGACAATTGTCCTTATCTTTGAGGTATTTTGTATCTTATGATTGACTGGTATAATACCTTATTCTTATATAAAAGATGGTATTTTTTAATTTTGTAAAGGGGGATTTTGAGCAAAATGTATACTTGGAGCAAGTAATTCAGTGAATGAATTTTGCAAAGATTATCTATGTGGCTGTGTTAATAGTCATTATCTTTCTCCCATTTTTTTGTCAATGCCTTGAATTTTGAATGGTCTCTTGAATGTTGAGCCATATTTTGGTTATAGGGTTGCTAATATGTGTTGAACTAGATTAGTTGAAAATATTTGAGTTCATTTCATTTTATTTACTCTAGATTTGGATGTACACATGTTATTCAAATTTTGGTAGCTAATATATAAAGTGAATTTGATCTTTACTTGTGCCTTTCATACTCTCCTTAAAAGTTTGCCTAGTTAGTAATGATATTTGAGATCATGCTATTGTGCATTATTAACTGGTTCAATGTATGCTCAGCTTAATGGAGACTTTATCATTTTGTTCTAAGTAAAGAATGGCAATCACCTATGTTTTTTCTACCATACCTTTCTTTTTTTGCCCCCTTTTTTAATGATTCAGTTTATCTTATATTTCAATGTAAATATCCATTTAAATAGTTTGTAGTGAAATTTTTGATCATAATCCATCATCAACAATAAAGATATATATAAATTTAAAACCAAGGTGGCTCCCAACCACCAAATCATATAAATGTTGTGGACAACTTTTGCATCACTTTGCTTCTATTCTATCATAGGCAATTATAATTGTCACAAACTAAAACTCATAACCTAGATTCTCAGAATACTAAAATGAGAAGTGTTCTTCAACACTAAGAGCACTTGTGAGGTAAATGGAAGAATCAACATAACGTTGATAGAGTTGATCAATGTAAAAAGTGAATAATGCAACCCCTATTAAATAAAATAGATCAAAATCATTGAAAAACATATGAGACCTAGGTGAATATCAATTAGCATTACCTGAAGAGTGAGCCTAAGAACCATTGTCAAAGCAAGTGGATTTAGAAACAAGGTTAAGTGAGAGTTTTGGTGTATGATCTACATCAAGGTGCCTATGACATTTCATTCCCATCAGTAAGCTAAAAACCCACAATCACACACCTATGTTTCTCAAATTTCTACTAAAGGAGTTATGCAAATAGTGGAAGTGGATGAGGTGGGGATAATAGAAATAGCTATGTCCATCAGGGGAGTAGAAGATGGGATAGATATAGGGATTGTGAATTTTGTAATAGGTGGGAGAGTGGAATCGAAGGCATTCAATGAATCAATGAGATGTGTGGGACCACTCGAGATTGGTGATGTAAGGAAAGTGAGTGGGGATGAAAGTGAAATAGTAATTACCTCAAGAGTTGAGGTCACCTACGAGATTGAATTGAGGATGACTGATTCCATGGATTTGTACTACTAAGAGGTGTTATAAATTAATGTTGATGAAATGGAATTAATTATTAATGGAATGGAAAGAGGGAGTGAAATTAAATGGGAAAGTGAAATTGGAGGAAGGGAAAGTGGAGTGGAAACTTGAGAATCTAATGATGGGGAACCCTGAGTGTCCACTTGACTTGATTAAATTTGGATTATTATGGTAGGTAATGTAGTTGGAATGGTAGGTGAAGTGGAATATGTAGATGTAAGGGGAATGGAGATAAGAGGTGGAGTGGAAACTAGAGGTGAGATGGAAACATATGATGTTGAAGGAGTAGAGATAGGAGGTGGAGGTGCTGCAATCTATGGAACAATGTATGTAGGAGGAGGGAGAATTGTGGAAATGGGAATGCCATTTTTATAGATATGGGGATTGAAACTATGGAATCCCATACTATTGATGTATCTTTAAATGAAAGGTTATTTGGTTGTTCTATATCTTCCTCATCATTACTTAATTCCCTTTTCTTAGCCTTAGTTTTTTTTCTTCTTCTTCTCCAACTCCTATGATGTTTCACCTAGACCCTCCTCTGATGGAGTAATCCCCTATACCTAAAGATTTCAAATCTTCTCTTTGACCCCTATTATTTCTCTTGTTATCTAAACTCCCTTTCTTCTCAACCAATTTATTGTTCTATTATTCACATGGGTTCTATAAAATAGAGAAAGGGATTATAGAGTGGACTACCTTACTAGTAGAAACGGTTGTGTGATGACCTATGTATAGTAGATCGAGTCCACTAAAAACTCATCATATAAAAATTCATCTAGAATCAGTGATATATCATAATCTTTGATCTACTGTAGGGTCATTATAGAATAATCTCTCATTCTGACTCTCTCTTCATCTTCACAATCATCCCAATAATCTTCATAATATGGTACATGAGCATATGTTTTAAGTGATAGTGTACTAGTGATCTTTCCATATAAGTAAAAAAATGGCCTTAAATCTAAAGTTTTAAGTGTCATTTGGTACATTTCAGCTTTGACACATTTGGCCTTAAGGAGAGATTGGCATGTGTATTGACCAATAGAGATTGGGAAAGGTATCTTAGCCTTGTGCCTATTAGAAAGGAGCTTGTGGGTCTATATGAGCTACCTAATAACTCCATTAGTGCGCATTTGTCAAAAACATATCAAGGAAGTGTATAGGGGAAACCAATAAAACCTAGTACCTTGATGTAAGAAAAGGTGGGGAACTGAATGAAATATTAGCCCCATTTGTTGATCTCCTCCATTATTGCTAATAAGAACCTCATTCTCACAAGTTCTTTATCAAACATAATAATGATGAAATAGATAAAAGAATCATTTATTATTCTAAAATGATATCTACTAGCCTCCAATGTGATGTTAGGATAGTAATTGTATACTCTACTTATTTATTTAGGAACTATGTTAAGGCATGGGAATAATCTCCCTTTGGCCTGAATGTATATAATGTAGGAGGTCATATAAAATTTTCCCATTGTTTATACCTCTAATAATTTCTTGCGAAGGGAATCACTTATAAGATAGGCCCAATGAATTTATTAGATATTTTTTTAATGACACAAATATATTGGTACATTTACTCTTGGAAATACTTGGCATCAGGACTGCCAATGACCCTGTGTAATAATATAATGATATCTCCTACCTTATCCATGAAATCAGGCCTATACATGGTATTTGGTAGCCTAGTAGAGGAATCCTTAGGGGAATTGATCCACTATTTATTGATAATCTTATGAAACCCATCTCTTTTATCTTCAAATAATTTTGTGGATTTCTAATGGGTGACATTGAGATAGTTCTCAAATTCTAGGATTGCAAACACCAAATTTATGAAATCAGGGTCCAGATTTAGAATCATTTCCCCTCTATCATTGTAGACCTCTCTTTTAGCTAGATCATAGTGTTGGGATAATGTAATCACCAATTCAAGGCTTTGAACTAATAATCAAAAGGATTTAGCTTATTGTAAACTAGAGTCATAAATACTCTATATCCAGTCATTTTAAAAATCTGCACCTATCCTAGCCCAAAAGTTTCCCATGTCAGTGTGACCTAAATATGTATCAATAATATTTACTGTATCGGACTCCAAACTGGGAGTCACTCCTAGGCCTTTGGATTTGAAGTTCATTTCTTTAGGAAATATGGAAATTGAAGTTATTGCTTGTGAGAAACCAACTATAAAAGTAGGTAGAGTCTACAGGTGTTTCAAGCAATTCAAATCTCTATTGGAGATGGAAGGTGATATGAGCAAGTGAGGGTTCTAATGGAACTAAGAGGTTTTTGAAGTAGGTTACATTTCCATAGAGGTAAAAGGTCATCTAAACAAGTGAGGGATTTGGCTAAAGTGGAAGTTGTTTTAAGAAATGTGAACTCTAGTGGGGATAAGAGGTGTTAAAAGTAGGTCCACTTTTCACCAAGACTTATAACCTTGTGGGTGTCAACGGTGCTTAGGAAAATGGTGAAATTCATGGGGATCTAGGGTGCTCAAGGCAAGTCCAACATCCATAGGGACTTTGGAGGACTAGTCACTAAATTAAATGAGAGGTATATACTTTGGAATATTTTCTTGGCTTGATGAAACCCTCAATTTTAGCTAAAATTAGGAGGGAAAAGTTCAAGGATTTTATGATGATCATTTTGGGGGAAAATACTCATGATGAAAATTTTGAAACCTTAGACTCTGAATGCTTCCTTTGAAATAAATGATTACACAAGTAACAATTTACTAATGCCTAATTCATAGATAACCCTAAATTATGATATCAAAGTAGCAATTGTAATTTGAGAAAAATATATTGAAAATATATTTATAGGAATAGAAAACTTGGAAAATGTATCAATTTATAGGAGAAATTAAAAAAACATAAGGGGAATATTGTGCATATATTAGTGTAGGTTTTTATTTTTCCCTATTTATTAATTAGGTAAATTGTATTTCTTGTGCTTACATGGAGTTTTCCTACATTTGTAGGATAGGCTAGCTTATGTGGAGATGTGTGTCATAGATGTGTCATAGGTGTCATAAGTAACTCCCTTGATGGGAGTTACTTCTCTATTCTTAGCACCTTGTCACCACATTTCATGGAGGAGTTACAGTCTATTCTTGGGGTGCCTTGGCCACCTTTTGTGGAGGAGTTACTTACGTGCTCTCCTATATGTATTCTTCACTTTGGCCATCTCATGTTAATCAGATAATGGTTTTCTCCATTTTGTCTTATGCAATTTAGCTTCTTGTATAATTTCAAATTGCTTTAGCATCTATGTGGTGTGCACTTGCTTCATCTCGTGTGATCACGTTTCCATTGCATTTGCATTATCCAGATTTTGGCAACAACTCTGATATGGTATCAAAGCTAACCCAGTAATCATGTGTCTGGTTATGCTATTAGTTTTTTTTTGAAATCAAGAGGAGTGGAGTTCTCTTTATTTTTTTATTTCTAGATCTAATCTAAAATAAATAAAAAAATTTCATATCATTTTTGGTATCAGAGCCCTCCAAGCTTTGCCTTTGTCAAATTTTGCTTCAAGATGCTTCCCAAGGGAGCACCCCTTGCAAAGTCCTTTTGAGAATTGGACACAAGGCAAGCCAATGACCATGTCATTTTTTTTAAGTTGCTCAAGGTAGCGGTAGTTAAGGTGGCCAAACTTCTCATGCCACAATTTGCTAACTCAATCAGAATGAGTCAGTAATGCTATTGGAGAAGAATCAGATGCAAAATGTGAGAAGGAATATAACCTTGCTTGGTGATTTGCCCTACCCACTGCCACTGTAGTAACACTATGCAACTCCATGATAGCCATTGAATCTGGTGAAAACTCAACTCTCATGCCCTGACCAATGTGAGTGATTTGGTACACTGATAGGAGATTGGTTAAAAGAGAAGGAACACTTAGAACATTATTGAATGTTCCTCCTTCCATTTTAGCTGACCCTCTCCCTACTAAAAAAATTGATGTGTCATCACACAAACTAATTGAGGTCATGCTATAAGGATCTAAAAATAAAAACCTACACTAATACCCCCCATAAGCGTAACTTAGGTAGGCAGTGTGGAAGTAAAAAATGGGTCCCAACAACTAGGTGTGATGAGGTACCCATGTACAAATGCAATCTCCCATAAGATAGAGAAAAGGAGAAAACCTGTAGGAAAAAACTCCCCCCCAAAAGAGAGACATAAAAGAAAAGAAGAGCCTAGAAGGCCCCCATGAAGATGATGTTACTACAGATGTAGAACATACCCCAAGAAGAGCTCATAGGTGAATTAACTTACTCTCAGTTAAAGGTTTGGTGAAGAGGTCTATAACCTGCTCTGAAGACTGGCAAAATATCAAATCAATGACCTGATTATGAATAAGCTCCCAAATGAAATGCATGTGAATCTCTATGTGCTTGGTCTGCTGGTGCTGAACTGGATTCCTATAAATTTGAATGGTACTCTGGTTGTCACAATAAATGATGGTGGGCTACTTAATAGGAATGCCAAACTTAGAAAGTATCCCCTGAAGCTAAATAGCCTTAGTAACTACATTAATATCTCCCCTATACTCTGCCTTTGTGGATGATATAACAATAGCATTCTACTTCTTGCTAGACCAATTGATAGGACTAGAACCTAGAGATAAACTATAACCAAAAGTGGACTTGCGAGTCTGTGAATCACCAGCCCAGTTTGAATCTGTATATCCAACCAAGTCAACCTCTATGCCAAATCTATAATGAATCTCATATCTATGTGAACCCTGTATGTAATGAAAGATCCTCTTAGTTGCTTTCCAATGCAGCTCATGAGGGTCTTGCATGAATCTGGAGATAATTCCCACTGTATATGATATGTCAGGCCTGGTATGAGTCAAGTAGATGAGACTACCAACAAGTTGTCGATACTGAGTGGCATCAACCAATGGTGAAAAATAGTCAGCCTCAAGCTTGACTCCTGATAGAAAGGGAGTCAGAGATGGCTTGTAATCAGCCATGTGAAACTAAGCTAATAAATCAAGATCATACTTAGGTTGTGTAAGAGAAATCCCTAAATCTAATAGTGAGATCTCGATGCCATGGAAGTAGTGCAACAAACCCAAGTCTATTATGTAAAATCTATCTTGGAGAGATGCCTTCACCGCTATAATAGCTGATGAAGAACTCCTAGTGATCAAAAGGTCATCAACATATAGATCCAAAATTAGGAGTGAATCATCCTGCCATAAGAAGTAGACATTGGGATCAGAATGGCACCTAGTGAAACCCACTGTGAGAAGGAAGGAATCCATCTTGGCATACTAAGCCTGAGGGGCCTATTTGAGGCCATAGATAGATTTCCTAAGTCTGCATACTAAGGAAGAATCTTGAACAAATCTTGGTGATTATTCCATGTAGATCTCCTCCTCTAGGTCTTTGTGAAGAAAGGCACTCTTCATATCCATCTGATGCACATCCCAACCATGTGCTATGGCATTAGCTGAGGTGAGTCAGATAGAAGTCATATTTGTAATGGGTGCAAAGGTCTCTGAGTAGTCAATGCCTGCCACCTGTGAGAAACCCTTGGCAACTAATCACACCTTGTACTTATCAACTGACCCATCTGCTATAAACTTGGTTTGATATATCCAACTACATCAAACCATCTTTCTTCCCTTAGGAAGTGAAGTCAAATCCCAAGTGTGATTTTTGATTAAGGAAGAATATTCTTCCTCCATAGCATTATCCCACTCAGGTACCCCCGATGCCTCTCAAAAAGTTTGTGGATTTGAAACTAAAGCAAAGAAGGCATGTGGATCTCTTTTAAAATTCCCCTTAGTGCATCTGTCATTTATGAAATCTCCTACCCAAGTGTCAACACTCTCAAGTGTATGTCTGGACCAAAGTGGCTTGAAAGTGGGTGAGTCAGGTGCTAACTCCTCCTCCTCTAATTGACTAGAGGTGGATGACACTACATCATTATCCTCACTGTCTAAACTTAAAGAAGAAGAAGATGTCTCTGGATTAAGAACCTACTATGGCTAATTTGAATCTGATGAAGAATCATCATGAAAAAGTAGATCCGATGAGGGAGAAGAAGTGTCAAGTGTTGAGTCTCTAGGACTCTCCTAAAAATGGACACTTCTCTCGATTAACAACTCATGAGTAATAGGATCTAAAAGGCAATACCCCTTATTACCATCTGGATATCCTATAAAGATGTAAGGCTTAGACTAACATTTCATAGCTTTGCGTTTCTTCTTCAGAATGTAGGTCATGGCTAGGGATCCAAAAACTCTAAGGTGCTCAACATCAGGTTTCCTTTTATGCCAAGCTTCAAAGGGTGTTATCCCTTTCAAAGCTTTGTGAGGAACCCTATTTTGAATGTAGCAAGCACAATTGATGGCTTCGGCCCAATACTATGGTTCTAAGGATTTGGAGTGAATCACACAACTACCCATCTCTTTCAAGAACCTATTTTTGCATTCAACAACCCCATTCTATGAGGGACTATAAGTGACTGTGCACTATAAATCAATCCCCTCTGTGGTGCAAAATTGCTCAAACCTATTGCTGACATACTCCCCTCCATTATCAGTTTGAAGAACCTTGATGGATTTCTCACTTTGTTTCTCAATAAGAGCCTTGAAGTCTAAAAAAATTTCAAACACTTCAGATGTTTATTCGAGAAAATATATCCAAGTATACCTAGAGAAATCATCAATGAAAGTGAGGATGTACTTGGCCCTTGTGAAAGATGGTTTGGGAAAGGGTCCTGATACATCACTGTGGACTAACTCCAAAGTTTGTGAAGCCATCAAAGATTTGCCTTTGGTATATTTTCCTTGGGATCCTTGGCCTTTGGGTGTCTTGGCTGTCTTCTCTTCAGGTGCTAGTTTTGCAATGATGGCATCCTTATAGGCCTTCTGACAACCTTCTTTGTAATGGCCTACTTGACTGCTCTTTTCTACACCTTATTTTGCTTCAGCTTGGGCACCATTATTGTGTGGAGCAATAGAGGGAGGAGCAACATCAACATCAGTCCAAGTATAACCAACACACCACACAATCAACACTCCACATAGTCATCACCTTTGCACTTAGCAGTAGTCCACGCGTTCAACCTGCAGACCCATGCGCTCTCCAACAGTAGTCATGCATTGCACCTCTACCAGATCCTTCTACTATTATTATTCTTGTAATGCCTTTAGCAATAGTAAGGTGCCATCAGGCCGTATGGTGTCCAGTAGGTCTACAGTTCATTGCTTTTATTTTTTTGAGCAAAATCTAGACTATGTTTATTTTGGTGCCCCTTCCTTGCTTGGTGTCCCATGTGGGTCCTTGGACACTTGGCATCCATTCATTCTGTCTTTGCTTTATTTTTTTAGTTAAAAATTGACTTGTAAAAAAAAAATTAGTCAATTTGATTGAATATTTAGTTCTTTAGATAGTTTGATAATTTGGGGGTTTACATTTAAAACTTGTATCTTCACCTGTCGAAGACAAAGGGTGAGGCCCGAGTTGGAAGGAGGCCAATTACCCCTCACACAAACCTCCTTTGGATTCCTCATTCCATTTTGAATCTAACAAGTTGTTGGAAGGCCATTTTCTCTCTCAAAATAGGCATTTTTTTAATGTTTTAGTGCTTTTTTTGCAAAAACACTAGTTTATGAGAAAATTAAACCTTTAATATCTTGCAAATGATAGCTCAGATTTGGGTGCCATTTTTTTCAAAAGTGTTTGTAATTCAATTATTCATAGTGTAGACTTGTTATTTCTCAAAAATGCACTAGTTTATAAAGTGCCTAAAATTTGGGTCTCCCAAGACGCATTTTTGGTTGAGTCCGATGTCTTGTTTGCTTAAGTCTTGCATTGATCACTCTAAGACACATTATCAGATGAGCCTGACATATTTTGAGCATGCACTTGCATATTTGGGGGGGGGTTCACAAGTTGCAATCAACACAACTTCACCTAAATTCAGATTAAAATGGATTATTTTAAAATTAAACCCATAACACCCTTCAACTATCATGAATGGAAGGTTAAAATGTCAATCATTCTTAGAAGTAAAGGGTTGTATAGCATCACCATGGGTACTGAAGTAGAACCCAACACTTATGTTGAAAAGGTCAAGTGGTACAACCGTAGTGATGAAGCCTATTGATTACTAAGCTTGTCTGTCTCTAGAACTTCTCTTCCATTTAGAAACCTCCAAGACTCCCAAATATATATGGGACACCTTAGAACTCTTATTTGGGAAGCTTGATGAGATGAGAGGACATGAGCTTGAAAATGAACTCATAAGTCTAAGTCCTAGTAACTTTGACACCCTACAGGACTTCTTCACTAAGTTTAAAGCCCTTAGATTGAATTTGAAAGAATGCGAGATAGAGAATAAATATGATCAACTCATCCTTTCCATTCTCACAAAGTTAGGTCCAAGCTATTCATTTTTTGTCTCCACTTTCCATGCCATAAAAAGTGCCCTTGGCACTACATGGAAAATGCCTTCTTTGGATTCATTCATTGCCAACTTAACTAGGAAGCAAGATAAGCTAATTAAAATGAGCATAATGAAGTCTACTCAACCCCAAGATTTGATAACTAGAAATGATAAGGATAAGACTTCAACAAAGGAGAAGAAGAAAAAGAACAAGGACTAGGAGAAGAACAAAGAAAACAACAATCCTGCCAAAAACAACACCGAGTTTTCCTCCTCCAATGCTAAACATAAGAAGGAGAAGGTTAAGTGTGCCTATTGTAAAAAGATAGGGCATGATGAACACAAATGCATGAAGAAACAAATAGATCATCTAACTCATCTTCTTGAGAAGCACAACATAGGTTTTCCTGAGTCCATCAAGTAGAATTCATCTACCGAAGATTCAAGGCAAAAGGCAAGGGTAAGGAGAAAGAAAAGGGCAAGGCCCTTGTAGCTACTATAGCTTCTACAACATTATGGGTCATTGATTTAGGTGCTTCTCACCACATGGGCTCTTCACTAGTTGAGTTTTCATCTTTAGAGCCTTGTAGCATGACTTCAATTAGTTTGGGTGATGACACATCAGTTTCTGTAGCAGGGAGAAGGTTAATTGAAATGGAATGAGGAACATTCAATAATGTTCTAAGTGTTCCTTCTCTTTCAACCAATCTCCTATCAATGTACCAAATCACTCACATTGGTCAGGGCATGAGAGTTGAGTTTTCACCAAATTCAGTGGCTCTCAGGGAGTTACATAGTGATACTACAGTGGCAGTGGGTAGGGCAGATCACCAAGCAAGGTTATACACCTTCTCACATTTTGCACCTGATTCTTGTACAACAGCATTGCTGACTCATTCTGATGGAGTTAGCAAATTGTGGCATGAGCGGTTTTGCCACCTTAACTACCACTACCTTGAACAACTTTGTAAACATGACATGGTCATTGGCTTGCTTTGTGTCCAATTCTCAAAAGGACTTTATGAGGGGTGCTCCCTTGGGAAGCATCCCAAAGCAAAATTTGACAAAGGAAAGCTTGGAGGGCTTCACAACCTTTGGAGTTAGTCCACAGTGATGTATTAGGACCCTTTCCCAAACCATCTTTCATAAGGGCCAACTACATCCTCACTTTCATTGATGATTTCTCTAGGTACACTTGGATATATTTTCTGAAAAAAAAGTCTAAAGCGTTTGAAAATTTTCTAGACTTCAAGGCTCTTGTTGAGAAACAAAGTGGGAAATCCATCAAGGTTCTTTGAATTGATAATGAAGGGGAGTATGTCAGAAATAGGTTTGAGCAGTTTTGCACCATAGAGGGGATTGATATGCAATGCATAGTCACTTATAGTCCTTCACAAAATGGGGTTATTGAACACAAAAATAGGTTCTTAAAAGAGATGGGTAGCTGTATGATTCATTCCAAATCCTTAGCACCACAGTACTAGGCTGAATCCATCAATTGTGCTTGCTACATTCAAAATAGGGTTACGCATAAAGCTTTAAAAGGGATAACACCCTTTAAAGCTCGACATAAAAGGAAACCTAATTTTGGGCACCTTAGGGTTTTTAGATCCCCAACCATGGCCCGTATTCTGAAAAAGAAATACAAAGCTATGGAACATTAGTCCAAGCCTTACATCTTTTTAAGATATCCAGATGGTATTAAGGGGTATCGCCTTCTAGATCTAGTAACTCATGAGTTGTTCATTGAGAGAAGTGTCCATTTTCAAGAGAGTCCTAGAGACTCAACACTTGACACTTATAGATCTACTTATTCATGATGATTCCTCATCAGATTTAGATTAGCCACAACAAGTTCTTGAGCTAGAGACATCTTCTTCTTCAAGTTCATATAATGAGGATAGTGATGTAGTGTCATCCACCTGTAGTCAATTAGAGGAGGAGGAGTTAGCAATTGACTCACCCACTTCCATGCCACTTTGGGCTAGATAGACACTTGAGAGTGTTGACACTTGGGTAAAAATTCTCGTAGATGATAGATGCACTAGGGGGGATTTTTAGAGAGATCCACATTCCTTCTTTGCTTTAGTTTTGGATCCATAGACTTTTCAAGAGGCATTGGGGGTACCTAAGTGGGATAATGCTATGGAAGAAGAATATTCTTCCTTAATCAAAAATCACACATAGGATTTGACTTCACTTACTAAGGGAAGAAAGATGGTTTGATGTAGGTGGATATATCAAACCAAGTTTCCAGTAGATGGGTCAGTTGATAAGTATAAGGCATGATTGGTCACCAAGGGTTTCTCACAGGTGGTAGGCATTGACTATTCAGAGACCTTTGCACCCATTACAAAGATGACTTCTATTTAACTCACCTTGGCTATTGCTGTAACACATGGTTGGGATGTGCATCAGATGGATGTGAAGAATGCCTTTCTTCACAAAGACCAAGAGGAGGAGATTTACATGGAGCAGCCACCAAGATTTTTTCAAGATTCTTCCTTAGTATGCAAACTTAGGAAATATATCTATGGCCTCAAACAGGCCTCTCAGGCTTGGTATGCCAAGATGGATTCCCTCCTTATCACATCAATTTTCACTTGGTGCCATTATGATCCCAATGTCTAATTCTTATGGCAGGATGATTTGCTCCTAATTTTAGTTCTATATGTTGATGACCTTTTGATCATCGAGAGTTCTTCATTAGCTATTATAGCAGTGAAGGCATCTCTCTAAGATAGGTTTGACATGACAGACTTGGGATTATTTTAATAATTCTTTGGCATCGAGATCTCACAGTCAAATTTAGGGATTTCTCTTGCACAACCTAAGTATGCTCTTGATTTATTGGCTCGATTTCACATGGATGATTGCAAGCCATCTCTGACTCCCTTTCTATCAGGAGTCAAGTTTGAGGCTGACTGTTCTTCACCATTGGTTGATGCCACTCAGTATCGACAACCTATTGGTAGTCTCATCTACTTGACTCACACCAGGCTCGACATATCATATACAGTGGGACTTATCTCCAGATTCATGCAGGAACCTCATGAGCTGCATTGGAAAGTAGCTAAGAGGATATTGCATTACATACAGGGTTCACATAGATATGGGATTCATTATAGATTTGGCATAAAGGTTGACTTGGTTGGATATACAGATTCAAACTGGGCTGGTGATTCACAGGCTCACAAGTCCACTTTTGGTTACAGTTTCTCTCTAGGTTTTGGTCTTATCAGTTGGTCTAGCAAGAAGGAAAATGCCATTGCTATATCATCCATAGAGGTAGAGTATAATGGAGCTACTAATGTAACTACTGAGGATATTTGGCTTCAGGGTATACTTTTTGAGTTTGGCATTCCTATCAAGTAACCCACCATCATTTATTATGACAACCAGAGTACCATTCAGATTTGTAGGAATCCAGTTCAGCATTAACGAACCAAGCACATAGAGATTCACATGCATTTCATTCAAAATCTTATTCATAGTTAGGTCATTGATTTGATATTTTGCTATTCTTTAGAGCAGGTTGTAGACATCTTCACCAAACCTTTCACTGAGAGCAAGTTCATTCATCTACGAGCTCTTCTTGGGGTACCATCTACATCTGCAGTAACATCATCCTTAGGGGGGCCTTCTAGCCTCTTCTTTTCTTTTATGTATCTCTTTTGGGGGGGGGGGTTCCTATGGGTTTTCTCCTTTTCTCTATCTTATGGGAGATTGCATTTGTACATGGGTACCTCATCAGGCCTAGTTGTTGGGACCCATTTTTTACTTCCACACTGCCCACATAAGCTATGCTTATGGGGGGCATTAGTGTAGGTTTTTATTTTTCCCTATTTATTAATTAGGGAAATTGTATTTCTTGTGCTTACATGGAGTTTTCTTACATTTGTGGGATAGGCTAGCTTATGTGGAGATGTGTGCCATAGACGTGTCATTGGTGTCATAAGAATGTCAAAAGTAACTCCCTTGATGGGAGTTACTTCTCTATTCTTATCACCTTGTCACCACATTTCATGGAGGAGTTACAATCTATTCTTGGGTTGCCTTGGCCACCTTTTGTGGAGGAGTTACTTACATGTTGTCCTATATTTATTCTTCACTTTGGGCATCTCATGTTAATCAAATTTTTATTTTTTCCACTCTGTCTTGTGCAATTTGGCTTCTTGTATAATTTCAACTTGCTTTAGCATCTATGTGGTGTGCAGTTGCTTCATCTCACATGATCACATATCCATCGCATTCACATTATCTAGATTCTAGAAACAACTTCGATAGCATAGACAAAAATGTCTTGGCAATTGAGACACTTTCATAGCTTGATCTCATGGGTACTCACTGGCACATGGATTGAGATTTTTTTTAAATGGAAAAGGTCGTCAAAACTCAATAACTTGATTAGAAATTTAAACATATATAGAAAATCCCTAATTCACTTGGTTTAAATATTGAAAACCCCTAAAATAAATGTAGTAATGGTGGTTGGTGGTTGAGCTAGGAGGTGCTTAGAGCAGGTCCCATGTCCATAGGAGTGAGTGGATTGAATGGTGAAAGGTGGAACCCACTGAGAATTTTTTATGTTTGCAAACTTGAAATATGATCACGAAGTTATGTAATCTACAATATGAATGTTTAGCAGGTGTCAAAACCCATCGAACATTTTACAAGTTTAGAAACTTGAAAAATGTTTGTGGAGTTCCACATCCCACAGTTTATTTACTTAGCAAAATGTGAGACCTTGAATGAAATTTGCAAGTTGAAAATTGTGCATCATATTCTAGATTCTATAGTAGGTGTATTTATGTTTTATGGGATCTAGACCCTACCATGTATTTTTTAAGTTTCTCAACTTGCAAAATTCATGCCAAGTTTTAGATTTTGTCAGGTTGGATGTTTTACAAGATTTGGAACCCACCATGCATTTTTCAAGTTTATAAACTTACAAAATGCATACTAAGTTTTGTATTCCACCATTCTAGAAGATGGATTCTTTATGGGATCCAAAACCTATGAAGCAATTTACAAACATAAAAATTGCATCCAGAGTTTTAGATTCTACACTATAAAAGGGAAGATGGGGTTTTTAGTGGTTTTAGGGGATTTTATAAAAAATAAAGTGGTCTCCCTTAGGGTATCAGATGTAATGATATTTTTGAGTTAAAAATATCAATAAGTGTATTTCATGTTAGTTAGACCAAGTGACACAAAGACTCATTGAAAGGGCCAAATGATGGGGTTTGTTTTTTTATTTTAGTATGTGACACTTTATACTAGAATGGGGGCTTTTTTTGGTATGTTGATCATATGGGTGGATATATATGTATTTAGTGGTAGAATAAAAGTAAAAAATATGATACTATGAACTGAGGGTTTGTTGTAAATTATTTCCCCACATAATCATGATGGCAACTTAGTGTTCCATGATCATAGTCTCCAAATGATTTTTTGACCTGTTCTCCAGTAGTCATTGTTTTATCCCATTCTATATATCTATTTTTTGTTGGGATGGTGTTAACATAGTACATAGCTAGGCAAAGTAACAAAGATCCATAATATAAATCATATTTATCTTTCTTGTTCTTCTGAATGTTTGCATTGAATTTTTCTAAGAGGTCTTGGAATAGATTGTATTTTTCTGCCATCTACTAGTTTTAAACTTAAGGGGTCTCTTTTTATTACTAAATTTCCCTCAATATTTCATCTACCATGAAGAATTTTCATCATCTTCATGAATATTCCTATATGTTATGTTTTATGGGATGTCATGAATCACTTAACATACAAAAAAGAATGTATGTAGATGTTTAATGATATGGTATGAATGCAATCTTATTTTATTTAGTTGTATACTCAATCAATAAGGTAGTGGAATTAATTATTGATGGGTTTGAGTGATTTGAGGGATGACTTAACCACATAATGTTAGAGTTTAGTGGCTCAATATATTATTTTACCACATGATTGATGGACATGTATTTTAAAAAATTGGTGCAAAAGTACTAGTAAGACATATACCAAATCTGAAGATATTATCTTCAGTACATGATCAAGATATGAATATGGATAGATTTATTATTCTTTCAATTCAATACTAAAATTAAATATAATATTACTATCAAAGTGTCAAAAAACTCATCTCTTCTTTATGAATATTTTTTTTTAATGTTTTGTGTGATTTTATGAGGAACTATAGATAACACAAATTATATTTTTAATGTCTCATGTTGTGGTATGTTTGTAGGCTTCCATGTTTTACCTTTATATTAAATGACAAAGACTTCAAAAATGATTGTTGAAAGGGTTGAGTGGGTCAAAACATGACTCAATCATGCAATGTTAGAGTTGAGCATTGTGATAGATGAATCAACCATGTGATTGATAAACATGTGTTTATAAAAATGGGATCCATAGTTTTAGTAAGGAATATTCTAGCTCATGAAATGGATAAAATGGTAACAAACTCTCATAACCATTAATAGAGATATTCATCCTATAAATAAAGATGCTAAATAGAGTTTTAGTTATGGTGGGGTTTACCAATCAAGATAATGTTATGTTAAGGAAGGAATTGAGGATCCACTATGTGAAACTAAAGAGATAAAAACCTTAAACCCATATAGTATTTTATTTGTGTTTTAATTTTGTATTTTATTTATGTGTGCATGGGTATGAGGTTGGAGAAAATAAGTTGATATATTAATCTCCCCTCTTGAGAGAACACATGAAAATAATGAGTGTAAGAAGAAGATCATAGGAATGAGAAGGAGTAAATATGTAGTGGTAGACACTAACTCTTGAGGTAACCAAATATTTATTAGTAGAGAATCAAGGCTCTCCATCAAGAGTGGATGGGTAGAGGGAAGTAAGTGTAGGGAGAATATATAAATAAAAATATAAAATGGGTCAAGAATTATGGGCTCAACACATACAACCAAGAAGATATAGAAGACTCTATAAATAAAGAATGGAAAGTGGAGTATATAGAGTATAGCATCTAAGTGATGTTAGGAATTTTAAGAGAAAAATGGATGACATGGTAAAGAGATGAGACACATAGTCTCCACACTACTATACTTGGTAGGGTATGTGTAGACTCACCTTGACATAAAGGGAATTACTAAGGGAAAGAATAAAACTAATGGATATAGGGACCAGTCCCTTACTATATGCCTAGGTCTATATAAGAAGTTTCCACCACTTTCAAGGGACTTATAGGTTTATTTAAGTGAATTAATCACCTAATTAGGAGATGCATGGAGGATTCATAGAGAAAGGTTATCGAGAGTGCAAATTAGAACAACATGTAGCATGGTGAATTACATACACCCTATGAGAAGGAGTTATTACCACTTCTATAATTAAGGTGCACTCTGTGTGAATGCTAAAATTCATCTAGAATGTGGAGTTTAATACAGAGATAAGCTTGAGTAGATACACATAGATTATAACCTTGTCAAGCTTGAGATTTAATTTACCTATTATTTATGCATAACCTTTCATCCACATGTAGAAAGGACTACATGAAAGTGATTAAGAGGGTGTGGACACATCTATCCAATGGACATGTAGGGAAGAATGTGAAATTTTAACTTACCTCTAGAGAACTAGAATGCACCTCAAAGGACAAGGAAATCAATAGACCAAAATATAATAGTGGTTGCATGTATAATTGCAAATGACTCAAACACCTTGTAACCTTGAATGACCATGTAAGGATGAACTATTATTTAATAAATAGAGCATTGTTTTTAGATTATGTATTGTTAATGGATATGTGATAAACATTGTTATTATTTTAGATATGAGTTAAAAATAGGTTTTAAATTATCTTATAACCTTTAGAACTACAGCAAAGTATGAGAAAAAACCCTAAAAATAACAAATAGAATTAGAATGTCACTTGTTAGACTAAAAAAACTACCCAAAAGCCACATATAACCTACCAAAATGTAGAATATAAATAATATAAAACTTAGAGAAACACAAAACTATAGAAATGTAACTCACCTCACAACAAGGCATAGTTCTAGGCCTTTAGCCTTCATGATATTTTAGATGCCTGCTAGGTCCTCATTTTTGTCATCCACCTTCTTCTTCACATTGTAGGCACTATTTTTGAATTATATAGCATATAAATCTTGTACACTTGGAAAACTCATACCTTGGATGTTCCTCTCAATTTTTGACATTTTCCAATTTTGGAAGTCTTGCATTTGCTCTATCTTGTGCTCCTTGGCCTATCCCTTGTTCTAACCATAAACTAGACATTATATCTTTCCCATAATGCTTAAAAAATTCTTATCTTCCACCTCTTCATGTTTTGATTCTATGCCTACTTTCTTATTCCTTGGAGAGTAGCATCCAAGATAGACACCTACGTCCACACAAGTGTCTTAATCTGACACAAGTATCCAGTGCCTAAATTCATCTAATTTGTAAATGAAACACACACTAATGGTCAACCTAAGTTCTTTAATGTGAGTTAATTATACAAAGGTATTGATATAAATAAAAATCCAACCCTCTTTCACTCCTCACTTGGGAAAACCTAAAACAATCTAAGGAAAATTATCAAAGCACTCAATCAAACACTAATTAAATTAAATCTTCCAATTTTCTCCTACTTTCATATCATGCATAAAGACAACACATACACATGTTTGAATTACTAAAGGAACAACCCAAGATCTATATTTTCCAAGTTATAAATTAGGTTACTATTGTACTTGCTTTGTACATATTACATGATTCAAACACAAGCCAACACATAGTGGAGAAATACATCAATTTGAGGCCTTATTTAGTGTATTGTCTATGTAGGTATCTCTCATTGATAGAAGGGTCTTTGGGATCATCTCAAATCCATGTTATCACTAACTCATTTTCCCCCAAATTCACTATCAAGATGAATAACTAGGGTTTTGGAATTTCATGAGGAGTGATAGTCCATGATCTAGATCTGAATACATCAAAGTAAAGGTGAATAAAAACCTAGAAGCATATAAGTGGTCAGATACTTTTCTAGTAGGTATTTCATATATGACACCTACATTAGGTTTAGATAGTAGGATCAACGCAATTGTCCAAGGATGATGCTAGTGTCTATGATTCCAAAGGCATAAAAATTAGAATTTGGAGACTATCCCATAATCATCTTCTAGTTTAATTTTTATCTATTTTAGATCCAAAACTATATCAACATTATTACAAATTAAGTACATTACTTCTTTGTGATTTCCATATTTAGCATAGTTGTACTTACTATTTTTATCCTATCTCAGCATAATAAGTTCAATATATGTTTGTCTAATTTTAACATCTAATTGTCTTGACATAGAGATAATTTGTCACCCATTTACCTTAGGCTATTCTTATCCACTCTAACCCTAGATAAGCCCAATCTAGAAATTTAGGGTTAAACATTTGGTGAAACTTATCTTTAAATCTCCAAACCCTAGGTCAATTAGGGTTTTCTAATTTTTCTTTTGTTGATCCTTGATTGTTATATAATATCTGCAACATGGATTAAGCTATCACCCATTTTAGGTTGCAACATGTCATTGTTGCTATGGTTTGATACATTATTCAACTTGTTAAATCTATTAAGAAAATATGTGACATTAATGAGAGGGTTTTAAATCATAGACAATACTTGATCTCTCTTCAAAATTCTTTTTTTAATGTAATAGATCTAGTATATAGATGCCAATGTGCAAGCTCTCAACCATTTGTTATACATAAAACTTATTCAAATGATGGTTACCATGTTTCACCCATTATTTACCAATGACTTATATTAGATTATGAAGTTCATATTTTTACTCCTCAAAGAGGTAAGGTTGCTCAACTAAATCCACATGAAAAAAATATAGAACTAAATATAGATAAGGGAAAAACAAAAATATCATATGAACATGTAAATGTTTTTTATTCCATACATCCCTCTTGGTTGAAAACATTGATTCAAATTTACAAGGGTAAAATGAAAATTCATCATGTGAACAATGTGGAGGCTTCTCAAAAGTATTCAAGACATATTTTATAGATCATGGCACAAAAATATAGTCTAAGTACCATATTATTTATGTTACTTGAAGATATAATGATTTCTTTACCCTTTACCAAACATATCATGTAGTATACTTCTACTTATAAAAGACATGGTACCATACTATAAATATTATAAGTGTTTTAGCCATAATAAAAATCAATGTGAGGCAATAAAGAACCTAATTAATAAATATAAGAATGCACGAAAATACGCATTGTGTTTAACATGAAAAAAAATCCTTTATATCTTTCAATAAAGAGAATTATCTCTCAAAATGATCAAATCATGAGGATTTAACTATTATTTTAAATATTGGTGGGGTATATTTACACAATATATAGTTTGATATTAACAATTAGGATACAACTTATGGCACCAAATTTCTCACACAATTGTGATATACTAAAAATGAACTAAAATACTCTCCATTGATGCCAAAATTTTGAGGATACATTTGATTACCTATAGCCTTTGGTACACATGTGGAATTTTCCATCATATGGATATTAGATAATGAACCACATTTGAAACTAAAGTTTGGATGAAATTGGCTAGTTGAGTGGAATGTTAAGCTAAATAATATAAACACATGCAATGATATAAATAGAAACCATTAAGCATGATTATTTTCCCACATTGTTGGATTTAGGTAAACCATTAAACACAAACATTGAAGTGGTGGTAGTTTAATGATATAAATAGATATTTAAAAAATTATAGGTGGTACTATACCTTTTGATGATGATTAATTCCTTAATTAGACATCTTAAAATATTAAAAAATACAAAAACATTTTTGACACCTACATACTCTATTGGCTTCTTGGAATCTATGTGTTAGTTCAATGTTAATGGATGTCCTATCAATTACTCCAACATACACATGTGTGTCATGATTCTATGAGAGTGTGAATAGGCATACACAAATACATGATTTATTCTTGTTTAATATGTTGGGCCTTCACTATACTCATGTCATGTGGACATTGGGGGCATACACTTATTTGGTCTTGATACACATAGGTTATATAGTTTGATTATCACCTTTCATTATCATGTTAAATATCATATGTAGTTACACATGCCTTTATCCATGATTATATCTTTCACATGGTACTTGATATGTCTTGTAATTGACATTTTTTTCCAACACATTTGATCTATGGGATACTATGACATGTTTTTATTGGGTGCTTATGTTTTTCTTTATGCACTTCCTTGAGTGTCTTGCCTTGATATTGTATTTCTTATTTGAGCATTTGAATATGATCCTTTGTTTATGATCCCTTTGAATTTGATTACTTTATTTGACATTTGAATATGCCATTATTTTTTGTATGGAATTTTGAATATGCCATCCTCACTTTTGTGGACATTGGACTAAGTGATGTCCCTTTAATTGTACAAAATTTGAACATGCTCTTTGTTTACTATCTTCTTCGACCATTATATGTTGACTTACTTTTGATTTTTATTATGTGTGCTTAATTTTCTTGTTGAGATTGTACTATTATTATCTAGACATTTCCATGATAATTGTCATGCATTTTAGGCCTTCTTCTGATCACATTGTTCTATGTGCTTCAATGTTACTTTTACCTATAAATGTCTTATATGATACATGGTTACATTCACATATTATATAGTTATATTATCCTTTTGTGGTAAGATAAATACCAGTTTCTATTCTTCCCTCACCTCAAAGGTGGGGGGGCACATATAAGTGGTAAAATGTCATATAGGAATTACTTCCACAAATTCACAATTTTAGATTTAGTGGAGGAATGTAATATAGGCATGGATTCCACACATTAATAGTTTCTAAATTCAATGGGGGTATGCTTTAGAATCATGTCCTCCAAACTTATTCAACATTCAACACACCCAGATTTAATGGGGGCATGTTTTAGAAACATGTCCTCCACATTGGTGCTTATTTTAGTTTTTATATTTCTCCACATATAGTGGGGGCATGATTTGTAAGCATGTTCTCCACACTTACATAGTTTTTGAATTGGCCAAAACATATAGTTATCTGATTCATATTCATAGTTGTTGTAAAATTATATACATTGGTACCATTTTTATACATAGTTTCAACATGAGACATATGTAAGGTGTATATGTTATTCAATGGCACCTAATATTTTTATAAAAAAAATTAGTTTCATATTTCAAAACACTCTCAGGGACTATCATCACCCATGATTATAGACTTTTATAGACTATATTGATCCAATATATTGTAGTAGTTGGATCAATTTTGGTATAGTTGAGGTGACTAAATCATTCAATCTTGCCATGTTTTCAAGCTAGACATGATTATATCATCTAACCTTACCAAGTTATAAGTATCATTAGGTTGCATGGTTGAGCTAATATCAACTTCCAGGTGGAAAGTAATTTTTGTTCTAAAGTTGGGGTCATGTGCCTTCAAATATCTCTCTATTTCCCTAGATATATGCACTGTCCAAATATGTATGTGTGTGTGTTAATCTTAGTTTTAGAGCCTTATAATGATACATCTTTCAAATCAACTTGCTGATAGGCAAGGTAGTTACATTGATACACAAGTTTACTCTTTCAATTTCAATCTTTTCATTACTTTAAATTTCATATTATATTCATTGATTATATATTATAACATGTTCTTGGATTCAAGCCAATTACCAAAAAAGCACTAAGTTTTGACTCAATCAAATTCAAGATGTGTTATACACACCCAACTATGCATTCTTATCCTTTAAACTAATGATTTCATTCCTACATTAAGGGGGAATATAGGAAATATTTATGAATTACCTATCACTTTAGTCTTATACACTTGGAAAAATCATAGCTTGGTTTTTATTCTCAGTGTTATACCTTTTCCACTTTCAAAAGTCTCACATCTACTCTATCTTATGCTCATTTGCATATCTCTTGGTCTAACCACTCTTATGTTGATGACATAAAACTTATATCTTTCCAATAATTATTAAAAAATACTTATCTTCCACCTCTACAAGTTTTAAGTCTATACCTACTATCTTATTCCCTAGACACTAGTGTTTAAGATAAACAACCATATTGATGTAGCTATCCTTATTTGACACAAGTGTCTAGTAACCTAAATTCACCTAATTTTAAAATTAAACATATCCTAATGGTCATGATAAGTACTTTAATTTAAGTTACTTATCTAAAGGGATTGATATAAATAAAGATCAATCCTCTTTTATTACTCACCTTGGAAAAACCTATCACAAACCAAGGCAATTTATCAAAGCACTCGATAAAGAAAATATTCCATGTTTTCTCCTATTTTCATATCAGCCATAGGTAAAACACATGCATATGTATGAATTACTAAAGGAACATCCCAAGAGCTATATTTACCAAGTTACAAGATAGGGAACTATTTTACTTGATTTTCACATATTGCATGATTCACACACAATCCAACACATAGGGGATAGCTACATTAGTATGAGGCCCTATTAAAATTATTGGCTATGTAGGTAGTGATAATTTACTAGGAGGTATTTAGGGTCATCTTGATACCATGTGTACACTAGCCCATTTTTACCAAAGCTCACTATAAAGATGAAGAACTGGGGTTTTGAAATTTTATGAGGAGAGAGTCCATGACCCAGATCTAAATGCACTAGAGTGAATGTGAAGATAAAACTAGAATCATCCAAGTGGTCACATATTTTTTTAGTAGGTATTTTATAAAAGATACCTACATCAGGTTTAGATAGTAGTGTCAATACAACCATATAAGGATGATGCTAGTGTTATTGGCTCTAGAGGCACTCAAATCAGAATTTGGTGATTGTCTCATAATCATCTTATAGTCTAATTTTTTCCTATTATAGATTCAAAATTATATCAACATTAGAACCAAATAAGTACATTACTTCTTTTTAATTTACATAACTACCATAGTTTTACTTACTATTTTTAGCCTATCTCAACATAATAAATCTAGTATATGTTTATCTAAGTTTAACATCTAATTATATTGTTATATAGAAAATTTATCACCCTCGTACCATAGGATATATCTATCCCTTTAGCTTGAGATAACCCCAATCTATAAATTTAGGGTTAAACACACATTACCCCTAGTTTTATTGTATTAACGTTCTGTGTTGGTTACCTACAACATGTTATCTTGGACTACCTTGCACTTATCCATATTTGTATTTTTCTTAGATATTCTCCCCCTTAAGTTTCATGTAATCTTCCTCCTCTTGTTTTAGCAACTCATGATCTTATTTGAATGCCTTATCTAGCTCTAGATTGAACATAATAACCAAAAAAAATTATACTTCACCTCCCCTCTAATCCACATCAAATCTAGTTAGGATGACTTCCCTAATGGCCTTGATGTCCTTTTTGATCTCTCTCAAGTATTTTACCTAAATCTTGAGTCTCCCTATAGATCCTCATGTTTTTATTTAAGGTTCTAGATTACCTTTTCTTATTTTTTAAACAAGCACCCATGCACTTTCCTTTTGTTTATTCAGTTTCATGAATAACTATTCAATTTGGTGCCTTGTCATCCTCCATTTTTAAGTATAGGGCCTCATTATGAGGTTTAAATAGAGCCTTATATTCATAATTAATAGGGGAGGTCTCCTCTTCATCATCAGACACAATGAGTTTACTTTTGATCCCCCTCGAGTCCTTGATTTTACTACTCTCTAAAATATAAGTGATGGTTTTATTAGAATATTATGACTCTATTTTGGATATATCCTTAGAGTCAATTTCCTCCTCTCTTTAAGCCCTTTAGGGCCCCCATGTCCTCAACATCCACCTGATTGTTAATCTTGGGCTTGACCCACTTAACCAACAACATGATAAGGGCCTAGTGAATAATGACATCTGAGGTGTCACCCTAGTAGGCCACTATGTAGGATTAGAGATACATCAATATAAAAATGACAAGATAAGGACAAATTTTTTCTTAAAATTGTTGAGAATTAAATAATGGTGAGCATGTACCACTTATTTTTACCTTCAAGAGTCATGTACCTCATGATTTGTGATAAATATTATTATTATTGTCAATGTATATTATTTATGGATACAATAACTATGTAATATGTATTGAACATTAATAATATAAATGCATATAATAATTTGTGGGTCCCTATAAATAGTTCATAGTGATTCATTCTTAATTTAGTGGGTCCTTATTTCAATTAGACATGGGAGTGTGTTGGTCACAATAAACTCTAAAATAATATAAAAAAATGATCAATTATCACATGAATCTAAGAATAATTAGGCAATTATCAATTATAAATCCAATATTCTTATATCTTACATAATGGGCATGTGAAATAATATATTAGAATAATATAGACAACTACCAATTAGGAAGATAATATTATTATGTGCAAGAATGTAAGAATATAGGTAACTATCAGTTAAGAATCCAATATTATTTTGTGTATAATTGGAAAATTCAAATTATACCCAAGAGTCTAATAATATAGGAAATAAGTAGCTATTAATTAAGAATCCAATATTCTTATCTTGTGTAGAATTGGCACATGCACATTCTACCCAAAAGTCTAAGAACATAGGAAATTATCAATTAGGAATCCATTATTCTTATATACTTATGTATAATGGGAAATATGCCCATTGTACACAAAAATATAATAATATAGGCACAAATATCAAATAAAAAATATGAAATAATGTATAAATTAAGATCTAGCCCATTGAAGGCAACCCTCTAATTCATGATATTAAAACTAATGAATTCTACCAATGATGGGATACCGTAAGCATCCATGACCATAAAAAATAATGTAACATAGTTCTCATCAACTTGTGAAATGGTTGGGGCTCTATGAATTATATTAATTAGGGCCATCACCATGAAGCATCTAATAAAATTTAGACAACTATCAATTATTAGGAAGCCAATATTCTTATCTTTCGTATAATGGGAAATTTAACATTCTACAAGAATATATTATGAATAATATTTTAAGAAATGATATCTTGTTTGTTTACCCAATAATCTATTTGATCTAAATTTAGGTGGGTCTAATAACAAATAAAAAAGTAGGGAAAGGTAAGGCATAAAATAAGGGTTCTCTATAATCCATTTGAAGTCTAAACCATTCCATGTTGACTTACTATAAATTATAGTGATGAATCACATGTCATAAACTAATATATGTTGTGGGTTAGTTTTAAATAATTTTAATGTTGTTAACACACACTTATTATAGTTTTTTAATAAAATATAAGATAAATAATCAATGTTAGTTAAAATAACTAACAATTCATTCTCTCTAGGCACACTCATTAACAATTACCACTTCAATATGAAATTAATTGGAAAGCTTCCACAAATATATTAAAATCAATATGCCATGTATACTTAACTTATATAATTTATACATTGAGATATTAAGAATACAAGCCTTTGATTTTCATATTATTCCTATAGACTCGATTTAGAATGGGAGTGTGCCCATTACACATAATTCTATATTAAGATTATTATCTATAAGTGGATAGTAATAATGGATTCTTATGTTCTTATATCAATTCTATGTAAATCCCTTACATGTTTACATAATAACCATCCATTAAAAAATTATGTTCTAGTGACTAATGTATCTAAATAGTTTGTTTTGACATGTCTTAAAAGTATGTCATATATCAACTGTCATTGTGATATATTTAAACTAAAAAATTATGAGTAACTTCTTACAACATGAATTATAATGGATATTATAGGTAGTGCTCTTTACAAAGATATTTTACTTATTGAAAGTTCATTGGACTAAGATAAAAGAGATGAGGAGTGGTATGTAGAAATATACTCTCCATATAAATATCAAAATGACCTCTATTTTATTCATTTGATATCATGGGAACATCAAGTGGTTGGGATAGTTACAAACATGAAATTCATTTTAGATAATGTAATAACGGTTCAAGTGGAACATATAGATGAAAATGAATGATTATTATAAAATATTAAAATGGAGATATAGAATCCATTATATGTACAAAGTGGCATGGTTTATTTGAAAAAAAATTAGAAAGATTCTTACTATTATTATAAATTAGAACTATTTACAGATGGAGACACCATTGGAGTGGAAATTAGTAAAAATATTTGTATTGGTATTAAACTGGCATTGATAAGACTTTATCAATATGTATTCACTTCTTCCAAAACCCACCACTTGAATAGGAGATATAATTAGGTCATAAATTTTTTCATTCAAAAATGTTTACATATATAAGGAGGAAACTATTGGCCAAGGTGGAAAATAAAACTTCAGTATCATGCTTCCAAGATCTAAGGTCATCTACAATGGATAAAAATGTATTGAATCAAGATGAAAATGAATTTAAATAAATTAATATTTAAAATATCAAGATATTAAAATTTTCCTATTCAATGAAAAATCATTCAATATTGAAGTTGAACACTGTCATCAAGCTCATCCTAAATACCACTATTGATCCCTTGATTCTACCAGTGTTGATATATTGGTTAGAAAAATAGTTTATAATCATACCTATTTAGTGGGATTTAATATTAAATCCCTCCATAAAAGTAACTAACTTTATCGATATGTATTCACTTCATCCATCACCCACCACTTGAATAGGAGAAATAATTAGGGAATAAAATTTTTCATTCAAAAATGTTTACATATATAAGGAGGAAACTATCGGCCAAGATGGAAAATGAAACTTCAGTATCATGATTCCAAGAGATAAGATCATCTACAATGGATAAAAATCCATTGAATCAAGATGAAAATGAATTTAAAAAAAAATTAATCTTTAACATCTCAAGATATTCAAATTTTCCTATTTAATGAAAAATCATTCAATATTGAAGTTGAACACTATCATCAAGCTCATCCTAAATACCACTATTGATCCCCTAATTCTACCAGTGTTGATATATTAGTTATAAAAATATTTGATAATCATACCTTTTTCATGGGATTCAATATTAAATTCCCTCCATAAAAATAATTGATTATATTTAGACATTGATCTCACACATGAATTGTAGGATCTAGAAACTAACTTCTACATCATCAATGAACACCATACCATCATAGCTATGAAAATATTATGAAAAACGATGAGTTTGATTATTTTTATGAAAAATAAGAATAAATTTTAGATAATATTATTTATTCCAAAGACACAATATATTGAGCAATTTCTATCAATAAACAAAAAAATATGGCCAACAAAATATGGGTTTTAACAAAGTTTATTGAGTAGTGTACAATTGTAGGGCATTGTAAATCATGGAAAAAAACCACAACACCCTGGTTAATGTAATGGAAAGGTAGATAATTATAATGTTCTTTAAATATTTAATTCATCTCAACTAATAATAAAATGAACAAAATATAATTTAATTACTTTATATGCATCATTAATATAAATTGATTTTATGTTTGTATACATGCATTCAAAGAAGATATTATGAATATTGACAAAAAACAAAAATTGGAAGGCATTAATGATAATCTATCATTTCTCATTATTCCTAACAACATATGGGGAAAATAGGTTATGGTTTTTTTATGTCTACACAAATGGTGGGATGGATTGAAACCTTAATAAAGACAGTGACTCAGATTTCAAGCCAAATTAATTAGATAAATTTATATCATATTTATTTATAGGCACAAGGGGTATGTTTATAGAAGAATTGGATGTGCTTGTAGATAAATTTATTAGTGAACATGTTTGGTTGAAGGTGAAGATTAACCTTAGTATAAAGGTAAAAATTTTAATTATCTATTACAAAAGAGTGAGGGAGATGAGAGTTTCAAGGGTGAAAATTATAGACTATTTGAATTCCTAGGTTCATGAAAAAGTGTCTATGTTGAGGTTTGATGCATCAAGTGTGATAAAAACATTTCACATGCATGCAACTCACTTTGTTCAAATCTGTGAGGAATTCATAAATGTAAAGAGAGAAAGAAAAAAAATCAAATAGGGAAAGGGATTGAGACAAAAATAGAAGATAATACAACAATATCAAATGATTCCATCGACCTCCTGAAATAATATGTATCATTAGTTACTAAAAATTCTCAAAAAAAGGAGGAAGATACTTATGATTTCACATGTCAATATTTTTTTCCTTTTATATTGGTTAGAACATCAGGAGTAATAAAGCACCATATTTATCTTAGTTTAGAGGTTGCTATTATATATTTTTGTAACATTTTGACTGATGTCACCCAAATTCTTATTATAAATCTATGCTCCTGCATTGGGTCTAGTTCATAGAATTATGTGTGCATATTTCTTGTTTTAGTGATCAAAGCTTAATTATTTCATAATTATATATGCATCTACATGGAAAATCCTAAATAAAATGATGAAATAATTTACAATGGATGTTAAAATATTTTGAATGAAGAATGTGGGCTCAAGGGACTATTGGTGATGTTTAGCATTTATGATATGCATGATTAAAAGTATAGGATCGATGAAGAAGTGGGAATAGAACTTGACTAGTCGCACACTAATACTATAGACATTTTGAGGCCAAGAAATATTGGGATTGTCTTATCAGAACATCCTTTCAAATATGAGATATATTTCCATTTTTTTGAATCATATGTTATCAATATGCATCACAGACTCATCCATTTTTGTATTACTTTATGGAGTCACACATTTGACTTGAGTTTCCACAACTTTAAGGATGAATTCATTGATATACATAGTGGAAAATTTAAAGCAGTAAATGATTTTTAAATGATACTAAAAACATCTCATGACACCCTTGGGTTCATACATGGTTTGGTGATTATATCATAAAATTTGGATAGTTACACACTAAATTATTTTCATAATTACAGTCAATCATTTGGATCATAAGTTTTATATACATAATATACTACTGACTACTAAATTATCTACATTGTACATTTTTTGAGAATGTACATCCTTCAATATTAGATATTAGTCAACTCAATACATTTGAGAAGTTATAGGCAACGACCCATTCTAAATAATTTTTAATTCCCATTATAAAATTTTATGTTTCTTGTATTTAGAAATTATTAAGCCATTACAATCAATGATGAATGTAGATGATGCTTTAAATGAAGACTCAACTTCATCTCAAGGGAAGACAATTAAATAGGTAGAGGATACATCTAAATGACAAGATTGACTTCAAAAAAAATGAAATTGGCTATGGTAAACATATCAACTACATTGGATCTGCACTAACAATTATCAAATTTGGCTTGCAAATAGTTATTAATTATTAGTTAATAAGCAATTAATAAAAAAATTCATGACTAAGTAATAATATAGCTGGTTTGATTATGTTTGTGAAGAATTAAAAAAATACAATTTTAAAATTTTGTTTATTTTTGAATGGAGATAATGTTAAATTTGTGTAAATTCATACGAATGTAGGTAAAAAATTAACTAGAATCTTACTATATTAAAATTCAAAAATAAATTGAATGTAAAATTGAATCTCAAAATTATTATTATCTATAGTGCCTCCAATAAAAAAAATTCTTGTTCTTGACTTAGAAGGGTTTTAATTCAAAAACATTCTTCTAAAAAAAAAAATACTAAATTCCAAGTCAAAAACTAATATATCCAAATAAGAGGATATTTAATCCAATTACTAATGGTTACATTTGCATAGTTTCAATTAGAATTTTAGTCTATGTCTGATACAAATGTCAATGTAAAAAAAATTGTAATGAAACTATTTCTAAATTTTAAAGTGGATACCTATCCTTTATTTTTGGGGGTTTTATGCATTGTGAAAAAATATGGAATTATTTATTAAAAGTTTGGACATGATTATAAATGAACCTAGAATTATTTTTAATTCTACAAGCACTAAACCTCAATAAAGTTTATCTTTCTAATAAAGGTTATTTATTAGAAAGAGTTTAGAAATGGAAAATGAGTTATGGAAACATTTTTTTTGTAACTATCATTTATTGGGGATTAATATAATGTAATATTTTTTTGAAAAAATATTTATCTTTATTAGTGATAAGTGTTGAACCCTAGAATAAATGAAATTGAGTTTACACTGCTTATATAAAAAAAAATTGTGAGCATTTTTAATTTGGTTTTCTATCTAATGTTAATATTGATTATTAATTAGATGTTTTCATTCATATTTTCTTTAATTATCAAATAGACTTATTAAATAAACTTTAAATTTAAATAAAAATAGTTTTTTGTACTCCAAATAATCATATATTTTTTTTAAACATGTGTATGACCCAAAATTTGGACAATCAGATAACTAATCTAAATTCAAGAACAATCATCAAGTATGAGGAGATGTAGACAACAACACATAATATTAAAAAAAATACATCTATCAAGCATACATTCACTTCCAAATTAAGACAAGTTTTTTCTCAAATGATATTAATAGTAGATTATATTTTCATGAACAACTTAGATTTGGCTATGGAAAATAGATTATGTTGATGGCATAGATAATTTTATAGCACAAGATGAACATTAAAATTCATTCTCCCCTATGAAAAAGTAAGGAATTGTTTTGTTTAAATAGATAAAATGAAGGGAATTAAATTTTATTAAAAAATCATAATAAACCTCTAGAATTGGAGGATTCTAGAGAGATGGGAGAAGTTAGAGGAGGATTCTAGAATCAGAGAATTCTAGAGTCCTCATTAGGCGGTTGACAATAGATTAGTAAGTGTTTAGGAGTTGATAAAAGGGATATTAGATGGGTTTAGGATAGTGATGTCATGACTAGGGGGTAGGTTTATAGGAGAGCTTAAGTATAGGTGGGGTTTTTGTCAATTCAAAATTTACAAGTGGGTTTAATGGGGATTGTTAGATACATGGGATGTTAATAAGTGATGTAATAAATGGATTGAAGTTGGAAAGGAAATATGTGGGATATAACATATCGAGAAGGGACTTATATAATTTAATAGGAGGTGAATGTTAGACAAAATGGTGATGAAAAGGGGTAATTAGTGAATTGTTAGGCATGATTACATGAGAATTAGTATTAAAATTATCTAGCCTAAATAAGCAAGAAAATATTGATGCATACATTTTCCCCTCTTTGAAAGGGTGTTGTGAATGCATGAAGTTGAAGGAGTAATGGTATTTCAAATAATAAAGACACTCATGAATGAATGTTAGTAAACAATGATAGTGGACACATTAGCTACCATTAAAAAAAAAAATTCCCCAAGAATTTTTTCTACTAGGAGTTTCTCCCCACATATTTTTAAAACTATTATTTTATCATAAAAAATTAAATGTTTAAAGTACATTATAAAATTAATAAGTGTTTATCATAAACTATTAGAAAGGTGTCAATAACATTATTTTAATAAATTATCATTAACTAGCCAATTAATGCAAAATAATTCTTGTATTGGTTGACTATTTATGATATTATCATTCTAATTGGAAGGATTTTTATCATATTGGAAGTAGGAGTGTTATTCCAAGTTTTAGGGACCTCTAAATTTATATTTCCAACCAAATACCTAGACTTTTCATACTCATGTTACCATTACTTCAGTCATACATTTAGTCCTACCTTGTTGAATATTGCATGAAAACATTCCAATATTTGGTTGCCATTTACGTACTTGAACTCAATAGTATAACATTATTTTATTCAACACTTTGAATGGATACAAAATGTGGAATTTTTTTTATATGGGGGATATCATAGTGTAAATTATCACCATATTATTAGATCAATGAAATGAAATATCCTTCCAATATACATTAAAAATATGGAAAAGGTTGTAAACAACTACATTCACTTGTACAAGATAGACAACATATTATCCATAGGTGAGAAAACATTATTTTTTTGTGATAGAAAAGAATCCCTTTTCTTTGTATTTCCTTCAAACTAGAAATTTAATGGCACACTTAATTCTATTAGGAAAATATTCACATACTTATATACATGTTCATATCATAAAGGGCCACATCTAAATATATGTTGCTCTTTGAAAAATAAAAAAGATTAATCAATATATTTGATAGAGTTATCTTGCTACTATTACATACTTTAAATTTGTAACAACAAATTATATAAACAAACACAATAATATTTGGTTAAATTTTATAGTGAGATATGGAATTATTTTGAAGTACATAAGTTATTGGTACAAGTTATAGAATATTATTTAATAATTTGAATATTTATATGGAATTTGATTAATTTTGTATTTGATAATTGGAAATATTCTTATATCTATAAATAAAGACAAAATTGTTCTACATATAAATAACTTTGTCAACCTGTTAAGTTGAGTGATTAATTTATAATTAATGAGATATTATTTCCATTCAATTGCTAGTAACATATTTAAAAATGGTGACTTTAGTTTTGAATCTAACTCAAATTTTCACTCTCATCTTTATATATTTTGATGAAATTCAAATCAACCCAAACCTAAATAAAGGTAACTATTTTGATGAAATTTAAATTATAGCCTATATATCAAATAGATCATAGAATAGACATTAGGAATGGCCATCTACATCATTGTTCTCATTTCATATAATCATATACTGATAATAATATTTCCAAACTGAGAATGAAATTATATCTAATTTAGGTGTATGCAATAGTTTATTATTAAAATATGTGTTTAGTGAGATCCACGTGTCTTGTTTTTATTATTTTGCATCGCTTTGAGCCATATTAATTTGTAGTGTTATCCAAATTATTTGATGGAGTATTTAACATATTAAAAATAGAATTATGGAATCTTATGATCATATCATAACATCAAACATCCATAAATGTCTTTTGATGCTTATATTTTACTTAACATCATCCCATGGCCATGAAAAAGGAAATTTTATAGGTGTAATATAGTGTTAAGAGGATGACATGGTGGGGATTTCCTAGGTATACAATCCTTTGAGTGTATGAAAGTACACATCATGATGTTTGACTAAATCAAGCCTCATAACACTCTAATAACTTATATAAATCTGGGAGTACAGGTTCACATGGTGATCTATAATTAGATCAAGCCTCTCAAAGATCTACCAACTCTATTTTTTTTGGATGTACGACTATATGTGGTGATATTTAATTGGATCAAGTCTTATGGGGTTCTGATAACTCTAAAATCTATAGGTGTATGACAACACATTATGATCTCTAATTTGATCACATGTCATAACATTCTAAAAATTATGACAACTATGGTTCTTAAGAATGGAGGGTTGATTAAATGTCATAATTAGCCTCTAGGGAAGGGCTAGCTAGACTATGCAACTGAGACTTTGGACCTACCTATCTTCCATATTTTTTATGAGGAAAATATAAAATCAAAAATAATGGCATGACTCATCACTTAAAAACTAATAGCCAGACAAAGAGATTTAAATACAAATAAATGGGGATTTATAAGAATTGCAACAAAAAATTAGAGAGTGCAATAGATAAACATCCAAGATTTTGAAATCAGATAAGGTTCAGATTGGGATTAATAAAATGGAAAAAAATATTTATTTTTTGTGTTGAGACCAACACCCCCATCTTTTTTTTGGAAAGGGGACCCATATGATTATTTCCCAAGCTTCTATATCCTGGAATAAGTGTGAAAGACTATTTGATCATGTTTTAATTTTGTTAAAAGTCATCTTAAAGGTTATTAATTGCATGTTCCATGAAAGACTGTAGGGTTCCCAAATGATAAACCTGAGTGATTTAAATTTAAATATTTATAGGAAAGTCTAGCAAGAAATTTTATGTATAATCAGGTTTTAGCTTAAAGTTCATGCACTTTTGCATATCTAACACTTTGTGCTTGTTCACTGGATTTGATCCAATGGTGTGTCAAGCTCAAAGTCTTTTAAAAAGGCATAAAGTTAATGATTTAGGCCCTAGTGAAGATTTAATGATGATCACTTGATTAGAGGTTTTAAATATAATGGATCTAATGGTGATCGCTTGCTCACTAGATTTGATCTAATAGTGCACATCAACATGGAAGCCACAAGATCTCTAGAAGGATTTGATGGTGGTCACTTGCTTATTTGATTTGATCTAATAGTATGAGCTAATTAAAGACTTTCAAAGGCCTCTAAAGATTGATAGATGGCATAATTAATAAGCTCAAAGGTTAAGAACCAATGAAATGCTAGGACCAAGATTTGGCTTTTTGAAGCAAAATAAAAGGGACTTTTTGAAAACCAAAGGTCACTCTTCAAATGGAATTTATGAAAATTTCCATGAAAGGCATTGAACCCTACCACCTAAGCTCCACGTAGGTGTAGAAGATCCAAATGAAAGATATTTCATGATTGAAAAACACAAGAGAGATGATAAGAAAGGTTCCTTCATATCTAAGACATGTATGAGATCAAAGTTGGATGTTTTGGTCATTAAAGTAGAAAAACCCTAAATCCTTCATAAAGAAGGGTAGAATCAGTTCAAATTGATTAGTTGACACTTGAGATAATTGAAAACTAAATTCAGAGTAGGTGCCTTAGTGAGAACTTTGATAGCTTTGTAATTATAATACACTATTATCAATGGCAGCAAGCAGGCAACAGATGAAGATTGAAGTAGAGATTTATATAACTTCAAATGGTGAAGGAAGGGTCTTTAGAGACATAGAGTTACGTTCAACAATATTGAATGTATAGGGAATAAGGAATTGGTTTGAATTATTCTTATTTGTCAAAGAGTTACAACCAATTTATTAGGAAGAAAAGAGGAATGATTTAGTGTACCAAAGATACAAGGATTTAGTATCAATTCAAATGGAAAACCTTCATCACACAGCTACTAAACTAGAGATAATGTATTGCATCAACCTTCTTGTTCCTATTTTCATTGACTATAGAGTAGATGGAGTATGGATTATTCGTGAAGGAAATGTCATTAAAGTTGCATGCATAGCTCCCATGGCCTTTGAGACTTATTATAATCTCCCTTTACCTCATGTTGATCTTCCTTCCTTAATAGAATGGATGAATTCTCAAAACTTAGATTCAATTCTTTCACCTGGTTAATCCAAGGTTCCCATGTTTTTAGGACACTTAATGGTGAGATTTCTATTACCTAATTTAGGGAAGGTGTTAGGGTAGTTATGACCTTATTGAATATGGCCTTTGGTGACTTTTATACAACTTATGTGAGTGAGGTCTGGGTGTCTTATGTCCATTGCATGTTGGATTAGAACCTAACCCCTCCCATTGGAGACTTGATAAGTTTATTCTTGGCCAAATAGTTTATAAGCATCAAGAGAAAGACATCTAGATATTTCTTTATAAAGTCTTACCTCTTAGACTCACTCCTTGCCTCTATTAATTAACTTGGAATCCAAAATTGGTCCCCTAATGGTAGGACTACCATTTCCCATCATTACTCTAAACTACATATTTTTAAATATAGAAATGATATGCAATTCATATGTGATGGTGTCTTCCCAATCATTTTTGAGATAATCACTAGTATTCCTATGCCTAGACTTCATCCCCTAATAAAAAAACAAGTGGAGACCATGAGGGATGTGTGGTTCTATATAGATTACACTATAATAAGGATAGAAGGAATCATGGTCCATCCATACAAACTACCTATATATGTTCTTAGTAAACTTATAGAGTAAGAAATTGCTTATCAAATAATCTAGGGCATAGATTGGCATTACACGAAGAATAAAAAGGCTCAGGTTCATCCCTTCCCACTAAAAATTGGTAGAATTCTAATCAAAGATTGGAAACAATCAGAGATCATGGTAATATATGGGAACTCTTTTGATTTCCAATTAGATGATCTTAAGATGTGGGACCACAATAATAGGGTGGCTAACTATATTTGAGATAGGAAGGTCCCAAAGACTAAGTGCAAGCATCAACCATGTGTGGGGGATGGTATTTACACAAGGGAAAATAACTTTGAAGAAGTCCTATCTAGGGTTAAAAACTACAACATAACCTTAGAACATAGGCTGGTCACGGATAATAAACCTTTAGGAGAAATATGGTAGTTACATCCTTTATAGTATCACTTGTTGCCAGGGCCATCTGGGATACACATTAAGAACCACATGTTGAGAGACAATATTCTGAGCCTCAGTAGGGAGAATCGACAAAGTTACCTTAGATTGAGCAATTTGAGGATGCAAAAGGAAAAGGTAAAGCTAAAGGTGAGGAGTCCAAGATTGAGCAAAGACCTACTGAAAGCCTCCAAATTTAGGCATTCCCACTAAGGCCTTCTTCCCCAATAGAAGCTATCAGTTTAATTACTTTGGAAAATAGAGAAATAGTGGAGAGTTCCCTTGTTAAAATCATGACTACTTATGGTTTGAATAAGGAAGAAGACCCATCTGAGGAGGCAGGAAAAGAAATGGTTCCATTAAGTAGTGGAAAGAGATAGGCAAAATTAGCCTTAGTTCCTCTGGCTCCAAGAAAGAGGCCTAGGTTAACTTTCACTCACCCCACTAGTGAAATAAAACTCTATAGTGATGAGAATCCTATTCATAGACCAAATATTCTTGATTGGTTTATTTATGGGAATTTTTAAAAAATCCCATCTCTTTTTCCTTCACTGGTTCTAACGCGAGTGGACATAGGTGTTCATGATAATGTCAAACCATAGATTCAGGATATGTTGAACAAACAAGTAGAGAGAAGCATCTAGATTCTACATAATAAGGAAATCCAATGGGTTGGTACCATAAGACACTTTGGAAGTTTAAATGTAGAGATTATTGAACAACCATAGGTTAAATAACTTGATCCTCAAGTCTAATTTAATCCATAGACATCAACTCTTGAAAGAGTAGTGACCAAGAATGTCACTATTAGTACTAAGGAGTTCACCTTGCAGAAGTGGAGCCATTTATAGGCTTAAATCCTATTATAAGACAAGCAACAGGGGAACATCCTATTTTTAAGAGGATGTAGCTAGTGTGGTACTAGCTCAATCAACAATGGCATTGGCTAGAGTTCAAGGATTGAAACAGAGGATTCTCAAATTAGAAAAATAAAACCAAGATTTGGAAAGTTCAAGTCTACTTGACAATTTTTGAAAATATATTATAAATGCTAAATAAATCCTTAATGGATGCATTCAAGAATTTGAAAAGCATTAAGTCTAGATTGAGTGATTTGGACCATCAAGTTGAGATGGAACAAACCTTAATCATCCAATGGTAGAATTCTCAAGCTTAGATGGAGGAGATCATCAAGGTGCATAAGACAAAGTAGGCCTTGAACTTCAAGATTATCAAACTCAGACTTTTGGACATCCTCATGGCAGTTTTGATAGATAAACAAGAGGATTTGATCACTTAGAGTAGTGATGTTAAGGACTTTAGTAAGAGAGACACAGATATGGTAAATTGGATTGAGAAACTTCTATGGAATCTATTAAATAACCCTTCTTAAACCACTACTTTAGGCTTGATTGATGATGAAGAATTCAAGAAGAGGGTTGATGCCCACATCTAGGGCATCATAGATAGCCAAGGCCATTCAACTAAGGACAAATAGAAAACCCTAGATAACATTACTTTTATAGGGAAGCAAATTATAGAAGTAAAATATGTCAAGGAACTTGTATCTTGGATAGATAATAAATTTGACAATTTAGTGGATAAAGAAGGGGATTGTCTAATGAACCCTGATGTGGATTTTGAGTTGATCAAGAAGAAATACACCAAGGTGAAGGACTTTTTTATATAGGGTTAATTGGAAGGACCCACCAATGGAATTCCTAAAGGAATATTCTTGTTGTAAAATATGTGCTAGTTTATTAGCATATACTCTTTCTTATCAAGTTGGCATGTTTTTGTCACATTATGGATTTATATCAAGGACAGTTTTCCTTATCCAGATTTGGATATTTTTGAAGGTTAACTAGTTAACTTTATATGTTTCCTATAAATAGGCAAATGGTCACCATTTATAAAGGGAGGTTTTTTGAGTAATTGATACTAGAAGCATTTAATATAACTAAGGAATTCTGAAATGATTGTTCGATCATTTTTGTTAAATATCCATGCTATCTCTCAATTAGAGGGAGTTATCTTGAATTTGAATAATTCTTATTGTTTGAGTTACATTATTTGTCATAGGGTTGTTAATTTTTTCTAAATGCTAAAATAACTGTAAAGATCTCAAATGTACTTCATTTTATTTGCTATTTGTTTAGATGTACTTATGTTATCTAGATCATAGCAACAAACCTTTAAAGTAAATTTGGTTCTTACTTATGATTCATATTTTTCCTTTGAATTTTGCCTAATTTGTGATATAATTTTAGATTATGTTCTTTTATAACATAAATTGGTTCAAATGTGCTCAAAGTAATTAGAATTTTGTCATAACATTTGAGATGAAAATCTGTAATCACATTTATTTTTTCTTATTTTGATCAAGATTCACTCTAGCTTAAAATTCATTGTTAATAATCATTTAGTTTGACTATCGAATCCTCAAAATTATTAAGTATTCAAATAGTATAGACCCTAGTGGCTCCCAAACACTAAATCAAATAAATATTGTGGATATTTTTCATACTTTTCTTCTATTTTACCATAAACAATTATTGAATAGTCACAAACTACAACTCGTGCCATGAATTCTCAAAATCCTAAAATGAGAAGTGTTCTTCAATACTAAGAGCACCTGTGGTACAATTAGAGGCATCAACATGAGAAGCTCTGTTGGTGCTAGAAGGAGGGCCTCTTTAAATATATTTAATATGGTTAGGAGTATATTTTGTTGGAATTATCTACATTTTACATAATTATGTTTATTTTAACATAAATTATGTAAAGATTGGTAACCTTTTCAGAAATAGGGATTTTGTTGTTAAAAATTTATTAGTATTTGGAGTTAGGATGGCTTATTTTGCTAAAAATTGGCAATTCTTTGACAATAAGAAGTCTATTTGAGTCATAAGTTGTAAAGATTGGTCATCTTTATATATTTTAGTATATCTGTGAACTTGTTTAGTTAAAGATTGATATCTTTTGTCCTCTTATTAATAATTTTTTTGTAAATTAAGCTTAGTGTGCATATTATTTGTCATTCTTTGGAAATTAATGTGTTACACTAGTCTTAAAGCTAGAATTACCACGGATTAGGACTAGATCACATTTAAAGACTATAGAACCCTTGCTTGGACTAGAAACTCACTGAAGGACTAGGAAAGATAGAGGTAAGCATAGGTATTCTAAATCTCTACCATAATCACCTTTGCAAGGGATTCTTATACTTGATATTCATCCAAACATAGTGTGGCTTGGAAGTTCCCCTATCAATATACTAGGTGTGGTTCATGATTTACCACGTAATCCAAAAAATATTTTCCAATATTTAGTCCAACTGGCATTATGAATGTTGAAGAACATGTTAAATCTTTCAAAGTTGCATTAATAATGTTGAATGTTATTCATGAATATGTATCATGTAGGTTTTTCTTATTTACATTTAAATATGTTGCATATGAATGGTTCATTAATTTACCTGACAATTGTATTGTTTCATGGAATAATTTTGACACTATTTTCATTGATCAATTTGGAAAGATCATTAGCCCTTATGTCATTTATCATCAATTCACAACTATTAAGAGAGATAATAGTGAACCTATTAAGTCATTAAATACTAGGTTCCAAAATATGTTTAGTTAGACCATGGATCCATATAAACCTAATGAAGCTTTAGCTTTAGAGGTTTATAAAGATGTTGTTGACCCCATGACTTATATATTTGTTGAAGAGAGCTATTCTGATTATAATCACATTGGCTTAAGCCTATTCTAAAGTAGTGGTTATTAGTGACCAAATGAAACCCCAAGGACATATGGCTTATTATATCCCAAATGTTAATCCTCAAATGCCTGTATTAAACTTTTTTCCAATTAATAACCAAAATAATCTAGCATTAAACTAGTTTCCTGCTTTGAATGTATTGCCTACTAGTCATGTTGCTCCTAATCAAAATCTAGGCTTCTTGAGCTGTCAAGTTACCAATGGATTTCATGATAATGATCATAAGGATTTAGTGCCTGTCAATGGCATTAGCAGTACCAAATTCAAAATGTTGAGGTTCCAAAAAATGAGAATAAAGCTATATTGAAAATGGTACAAAAGCTTAGCACTGATTTTTTGCAATTGTAAAAAGAAGTTGGTAATGCTAATGACAAATTTGGAAGGAAATTCACTTTCTAAAAATTCAATAGACTTAGGAATAAGTTTAAGAATGATTATTTCTATAATAATAAAGCTAATGAGTCTTTCCCTAACAAAAATAATATGGATATAAACTTCACTGATATTGCCTTACAAGATTATTGTAGGGTAGATGCTACTTCCAAACATGGTGAGATTGATTATATTGAGTTTTGTAAAGCTTTTGAAGTTTTTCAAGAAGAACTTGACACATTTGAAGTGGTTATAAACAAAGAGGTTGATACAAATTATTCTAAATCTAAACCATTTGAGCAAGTGAATATGGTAGAAACATTTAATTTGCCTTTTCAAGAAGATAATGGGCCTGAGAAAATTCCTAAGGAAATTCAAGCATTCTAACAACTTTTGAAGACATATCCTTTAAGAAATAGGGAACAAAAATAACCATTGACAACCTCTACCCCTCGTAACAATTAAGGGACCCCTCTAGACATTATATCAAAAAATAATCCTAAACCTCCTGTTGACCAATTTTTGCCCAACAAGCAAAATTTTTGGTCCCCTTCTGCCTCTTGCTATTCTAGGCCACTTCTTTTTGATTTTGTGTAGGTCTAGTGATTTTTATGGATTTAGTAGTTCCCTACAAACTTCACATTTTCTATGGCCCCTATAGGTTAGTCTTTTAGTGCATGAATGATCGGTTCAGAGAGAGATTTGGTTCTCACTGCAAGTCCATCGCTCAATTTTTGAGCCTTGGTTCAGTCAAAAAGTTCATCACTTTCAGCTTCAAAGTGCTTAGTTCGATCAACAGGTTCATCGGTGCACAACTTTGAACCGTTGAACCAGTTTAAATGATTGGTTCAACCACTTAGTTCAATGCTTCAGCTTAGTTCATTAGGCTTAGTTCAATCACTTGGTTCAATGGATCAGTTCAAGGACTTGGTTCAAGAGGCTTGGCATGCTGTGATTGAACTATTGAAACAATTGAACTGTTGAACCAATTTTAGTTCAATGGGTTGTTTCAATGGCTTGGTTCAAGGATGTGTCTTACAATCGAAGGGCAGCGCTGGGTTCAAATGCCCTTGTAAAGGGCAGGGGACATTTCAAAGATAGCCACAAGAGGGTAAGGTTTCAAAATTTTAGCTTAGAAGTAGGCAAAGACAAATTTTCTAACTTTTGTCTAAAGGAATTCCTTCAGACAAAAAGTTTGAAGAAATTTGGAGGTAGGAAAGGGGCCTGAGAAAATCAAAGCATCTATTCCCATGAACTTTTTGTCTGCAGGAAAAAAGTTTGAAACAAAAGAAAAGGGCCCGAAGGAATTAAAAGGGGCCATGCCAAGAAACTCAGTGAGAATCCTTGCAGACTTTTGTCTATGAGAAAATTTTTGTAGACAAAAGCTCATGGAAAATGTCTGAAGTAAAGGAAAGACATGGGAAAATTGTCTGAAACAAAAGCCGTGAAGCACAAAAACCCATAGAAGGGACTCAATGGGCTTTTGTTGAGGACGATGATGTCCTAAAAGCCATAAAATTTAAGGAGGCAAATTAGCTATTGATTTTCAAGTGATGATGGGAGTGCGAACATCAAAATTAACACAATGAAATAGCTGCTTGCTTTCAAACTAAAAGGATGCCAACCATGGAAAAGGCCCAAAAATGCAGTGACATGCTAGAAGATCACCCCCGATGGCTAAAGGAGTTAGAAGAGAAAAGATAGGGAAAATACCAAGTGCCAAGCATGGAGTAGGTAGATAGTCCAAGGGGCAAAGGGAAGTGCCATTTCGAGAAGTTATTTTGGCAGATGACACACTGCTTGTGAATTGATCATTAAAAGGTGTAAATGGCCAATTGTGCACCCCTTTTTATTCATTTCATATTTATGAGCAAAAAAACTACATAGGTACCTTCAAGGAGTAGCCTCAATTAATGAGGAAATAATGAGGCCATGTTAGAAAATGCCTAAAGTCAAAGCCAGGACCGACACAACATTTATGTTTAAGTAGCCTGCTCTTCCCAATGCTCATAAGGCACATGGGTCACTTGTAAAAAGGGGGCCAAAAGGCTTCCTTTCTTCTCCTATAATTGTAAACTTGTCATTTGAGAATTATCTTCCACATTTGTAAGGCCTAGCCCTGGCAAAATTCTACCTGAATCAATAAACACATTTTTTACTTCTATCTTGGTTAGATATCTCTGTGTATGTCTAGGTGTTAGATTATGTTTAGTCATTGTTTCTTGATGCTTTCATAGGTTTAATACCAATATATCTGGTGTCTATAAGGTGCCATTTTTGTAGTTGGTAAGGAGAGTTCTATTTAGAAGTGCAAAAATAGAAGAAATTACCTTACAATGTGCCTTTCACATCACCTTTGGTAATTCTCTATTTTTCTATATTTTCATTAAAGCCTCCCTATCAAGCTCTTGTAGTCTGGGCCTTCTACCAGTTTGAAGCATATGTATGTGTTTATCTGATTTTTAGTGTGAGGGTGAGAAGGTCATATTTATTTTGGTGCATCACCTCCTTTAGAATAGTTTGTTTTCTTGTAATCTTTCCCCCTTTTCATCCCCCCATTATATATATATATATATATATATATATATATTAGCACATATTAGAGAAAATTAGATGCATCGAAGGGAGCTAGACCTTATCTAGAGACTCTCCCCTCTAGCTTTGTTAGTCCCACAGGCGAGAGGGGAGTTTCCATAGTTACGTGAGGAAGGTAGGAGCTCAGCTTCCTACCAAGGGTGCAATCTTCTATGTCAACAGTTTTGGCATGCCCGGTGGGATAGTTTTTACAACTCAGTAAGGTTTCAGGATTGATGATGGTCCTGTTATAGCAAATTAACTATTTTTTAACATCTAACGACTCCACTGGTAAGAGTTTCAATTTTTCAATCAAAAACCAGTTTTTAACTTCCTATGCGTAAAGTCACCACATGGTCTACTTCTAAGGATGTCCCATTTGATTTTGTTGAGTTGCCTTTGAACTCAGCAAAAAGACTGAGGTTTGAGAAGACCCATACTTATTCAATAAGCCACCCTCCCAGACCTATTATAAGAAATGCATACATAGTAGAGCCACAGTTACATCCCATCCCAGCTATGGCATTGCCCTTTACAGCTTTTTATGGTCAGAGCCCTTTAAATCTCCCACATTATGACCCAATCTCGAGAGAAACCCTCAAAAATGTGCCTTCTTTCAATGGAGAGGGGCCCATTATAGTCATCAAACACATTAGGAATATTGCTAACCTCTACAATATTTACAATGTCATGGAGGAAAATATCGCCATCAGATTGCTGGCATTATCTCTCAAGGGCAAGGCTCTTGATTGGTATGGGACCTTGCCTGTAAATTCAATCCATTCTTGGAATGAATTGGGTACTCAGTTGATAGACTATTTTGGGGAAAAGAGTGATGACCTCTCACTTTTTGAACAGTTGATCACCATATTAAGAGCCCCACACGAATATATGTAGGATTTTAACACGTGGTTTTAGAAGACTAGGGATAGAATTCCCATTCTGGTAAGACCAACTGCTAGCTATGATTTCCTATATTATTTAAAGGCATTGAATAGTGATATTGCAGTAATGATATAATCCATGGGAGGGCATGTCCTACCTGTTGCCTATGACATAGCCATATCAGCTGAAAACTACTTAGTATAGGCTGGGAAAATAGCCCCTAGACCTCACATGCCACTTTTCCTAGAATTGCTACCTCCAATTCAAGCTGTTGCTCCCACATTAGCTCCTCTGTCTAGCATAGAGAAACTAGCTATTGTCCCATCCAATGAACTTCATGAAGTTAAGAGTCTATTGTAGAGCATGTCAAATGAGCTTGTAGCTCTTAAAAGACAACAAGCTCAAAGCAACAGACCAAATCAGGGATACCAGCATTATGGTCAAGCCTCTAGACCCCCTTTACAAAACTACAATTAAGGAAAGGGTCAACTTACTTAGACGAGACCATTTCAAGGCTATAACCCAGGCCCCCCTTCATCATCTAAGGTCATGGTGCCTGTTCAGAACAATATGGTATAAGAATAACCAAGTTGTTCAACCATGGGATATGGCCAGGAATAGGTTGTTTAAATAAATGAGATGATGGGTTATTTCTAGAATGTAGACAATTAGGTAGTCGCTCAACACTAGGTCTTTGAGGCTCCAATGCAACCTGGCACAAGTAATAGTCAGAGTCATCTTGATTTATCTCTTATGAACCACCTAGAAGGTGAGTTCTGTGTAATCAATTATGTGGGCACTATAGATAATTAGGCTAACTATGTTGTACCCAACACAAGATTCAAGAGGAGAGTAATGGGAGAAGCCCAAGCAACTACCCAACTAATAGATGCACCTTCTCCGTCACACTCAAATCAAAAGGCCCCAAACTTCAGACAACCATTTGAACCTTTAACCCCTCAGCCTGCACCTCAAGTTGGAATTAGCCCCAAAGAAAGCTTAAAGGGAGGTAGTCCTCAAGTCAATATCATGGACCAGATGAAGAAGCTACATATGAACATCTCTTTATGGGATTCATTGTCTCTACTAAGAGAGGACATGCTACAAAAGGAATTACGTGAGCTAGACTGACAAGTTGTTTCAGCCAGCACCGATAATGTCTTGATGATGAATGGATAACCTTCCACTTCAAGCCAGGTCAAGAAAGAAGAGAAAATTCCCCCTTTCTATGTGTCCTTGGTTATAGGGGATTTCTTGGTGCACAACTACATCATTGGCAGTGGGGCTAGCACCTCAATAATGCCCAAGTGCTTAACTAACAAGATGGGACTAAAATATGAAGAGATGAATAAGGGAGTCTTGCAGCTAGATGGGACACCTACAAAAATAGTTGGGATATTGAAGGGTTTAAGCTTGACATTACATGCTTGCCCAACCTTCTCAATTCCCCATGATATAGTAGTGGCAGATGTTCCTCCTTATTTTTCAATTTGCTTATCCACAGACTTCACATCAAAGATAGGTGGCTATCTAGTAGTGAATTGGTCCTATCTAGTTTTTAGAACCAAGTATGGGACTAAGGTAAAGATTGAATCTGAGCCACTCTACAAGGACCATCTAAAACAATTTTCACTCAAGGTAGTGAATGTCAGCTACAGCATTATCAACCTAGAAGAGTCCCAGAGAGACCAATCTCTGTCTTCTACTCTTGAAGGGGTTACAGACCTACTCTTGGATGAGTGGAGAAGTGATAACTTTGAGCATGACCCTTACAAGTTCATAGAGGAGGCAGACCTTGGGGTCTACTACATACAGAAAGAAGGTACCTTCATACCAAATATATTGAAGGTGAGCCAGGAGAAACTAGGTCTATGGTAGCTGTACTTTAATGATTCTAGAAGTAGATTAGGAGTTGGTGGTGGAGTGATGTTTGTCTCCCCCTCAAAGGATAGATACTTTTCAGCCTTCTATTTCCAATTTTATGGCACAAGTAATGTTTTAGAATATGAGTCCCTTATCCATGGTCTAGAATGGGCAAGGAAAAGAGGGATTAAGGAGTTAAAAGTTTTGGGAGATAGTGAACTAATTGTAAATTAGGTGAAAGGCCAGAATCTGATAAAAAATTCCTTGCTAAAGTCCTATAAGCATAGGGTCTAGCACTTGGTGGAAGATTTCCTCACTTTCAATATCACCTCCATTCCTAGAGAGCAGAACAAACAAGTGGATAGGATAGCAGCAATTGGTGCTCAGTTCAATGTTTTTAGAGAGATAAGCTGAGACTGTGGTTCACGCTACTTGAAGGTGGTAGTCTGACCCTCTGTCCCTGATAACATTACAAACTGGTAGGTTTTTGAAAATTACTAGCAAATAGCTCTCTTCTTGTAGGAAGAAGCTAAGTTTGCTTCAATGAACCAGGCAAAGCTGCAACAGCAATTTGGCAACCAGATTATTTAATTGAAAAATAATAAGCTCAATAAAGGTTTGGTCACTCTTGAGAACATCTTCAATGAAGATGACCAATTAAGAAGTGACAAGGCATGTATCACAACTAAGGAGGAAAATTATGAAAGGGTTGAGATCTTCAAGGACAAGCTACTTGTGCTTAGAAAAGTCTACATGGTTCAAGAAAGGTAGACTTTCATTTCATTGTGTTAGGAGTTTGCTAATGTTTTTGCATGGGATTACAGTGATTTGAAGGGTTTCAACCCAAGACTCACCCAACACACCATCAAATTAGAAGAAGGTGCCAAGCCAATCATGTAGAAGCAGAGACCTATCAATTTGATGATTGAGCCTCTCATGCAAAAGGAACTGGCCAAATTGATTGAGTTTAGGATTATATTTCCAATCAAGCATTCCTCTTGGCTGGCCAATCTTGTTCCTGTTCAAAAGAAAAATGGGGAGATCAGGCTATGTGTTGATTTTAGAAACCTTAATAAAGTATCTTTAAAAGACAATTATCCCCTCTCGAACATGGAGTAGATCCTTCAGAAGGTAATAGGTAGCGAGCATTTCTCCCTCTTGGATGGATATTCAAGGTATAATCAGATTCTAGTGCAAGGCTGTGACTAGCACAAAACAACTTTCACTACTAAATGGGGAATGTTCGATTACAAGAAAATGCCATTCGAGCTGGCTAACACTAGTGCTAACTTTCAGTAGGCTATGGACATGGCTTTTTTTGGCTTGATAAACAAAAATGTGCTGGTAGACCTTGATGATGTGACAATATTCTCTAAGGAAGAAAGCCAACACATGAAACACCTCAGGCATATTGTTCAGCATCTCTCTTAACTTGAAGAAATGCATGTTTGCTATTCATGAGGGGAAACTCCTTGGCCACATGATGTATAGGGAGGGCTTATACATTAACCCCAAGAGAGTTCTATCTATCCTGGAGATGTCCCTACCTAAGCACAAGAAAGGCCCAGAAAGCTTCTTTGTTAAGATAAATTTCATTCAGAGATTCATTCTGAATTTCACAGAGATAGTCAAGCCACTGACCTCTATGCTGAGGAAGGGTGAGGAGTTCAAGTGGACAACACAAAGGAAGGATAGATTTGAAGCCATCAAGTAGGCCATAACTCAAGCTCCTACTTTGATCAGCCTTGACTTCAATAAAGACTTCAACCTTTACACTTTTGGTAATGAAGAGGTAATCTCCGCCATGGTTACCCAAGTGAATGGTGATGACCTTGAGCAACCACTCACATTTTTTAGCCAAGGGTTGAAGGATTTTGAAGTCTGATACACATACGTAAAGAATCAAGTCCTTCCAGTAGTATAGAGCCTAAAAAAATTTAGGCATATGTTGTCCAACAATAGGATTCACCTCATGGTTCCACATCCTGGTGTCAGGGATTTCTTGACCAACTAAGACCTAAATGAGAAAAGAGTGAGGTGGATCACCAAGGTAATGGAGTATGACATGGACATCAAGGTTAGCAAGTTAGTGAGGGGAAGAGGCTTGTGCAACCACCTTGCTGTGGACTTCAAGCAGAAAAGGGAAGACAACTTACTAATTCACGATGCAGCTACTATAGAGGAACTAGCTGTCATAAAGGACTAGACGTCAAACCTGAGGCATTTCTTTCTCACTGGTGAGTGCCTGTAGGGTCTTAATAAGACTAGAAGAAGGTACTTTAGGCTCCAGTCTCTCCCCTATTTTCTAGTTGATGGAGTATTGTTTAGGAATAATCTCTCAGGGGTCCTTCTAAGATGCATAGACTCAAATCAGGCTGACAAGGTGCTGTCTGAGTTCATTGATGGGCTAGTAGGTAGTCATTTTTCTCCTAGGGCTACTACAGCAATGATAATGAGAGCTAGTTATTTTTGGCCTACACTTTTTAGGGACACCCATGCTTGGGTAAGAAAGTGCCAAAAGTGTGCACTTTTTGATTGGAAATAATGGTTGGCTACCATGCCTCTACAGCCCATTTAGGTGGAGCAGCCATTCATGTAGTGGGCCCTGGATTTCATAGAGATGATTAATCCTCCCTCAAGTGCTAGACACAAGTGGGTCTTGACTACCACAAACTATTTCACAAGGTGGGTAGAGGATGTTGCTCTGAAGGAGGCAAATTAAAGTGTGGTCCTAGAGTTTGAGGACCTGGTGACAAGATTTGGAATCCCAGCCACCATAATCTCAAATAATGCCTTGGCTTTTATAGGAACCAAAACAAGTGAATGGGAAATAAGGTATGGTATATATCTCAGCACTTCATCCAACTATTACCCATAGGGGAATGGGTTGGCTGAGTCCACCAACAAAAACTTGAGTAGGATCATCAAGAGGACCATGGAAAAATTTAGAGGACTTGGCATGCCAAACTAAAAATAGCTCTGTGGGCCGATCGAATCACTCTAAAAAGAGCAATTAGAAATTCTCCATATATGCTCATATATAGAAGGGAAGCTAGGCTTCCCATCTCGCTTGAATTGCCAACATTAGACATCACTTGTTAGCTACAATTAGAAGAAAGAAGTAGTATGGAAGTCAGGCTGTGCGAGCTGATGGAGCTCCAAGAGACAAGGGACCGGGCTATGGCTTTTATGACCAGTTGCCAACAACAAACAAAGAGACACTTTGACAAGAAATCTTTGTCAAAAGATTTCTTTGAAGGAGACATTGTCTTGAAATGGGATGAAAACTGAGCTAAGCCTAGAAAGCATGCAAAATTCGATGCCCTATGGAGTGGCCCATACATAATCACTTAGTACAAGCAATATAATGCATTCCAACTCTCTAGGTTGGATGGTAAAGAATTGCATATCCCAGTTAATGGGATATATTTTAAGCATTGCCACTGACCCCTTTTTTTATCATGTATATATTTCCCTTATTTCTTCCTCCTATTTTCCCTAAGTGCCTTCTACACATGTTAGTAGTTTTCTTAGCCTTGTGTGTGTTTTCTTTTCCTTGGGGGTAAATCTACGTGATTGGTTCTAGATTTATCAAAGCTATTGCTGGTCTTTAAGTTACCATCTGACTCTGGGGCCAATGGACTACAAGGCAATTGGTCTCTAAGCATAGTAGGCATGCTTCCCCTAGGAGTCGCCAATTTATTGACCAATTTTTGCCCAACAAGAAAAAATTTTGGTCCCCTTCTACCTCTTGCTATTTTAGGCCACTTCTTTTTGATTTTGTGTAGGTCTAGTGATTTCTATGGATTTAGCAGCTCCCTGCAGACTTCACATTTTCTACAGCCCCTGCAAGTTAGTCTTTTGGTGCATGAAGGATCAATTTAGAGAGAGATTTGGTTCTCGTTGCAAGTCCATCACTCCATTTTTGAGCCTTGGTTTAGTCAAAAAGTTCATCGCTTTCAGCTTTAAAGTGCTCATTTTGATCAATAGGTTCATCGGTGCCCAGCTTTGAACCATTGAACCAGTTCAAATGATTGGTTCAACCACTTAGTTTAACATTTTGGTGTAGTTCATCAGGCTTAGTTCAATCACTTGGTTCAAAAGATCAGTTCAAGGGCTTGGTTCAATGGGCTTGGCACGCCGTGATTGAACCAATTAAACCATTAAACCAATTTTAGTTCAGTGGGTTGGTTCAACGGCTTGGTTCAAGGATGTGTCTACAGTCGAAGGGCAGTGTTGGGTTCAAATGCCCTTGCAAAGGGTAGGGGAGATTTCAAAGATAGCCATAAGAGGGTAAGGTTTCAAAATTTTGGCTTAAAAGTAGGCAAAGACAAATTTTTAGACTTTTGTTTGAAGGAATTCCTTCGAACAAAAATTTGGAAGAAATTTGGAGGCAGGAAAGGGGCCTGAGAAAATAAAAGCATCAATTCCCATAGACTTTTTGTTCACGAGAAAAAAGTTTGAAACAAAAGAAAAGGGCCCAAAGGAATTTGAAGGGGCCATGCCAAGAAACTCAGTGAGAATCCTTGTGGACTTTTGTTTGTGGGAAAATTTCCGCAAACAAAAGCTCACAGAAAATGTCTGAAGCAAAGGAAAGACCTGGGAAAATTGTTTAAAACAAAAGCTGTGAAGCACAAAAACCCACAGAAGGAACCCAATGGGATTTTAATGAAGATGATGACATCTTGAAAGCCATAAAATTTAAGGATGTAGATTAGCTATTGGTTTTCAAGTGATGACGGGAGCGTGAACGTCAAAATTAACACAGTGAAATAGCCATTTGCTTTCAAACTAAAAGGATGCCAAACATGAAAAAGGCCCAGAAATGTAGTGACCTACTAGAAGATAGCCCCTAAGGGCTGAAGGAGTCAGAAGAGACAAGACAGGGAAAAGATAAAGTGTTAAGCATGGAGTAGGCAGATAGTCCAAATGGCGAAGGGAAGCACCATTTCAAGAAGTTATTTTGACAGATGACATAGTGCTTATGAATTGAACATTAGAAGGCGTGAATGGCCAACTGCACACCCCTTTTTCTTCATTTCATATTTATGAGCAGATAAACTACGTAGGTGCCTTCAAGGAGCAGTCTCAATTAATGAGGAAACAACATGACCATGTCAAGTAAGGCCTAAAGTCAAAGCCATGACTGACACAACATTTATGTTTAAGCAGATTTCTCTTCCCAATGCTCATAAGGCACATGGGTCACTTGTAAAAATGGGGCCAAAAGGCCTCCTTTCTTCTCTTATAAGTTGTAAACTTGTCATTTGAGAATTATCTTCCACATTTTTAAGGCATAGCCCTGGCAAAATTTCACCTGAATCAATAAACGCATTTTTTACCTCTATCTTGGTTAGAAATTTGTGTATGTTTGGGTGTTAATTTGTGTTTAGTCATTATTTCTTGATGTTTTCACAGGTTCAATACCAACATATTTGGTGTCTATAAGGTGCCATTTCTATAGCTGGTAAGGAGAGTTCTATTTGGAAGTGTAGAAATAGAAGAAATTACCTTACAGTGTGCCTTTCACAGCACCTTTGGTGAATCTCTATTTTTTTGTATTTTCATTAAAGCCTCCCTGTCAAGCTCTTGTAGTCTGGTCCTTCTACCAGTTTGAAGTGTATGTATGTGTTCATCTAATTTTCAGTGTGAAGGTGAGAAGGTTAGACTTATTTTGGTGCATCACCTCCTTTAGAATAGTTTTCTTTCCTGCAATATTTCCCCCTTTTCATCCCCCATTATATATATATATATATATATATATATTAGCACTTACTGGAGCAAATTAGATGCATCAAAGGGAGCTAGCCCTTATTTAGAGACTCTCCCCTCTCACCTGGCACCAGTTTTCGCACGCCTGATGGGACACAATTTTTACAACTCAGTAAGGTTTCAAGATTGATGCTAGTCCTATTACAACAAATTAACTATTTTTTAGCATTTAGCGACTCCACTGGTAAGAGTTTTAGTTTTTCAATCAAAGACTAGTTTTTAACTTCCTATGCCTAAAGTCATTACACAGTCTGCTTCTAAGGGTGTCCCATTCGATTTTGTTGAGTTGCCTTTAAACTCAGCAAAAAGACTGAGGTTTGAGAAGACCCATCCTTATTAAAGAATCCATCCTCCCAAACCTATTGTAAGAAACACATACGTAGTAGAGCTACAGTTACATCCCATCCCAGCTATGGCATTACTCTTTGCAGCTTTTCATGGTCAGAGCCCCTTGAATCTCCCACGTTATGACCCAATCCTGGGAGCAGCCCTCAAAAATGTGCCTTCTTTCGATGGAGAGGGGCCCATTATAGACGTCAAAAACATTAGGAATATTGCTAACCTCTATAATATTCATAATGTCATAGAGGAAAATATTGCCATCAGATTCTTGGCATTGTCTCTCAAGGGGAAGGCTCTTGACTGGTACGAGACCTTGCCTGTAAATTCAATCCATTCTAGGAATGAATTGGGTACTCAGTTGACAGACTGTTTTAGGGAAAAGAGAGATAACCTCTCACTTATTGAGCAGCTGATGACCATAAAAAGAGCCCCACACAAATATATGCAAGATTTCAACATGCAGTTTCAGAAGACTTGGGATAGAATCCCCATTCTGGTAAGACCGACTGCTAGCTATGCTTTCCTATATTATTTAAAGGCATTAAATAGTGATATTTCAGTAATGATACAATCCATGGGAGGGCATGTGATGCCTGCTGCCTATGACATAGCCATAGCAACTGAAAATTGCTTATTACAGGCTGGGAAAATAGCCCCTAGACCTCACATGACACTTTTCCTAGAATTTCTACCTTTAATTTACGTCATTGCTCCCACATTAGCTCCTCTACCTAGCATAGAGAAACTAGTTGTTGTCCCATCCAATGAACTTCATGAAGTTAAGAGTCTATTGTAGAGCATGTCAAATGAGCTTATAGCTCTTAAAAGACAACAAGCTCAAAGTAACAAACTAAATCAGGGATACCAGCACTATGGTCAAGCCTCCAGACCCCCTTTCCAAAACTATAATCAAGGACAGGGTCAGCTTACTAAGACCAGACCATTTCAAGGCTACAACCCAGGCCCCCCTTCATCATCTAAGGTCATGGTGACTATTTAGAACAATCTGGTACAGGAACAACCAAGTTGTTTTACCATGGGATATGGTCAGGAACAGGTTGTTTATATAAATGAGATGATGGGTTATTTTTAGAATGCAGACAATTAGGTAGCCATTCAACCCCAGGTCTTCGAGGCTCTAATGTAACCCAACACAAGCAATAATCAGAGTCAGCCTGACTCTACTCTTATGAACCACCTAGAAGGTGAGTTCTATGCAATCAATTACGTGCGCACTACAGGCAATCAGGCTGACTATGTTGTAGCTAACACAAGATTTAAGAGGAGAGCAATGGGAGAAGCCCAAGCTACTACCCAACCAATAGCTACACCTTCTCAATCACACTCAAATCAAAAGGCCCTAAACTTTAAATACCTGTTTGTACCTTCAGACCCTCATCCGGTACCTTAGGTTCGAATTAGCCCCAAAGAAAGCTTGAATGGAGGTAGTCCTCGAGTCAATATAGTGGACCAAATGAAGAAGCTACATATGAACATCTCTTTATGGGATTCATTGTCTCTACCAGGACAGAAGGACATGCTACAAAAGGAATTGTGTGAGCTAGATTGACAAGCTATTCCAGCTAACACCGATAATGTCTTGATGATGAATGGATAGCCTTCCACTTTAGGCCAGGTCAAGAAAGAAGAGGAAATTCCCCCTTTCTATGTGATCTTAGTTATAGGGGATTTCTTGGTGCACAACTGCATCATTGACAGTGGGTCTAGCACCTCAGTAATGCCCAAGTGCATAGCTGACAAGATGGGACTAAAATATGAAGAGATGAATAAGGGAGTCCTACAATTGGATGGGACAACTACAAAAATAGTTTGGATATTGAAGGGTTTAAGCTTGACATTACATGCTTGCCCAACCTTCTCAATTCCCCATGATATAGTAGTGGCAGATGTTCCTCCTTATTTTTCAATTTGCTTATCCACAGACTTCACATCAAAGATAGGTGGCTATCTAGTAGTGAATTGGTCCTATCTAGTTTTTAGAACCAGGTATGGGACCAAGGTAATGATAAAATCTGAGCCACTCTACAAAGACCATCTAGAACCATTTTCACTCAAGGTAGCGAATGTCAGCTACACCATTATCGACCCAAAAGAGTCCCAGATAGACCAATCTCTATCTTCTACTCTTGAAGGAGTTGCAAACCTACTCTTGGATAAGTGGGGAAGTGATTATTTCAAGCATGACCCTTATGAGCTTATAGAGGAGGTAGGCCTTGGGGTCTACTACATACACGAAGGTACCTTTATACCAAATATATTGAAGGCAAGCCAGGAGAACCTAGGTCTATGGCAGCTATACTTTGGCAGCTCCAGAAGTAGATTGGGAACTGGTGGTAGAGCGATGTTAGTCTCCCCCTCAAAGGAGAGATACTTTTTAGCCTTTCATTTCCAATTTTCTTGCACAAGCAATGTTATAAAATATGAGTTCCTTATCCATGGTCTAGAATGGGCAAGTAAAAGAGGGATCAAGGAGTTACAAGTTTTGGGAGAGAGTGAGCTAATTGTAAATCAGGTGAAAGGCCAGAATCTGACAAAAAATTCCTTGCTAAAGTCCAATAAGCATAAGGTCTAGGATTTGGTGGAAGATTTCCTTGCTTTCAATATCTCCTCCATTCCCAGAGAGTAGAACAAACAAGCAGATAGGCTAGCAACAATTGGTGCTCAGTTTGATGTTTCCAGAGAGATAAGCTGAGACTATAGTTCACGCTACTTGAAGGTGGTAGTCCGGCCCTCTATCCCCAACAAAATTTCAAACTAGAAAGTTTTCAAAAATGACCAGCAAATAGCTCTCTTCTTTTAGGAAAAAGCTAAGTTTGCTTCAATGAATAAGGCATAGCTACAATAGCAATATGGCAACCAGATTGTTTAATTAAAGAACAATAAAATCCCTAAAGGTTTGGTCACTTTTGAGAGCATCTTCAATGAAGATGACCAATTAAGAAGTGACAAGGCATGTATCACAACTAAGGAGGAGAATTATGAAAGGGTTGAGATCTTCAAGGACAAGCTGCTTGTGCTTGAAAAGGTCTACATAGTTCAAGAAAGGTAGACTTTCATTTCATTGTGTCAGGAGTTTGATGATATTTTCTCATGGGATTATAGTGATTTGAAGGGTTTCAACCCAAGACTCACCCAGCACACCATTGAATTAGAAGAAGGTGCTAGGCCAATCACAAAGAAAGCAGAGACCTATCAACTTGATGATTGAGCCTCTCATGCAGAAGGAACTAGCCAAATTGATTAAGTCCAAGATTATATATCTAATCAAACATTCCTCTTGGCTGGCCAATCTTATTCTTGTTTGAAAGAAGAATGGGGAGATCAGGCTATGTGTCAATTTTAGAGACCTTAATAAAGTCTCTTTAAAATACCATTATCCCCTCTCAAGCATGGAGCAGATCCTTTAAAAGGTAATAGGCAGTGAGCGTTTGTCCCTCCTAGATGGATATTTAGGGTATAATCAGATTCTAGCGTAATGTTGTGACTAGCACAAAATAGCTTTCACTACTAAATGAGGAACATTCACTTACAAGAAGATGCCATTCAAGCTGGCTAACACTGGTGCTACCTTTCAGTAGGCTATGGACATGGCTTTTTGAGGCTTGATAAACAACAATGTGTTTGTATACCTTGATGATATGACAATATTCTTCAAGGAAGCAAGCCAACACATGAAACACCTCAGGTAGATTTTTGAAAGGTGTAGGGAGTTCAACATCTCTATTAACCTGAAGAAATGCGTGTTTGCTATTCACAAGGGGAAACTCTTTGGCCACATCGTGTCTAGGGAGGGCTTATCCATTGACCTTGAGAGAGTTCATACTATCTTGGAGATGTCCCTACCTAAGCACAAGAAAGGCCTGCAGAGCTTCTTTGGCAGGATAAATTTCATTTAGAGATTCATTCTAAATTTCATAAAGATAGTCAAGCCACTAACCTCTATGTTGAGGAAGGGTGAGGAGTTCAAGTGGAAAACACAAAGGAAGGATAGTTTTGAAGCCATCAAGCAGGCCATAACTTAGGCTCCTACTTTGATTAGCCCTAACTTTAATAAAGACTTCAACCTCTACACTTTTGGTAATGAAGAAGTCATCTCCGCCATGCTTACCCAAGCGAATGGTGATGACCTTGAGCAATCACTCACTTTAGCCAAGGGTTAGAAGATTTCAAACTCAAATACACATATGTAGAGAAGCATGTCCTGGCAGTAGTATGGAGCTTAAAAAAATTTAGGCATATGTTGTCCAATAGCAAGATTCACCTCATGGTTCAACATCCTGGCATCAGGGATTTCCTGACCAACCAAGACCTAAATGAGAAAAGAGTGGGGTGGATCACCAAGGTAATGGAGTATGACGTGGACATCAAGGTCACCAAGTTGGTGAGGGGAATAGGCCTATGTGAACACCATACTACAGACTTCAAGCAGAAAAGGGAAGACAACTTACTAATTCATGATGTAGCTACTGCAGAGGAACCAACTGTCATAAAGGACTAGACGTCAGACCTAAGGCATTTCCTTCTCACTGGTGAGTGCCTACAGGGTCTTGATAAGACCAAAAGAAGGTACTTCAGGATCTAGTCTCTCCCCTATGTTCTAGTTGATGGATTATTGTTTAGGAAGGATCTCTCAGGGGTCCTTCTAAGATGCATAGACTCAAATTAGGCTGACGAGGTGTTGTTTGGGTTCCATGATGGGCCAGTAGGCAGTCATTTTCCTCCTAGGGCTACTGCAGTAAGGATAATGAGAGCTGGCTATTTCTGGCCTACACTTTTTAGGGACACCCATGCTTGGGTAAGAAAGTGCCAAAAGTGTGCACTTTTTGATGGAAAATAACATTTGGTTGCCATGCCTCTACAGCCCATTCAGGTGGAGCAGCCATTCATGCAGTGGGGCCTAAATTTCATAGGGATGATTAATCCTCCCTCTAGTGCTGGACATAAGTGGGTCCTGACCACCATAGACTATTTCACAAGGTGTGTAGAGGCTGTTGCTCTGAAGGAGGCAAATGAAAGTGTGGTCTTGGAGTTTTATGAGGACCTGGTGATAAGATTCGAGGTCCCAGCCACCATAATATTAGATAACACCTTAGCTTTTCTAGGAACCAAAACAAGTGAATGGGCACTAAGGTATGGTATATATCTCATCACTTCATCAAATTATTACCCATAGGGGAATGGGCTAGCTGAGTCTACCAATAAAAAATTGATCAAGATCATCAAGAGGACCATGGAAGAAAATTAGAGGACTTGGCATGCCAAGCTAAAAATAACTCTGTGGGCCAATCGAATCACTCCAAAAAGAGTAATAAAAAATTCTCCATATATGCTTGTGTATGGAAGGGAAGCTAGGCTTCCCATATCACTTGGATTTCTAGCATTAGACTTCACTCGCTAGCTTTAATTAGAAGAAGGAAGTAGCATGGAGGTCAGGCTATGCGAGCTGATGGAGTTCCAAAAGACAAGGGACCGACCTATGGCTTCTATGACTAGTCACTAATAGCAAACAAAGAGACACTTCGACAAGAAATCTTCATCAAAAGATTTCTTTGAAGGAGACATTGTCTTTAAATGGGATGAAGACTGAGTTAAGCATGGAAAGCATGCAAAATTTGATGCCCTATGGAGTGGCCCATACATAATCACTCAGTATAAACAGCATAATGCATTCTAACTCTCCAAGTTGGATGGTGAAGAATTACATATCCCAGTTAATGGGATATATCTTAAGCATTGGCACTGACCCCCTTTTTTATCATGTATATATTTCCCTTTTTTTTCCTCCTGCTTTCCCTAAGTACCTTCTGCACATGTTAGTAGTTTTCTTAGCCTTGTGTGTGTTTTCATTTCCTTGGGGGTAAATTTGTGTGATTGGTTCTAGATTTATCAGAGCTATTACTGGTCTTTAAGTTACCATCTGACTCCGAGCCTAATGGACTACAAGGTAACTGGTCTCTAAGCATAATAGGCATGTTTCCCCTGGGGGTCACTAATTTGTTGACCAATTTTTGCCCAACAAGAAAATTTTTTGGTTCCCTTCTGCCTCTTGTTGTTCTAGGCCACTTCTTTTTGATTTTGTGTAGGTCTAGTGATTTCTATGGATTCAACAGTTCCCTGTAAACTTCACATTTTCTACAGATCCTATAGGTTAGTCTTTTGGCACATGAGGGACCAATTTAGAGAGATATTTGGTTCTTTCTACAAGTCCATCACTCCATTTTTGAGCATTGGTTCAGTCAAAAATTTCATCACTTTCAGCTTCAAAGTGCTCAGTTTGATCAACAGGTTCATCAGCGCACAGCTTTGAACCATTGAACTGGTTCAAATGATTGGTTTAACCACTTAGTTTAATGCTTTGGCTTAGTTCATCAGGCTTAGTTCAATCACTTTGTTTAATGGATCAGTTCAAGGGCTTGGTTCAATGGGATTGGTGCACCGTGATTGAACTATTGAACCAATTGAACTATTGAACCAATTTTAGTTCAATGGGTTGGTTCAATGACTTGGTTCAAGGATGTGTCTTATAGCTGAAGGGTAGCACTAGGTTTAAATGCCCTTGCAAAGGGTAGGGGACATTTCAAAGATAGCCTCAAGAGGGTAAGGTTACAAAATTTTGGCTTAAAAGTAGGCAAAGACAAATTTTTGGACTTTTGTCTGAAGGAATTCCTTCGAACAAAAAGTCTGAAGAAATTTGGAGGTAGGAAAGGGGATCGAGAAAATCAAAGCATCAATTCCCATAGACTTTTTACCTGTGGGAAAAAGTTTTGAAACAAAAGAAAAGGACCTGAAGGAATTCAAAGCGGCCATGCCAAGAAACTCAGTGAGAATCCTTGCAGACTTTTGTCCATGGGAAAATGTCCGTGGATAAAAGACTATGAAAATGTCTGAAGCAAAGGAAAGACCTAAGAAAATTGTCTGAAATAAAAGCGGCAAAGCACATAAACCCATAGAAGGGACTTGATGGGCTTTTGCTGAGGATGATGACATCCTGAAAGCCATCAAATTTAAGGAGGTGGATTAGCCATTGGTTTTCAAGTGATGACGAGAGCGTGAACATCAAAATTAACATAGTGAAATAGTCATTTGCTTTCCTAAAAGGATGCCAACCATGGAAAAGGCCCAAAAATGTAGTGACCCACCAGAAGATCACCCCTGAGGGCTAAAGGAGCCAGAAGAGACAAGATAGGGAAAAGACAAAGTGCTAAGCATGGAGTAGGCAGATAGTCCAAGTGGTGAAGGTAAGCACCATTTTGAGAAGTTATTTTGATAGATGACAGTGCCTATGAATTGACCATTAAAAGATGCAAACGGCCAACTATGCATCCCTTTTTATTCATTTCATATTTATGAGTAGAAAAACTACGTAGGTGCCTTCAAGGAGTAGTCTTAGTTATGAGGAAATAATGTGGCCATGTCAAAAAATGCCTGAAGTCAAAGCCAGGACTGACACAACATTTATGTTTAAGACCCCTACTCTTTCTAATGCTCATAAGGCACATGGGTCACTTATAAAAAGGGGGCCAAAAGGCCTCCTTTCTTCTCTTATAAATTGTAAACTTGTCATTTGAGAATTATCTTCCACATTTGTAAGGCGTAGTCCTGGAAAAATTTCACCTGAATCAATAAACACATTTTTTACCTCTATCTTGGTTAGATATCTCTGTGTATGTCTAGGTATTAGTTTGTGTTTAGTCATTGTTTCTTGATGCTTTCATAGGTTTAATAACAATATATCTAGTGTCTATAAGGTGCCATTTCTACCGTTGGTAAGGAGAGTTCTATTTGGAAGTGCAAAAATAGAAGAAATTACCTTACAGTGTGCCTTTCACAACACCTTTGGTGAATCTCTATTTTTTTGTATTTTCATTAAAGCCTCCCTGTCAAGCTATTGTAGTCTGGTCCTTCTACTAGTTTTAAGCATATGTATGTCTTTGTCTAATTTTTAGTGTGAGGGTGAGAAGGTCAGATTTATTTTGGTGCATCACCTCCTTTAGAATAGTTTGTTTTCTTGTAATCTTTCCCCCTTTTCATTCCCCCCATATATATATATATATATATATATATATATATATTAGCACTTAAGATGCATTGAAAGGAGCTAGCCCTTATCTAGAGACTCTCCCCTCTAGCTTTGCCAGTCCCACAGGCGAGAGGGGAGTTTCCATAGTTGCATGAGGAAGGCAGGAGCTCAGCTTTCTACCCAGGGTGCAATCTTTTGTGTCAATAGTTTTAGCACGCCCTATTATAGTAAATTAACTATTTTTTAGCATCTGGCAACTGCACTAGTAAGAGTTTTAGTTTTTCAATCAAAGACCAGTTTTTAACTTCTTATGCCTAAAGTTACCACATGGTCTACTTCTAAGGATGTCACATTCAATTTTGTTGAGTTGCCTTTGAACTCAGCAAAAAGATTGAGGTTTGAGAAGACCCATCCTTATTCAAAAAGCCACCCTCCCAAACCTATTTTAAGGAATACATACACAATAGAGCTGCAGTTACATCCCATCCCAACTATGGCATTGCCCTTTGTGGCTTTTCATGGTCAGAGCCCCTTGAATCTCCCATGTTATGACCCAATCCCAGGAGCAGCCCTCAAAAATGTGCCTTCTTTTGATGGAGAGGGGGCCATTATAGTCATCAAACACATTGAGAATATTGCTAACCTCTACAATATTCACAATGTCACAAAGGAAAATATCACCATCAGATTGTTAGAATTATCTCTCAAGGGCAAGGCTCTTGACTGGTACGAGACCTTGCCTATAAATTCAATCCATTCTAGGAATGAATTGGGTACTTAGTTGATAGACCATTTTGGGGAAAAAAGTGATGACCTCTCACTTGTTGAGTAGCTGATGACCATAAAAAGAGCCCCACACGAATATATGTAAGATTTCAACATGTAGTTTCAAAAGACATGGGATAGAATCCCCATTCTGGTAAGACTGATTGCTAGCTATGCTTTCCTATATTATTTAAAGGCATTGAATAGTGATATTGTAGTAATGATATAATCCATGGGAGGACATGTGCTACCTGTTGCCTATGACATACCCATAGCAGCTAAAAATTGCTTAGTATAGGCTGGGAAAATAGCCCCTAGACCTCACATGCCACTTTTCCCAAAATTTCTACCTTCAATTTAGGCTGTTGCTCCCACATTAGCTCTTCTACATAACCTAAAAAAAATAGCTACTATCTTGTCTAATGAACTTCGTGAAGTTAAGATTCTATTGCAAAGCATGTCAAACAAGCTTGTAGCTCTTAAAAGACAACAAACTCAAAGTAACAGACCAAATTAGGGATACCAGCATTATGGCCAAGCCTCTAGACCCCCTTTCCAAAACTACAATCAAGGATAGGGTCAACTTACTCATACCAGACTATTTCAACGCTACAACCCAAGCCCCCCTTCATCATCTAAGGTCATGGTGCTTGTTCAGAACAATTTGGTACAAGAATAGCCAACTTGTTCGACCATAGGATATGGTCAGGAATAGGTTATTTATACAAATGAGATGATGGGTTATTTCTAGAATGCAGACAATTAGGTAGCCACTCAACCCCAGGTCTTCGAGGCTCCAATGCAACCCAACACAAGCAACAGTTAAATTCAGCCTGACTATACTCTTATGAACTACCTAGAAGGTGAGCTTTGTTGGGTGAATATTTTGTCATCAACTAACTAATGAAAAAATGGGTATATCAACCACAGCATAGGGAGATTTACACCATGAATAGTATGGGTTTACCAGATCTGGATGAAGTAAATCTCTCCTCTCATCAAGGCGAGGTTCCCTATAAATACCTACGTGCTGGATATATGTATATAATTAAGCAAAAAATAATACATGGGGGTGGTATAACATCATCTACCTCTCTTTTTTTAGAGGTAATGTATAAAGAACAAAAGAGGGAAAATCTTGGTCCTTATCTAACAAAATTCCTCTTCTTTCAGGAATGGTATTGACGGTGAAGTAGAAAATTACCTGAAGTAACAAAGTCCACAAGAGAACCCACATAAGCACAAAGTCTTTCGTAGCCTCCTTCACCGATTTGGAACAAACATAACTGTAGAATGAAATGAAGCACAAAGTCTTCACTTGAAACTACAAAAGATAACTGAATCACAAAGATAAAAATAGTTCAAAGTCTATCTTCTACCTTTTATAAATGCCCTCAGATAATAGTGACACACCCACTTTGCTTATTAAATTAGATAAACAAGATATTACCAAGAAAAAAGACATAAGAACTGTTTCCTAAATAACACAGATAATCTTAACACAAAGTCTGAAATAAACATGCTTCTCATTCATTCAACAAAATATGATTTACAAGTTTGAGCACAAAATCTCAAAAAAGTGTTTCAATTTCGGCAAAGTTTTTGCTCTCTATTATCCAAGATCCATTTACAAAAGAGGTCTCCACTATATATAGGGAGAAACTCTCAAAATTTAGAAAATAATATAATATAAAAATATCTTAGTCAAAGATGACTCATCTTTGACCTTTGAGATATTTTTCCAAATTTTTTACATGTAATTACACATTACAAAATTGCATGTGAAAATGTCCCAAGACAATTACAAAGTGCATTTTGAATAAAGCATGGAAAAACAGCTTCAATCTTTATTTTCAGTCTTTTTCATGGTCTTCGACTTCTTCAGAGAAACTGTAGTGATCTAGAAAAATTTATGTTGAAAAGATATTGATGAAGAGGGATCCTTTAGAGAAACTATAGCATGAATCATGATTGTGAAATTAGGGGGGAAAAGTATCAATCTAGGAAAACTACAAATTTGATGGTCACGATCAGGGAAATGTGCTTGAAAGGGATGAGACGTGAGCAGGTCAAAAAGTGGAAGAAAGGGGGAGCGGGCGCGAAAAATAGGAAAATAAAATTTTTCCAAAGATAGCAAAAAAAATGAGGGAAAGGTATGCAGTGGTGGCAAAATTTTCCACCCTTGCATATTTGTTGAAAAATATGCAGTGGTGGTAAAATTTGCCACCCTTGCATAATTGCTAAAAAACATGCAGTGGTGGCAAAATTTGCCACCCTTGCATATTTGCTAAAAAATATGCAGTGGTGGCAAAATTTGCCACCCTTGCATATCTGCTAAAAAATATGCAGTGCTGGCAAAATTTGCCACCATTGCATATTTGTTGAAAAATATGCAGTGGTGGCAAAATTTTCCACCCTTTCATATGTACTAAAAAATATGCAGTGGTGGCAAAATTTGCCACCCTTGCATATCTGCTGAAAAATATGCAGTGGTGGCAAAATTTGCCACCCTTGCATATTTGTTGAATAATATGCAGTGGTGGCAAAATTTGCCACGCTTGCATATCTGCTGAAAAATATGAAGTGGTGGTAAAATTTGCCACCCTTGCATATTTGCTGAAAAATATGCAGTGGTGGCAAAATTTGCCACCCTTGCATATCTTCTGAAAAATATGCAGTGGTGGAAAAATTTGCCACCCTTGCATATTTGCTGAAAAATATGCAGTGGTGGCAAAATTTGCCACCCTTGCATATCTTCTGAGAAATATGCAGTGGTGGCAAAATTTGCCACCCTTGCATATTTGCTGAAAAATAAGGTGACTCATTGAAATTAATCAAAAATTTGGGCATTCTGATCACATTAAAAACACAATGAATTTCACATTTGCTAGGAAATATAACTAAGAAAGCTTTCAAACTTTTCAAAGATGTCAGTTGCTAAACCTGAGATCAAGAGAAACTTGCCTTGAAAGATGAACCTAGAGAGAACATGAAACAGACAAGTTTTGTAGGGGTTGTTCTAAAAGTAAGCGCAGCTAATTTTGGGAACAACAGCTGGCTCATACTAGAGAACTACCTTCTATTGCAAAAAGTGATTGAAGGGAGTAGAATCTAGAATCTTCAGTGCCTTGAAGTGTGCCATTGGGCTATGGAGTCATGCTACCCAAAAAGAAAGGCTCCAAACACAAAAAAGAAATGAATAAAATAAAGCTAAAGACTATACAAATATATAGGTGAATTTATTTGGTACTTCAAGAATTTAAGCACCTCAGTTGCTACCCCTTTACAGGTAGTGGTGATGATGCCCTATCTTGATAAACCAGCAAGAGGCCATTTTCTCCCCACAATTGATGATGTGTGAATGGAACTCTCTGCCAGGAAACCAATTTCATGTGCCTTCTCTTTTGTTTTCTCCTCTTGCCCCACAACAAGACTTGTCTTTTGGTTCAAAAACTATGAATCTTTGTTTTCTTGGAGAAGAGCTCCTTTTTCTGATCATGACGTACAGTAGCATGGTTAGCTACCATAATTGGTTGCTCTTCTGGTTCCATCTAGCACCTGATTTGATTGTCCTCATTTGACACCTGCCACTGATTGGCACTATCAGGTCCACTTGTCATTATTTCATCTAAACCAATTTTTTGGTTGGTATTCTCAAGGGCTTTAACAGGCTCTTTATGAACCTCTTCTGTGGTCAAAAAATAATTACCCCTGCCTAAGGATTCAAACAGAATTTAAGCCACATACATTGCCTCTCCCTCAGGAAGTAATCTCTGCATCATGCCTTTCATAGGTATTCTTTCCTGGGACAAGTCCATGCTCAATTCTCCACCGACATCCTTGCAAAAGTTCCGTCTAAGTAGAATGCCATATGAGGCTGGGACGTCAGCTACCAGAACTGTCATCTTGATCCTCTTGTCAGGGAACACTACAAATGCAAATTAGGCATCTTTGATTTGCCCCAATAGTGGTACTTTTTTGTTCTCCATGGATAAACATCTCCCAAAAGTTTTAGTCAATGTGAGACCAAGAGATTTTGCCACTCTAGCAGGCATGACATTGTCAGATGCACTAGAATCGATGATGCAGTTGCTCAGCTTGCAACTGTTTATTAATAGGGAAACATAGAAAGGTTCTATTTTTTTGAGAGCAATTGGAGGAGTCACGACAAGATTATTCTAGGTGGATACATTCTTTGGGGGATCATGAGTTACCCTCAAAATTTTTTGTCCTGCAGGGATGGCTGTACCTTTCACACATTCTACCAACCTGTCCAACTGTTCATGATGGGCTTATAGAAATTCAAATTCAGACATTTGAATTTTAGTCTTTTTGACATGCTCAATTATGTCAAATGTTTGAATTGGACTAGGGACAGAGGATGTGAGTTCACTCTTTTGGTTTTTGGAATGGGGAGGGCTAGTTTGCAAAGTTGAAGTAGAGGGTGCAGAGATGCTTGGGGTACATACCTTTTCAATAGTCATCGGGTCCTTTGGTAGGAAGGGCAGAGTGGTTCCCCACTTGGCAATTGAAACTACTGACTGAGGTTGCTCCTCTATCTTCTCTTTATCAGCTTGTCAGGCTGACTATTTCTAGGACCAGGTGAATATGGCATATGATCCCTCAGTTGCATTCCCCTCACTTCTAGGTTCATCTCGATAATTCAGGGAACTAATGATAGAGTCACCAACTAATTCTTCTTCTTACTCTTCAAAGGGATTGGCATCATCATGTTGGTCCAACTCAGGTTGGAAAGGGGAAGCATGTTCCATTTCTAGATATCCAACCGTTGAGTTGGTTGGAGGTGCTTCAAGGGTGAGGTTCCTCTATGGGGGAGGAAGATGATTTGGCTGCCCTTGATTCCTAGCAGCATTGCTTTAGCATGCTTGATTTTGAAATGTCCTCCTTGGCATATCCTAATTAGGAGAAGTAGACATAACTTGGGCCATCTGTCTTCTGAGAGCTAGCATTTCATTTGCTAACTTTTGTACCATATGATCTATAGTACCTGTAGAAGAGCTTTTAGCAGATGAAGAGAATCTATTTTTATTTGGGTCTTTTCTGATCTTACCTGCCAAAATAAGATCATCTTTGATCTCAGTAGCCAAATTTTGAGCTAATGCTAAATCCATAGGGTCAACTCACCTCAATAAGAAACTTACTTCGGGAAGCTGTGAGTTGATGAAAAAGCACTTGAGATTCTCTGGCGTGGGCTGAGCGATAGTTGGAATCTGATTCCTTAACTTGTTGAATTTAGTTATGAAATCCCTCATGGGTTCTTGGGATTCCTTTTTCATATGTGTTAGCTGCACTAACAAGGCATGTGCATCTTTAGCAAGTTTAAACCTAGCTTCAAATATGGACTTTAGTGTGTCTTAGTCAGTTACTGACCCAACTTATAGGTGGTAGAACTAGTCTATAGTAGCACCTTGTAGAGTTTCTACAAACAGCCTGACTGCTATATCTTCAAATTCTACACCAATTACGCCACATGTTATAGAGAAGGCAGTAATGTGTTCATCAGGGTGAACTTTCCCATCACCAAATAATTTAGGGAAGTTTTTTTCTTGAGCTACGTGGAAGCTCATGTAGAGGTGGAGTAAGGTTGAGTGGTCCAAATGAGTTACCCCAGGGGCCTCGAGTTACCATGATTAGATTATGAAAAGTGGGGATAAAAGTCTTGGTGGGGTGTTTATAGGCAGGGCACTATTAATAGTAGGGGAAAAAGCTCTACCTTGTGTTGGTGACCCGATCAGGTCAAGAGGAAGACTCTTAGATCATTGGAGGAAAGGCGGTGGAGGAAATAGATCAAAATTACTCTGTTGTGCCAACTCAAACACAAGATCAAAAACACCTTTAGATCTCTGGGTTCTTATGTAGCATGGAGTTGCTAGATTTCAAATGAAAAAGGGACCGAAATTGCTTCAAGTTGAAGCTTGAGGCTTCAAAATGCATGTTCTTTCTAGCGGCTTTGGTTTTGCAGACCAGATAATGTAATGGAGATGGTAAGGCTATAATGATAATGGGTAAGACATGGAATGGAGTCGCCAGACTATGTAATGGATAAGGGTAGGGACTACTTCAATCTAAAACTTGAGGTTTCAGACTACACATCTGAGGTCCCCAGCGGAGTCGCCAAAAAGATGTTGGGTGAATATTTTGTCGTCAACTAACTGATGACAAAATGGGTATATCAACCACAACATAGGGATATTTACACCATGAACAGTATGGGTTTACCAGATCTGGATGAAGTAAATCTCTCCTCTCATCAAGGGGAGGTTCCCTATAAATACTTATGCACTGGATATATGTATATAATTAAGCAAAAAATAACACATGGGGGTGGTATAACATCATCTACCTCTCTTTTTCTAGAGGTAATGTATAAAGAACAAAAGAGGGAAAATCCTGGTCCTTAGCTAACAACATTCCTCTTCTTTCAGGAATGGTATTGACCGTAAAGCAGAAAATTATCTTAAGTAACAAAGTCCACAAGAGAACCCATGTAAGCACAAAGTCTTCCATAGCCTCCTTCACCGATTCAGAACAAACGTAACTATAGAATGAAATGAAGCACAAAGTCTTTGCCTAAAACTACAAAAGATAACTAAATCACAAAGATAAAAATATCTCAAAGTCTATCTTCTACCTTTTAGAAATGCCCTCAGATAATATTGACACAACCACTTTGCTTATTAAATCAGATAAACAAGATATTACAAAGAAAAAAGACATAAGAACTATTTCCTAAATAACACAGATAATCTCAACACAAAGTCTGAAATAAACCTACTTCTCATTCATTTAACAAAATATGATTTACATGTTTGAGCACAAATTCTCAAAAAAGTGTTTCAATTTTGGCAGAGTTTTTGCTCTCTATTAGCCAAGATCTATTTACAAAAGAGGTCTCCACTATATATAGGGAGAAACTCTCAAAATTTAGAAAATAATATAACATAAAAATATCTTAGTCAAAGATGACTCAACTTTGACCTTTGAGATATTTTTCCAAATTTTTTACATGTAATTACACATTACAAAATTGCATGTGAAAATGTCCCAAGATAATTACAAAGTGCATTTTGAATAAAGCATGGAAAAACAGATTTAATCTTTATTTTTACTCTTCTTCATGGTCTTCGACTTCTTCAGAGAAACTATAGTGATCTAGAAAAATTTATGTTGAAAGGACACTGATGAAGAGGGATCCTTTAGAGAAACTACAACATGAATCATGATTGTGCAATTAGGGGAAAAAAGTATCAAGCTAGGAAAACTACACATTTGATGGTCACAATCAGGGAAATGTGCTTGAAAGGGATGAGACGTGAGTAGGTCAAAAAGTGGAAGAAAAGGGGAATAGGCACGGAAAATAGGAAAATGAAAATTTTCCAAAGATAGCAAAAAAATGAGGGAAAGGTATGCATGGACGGCAAAATTTGCCACCCTTGCATATTTGCTAAAAAATATGCAGTGGTGGCAAAATTTGCCATGCTTGCATAATTGCTGAAAAATACGCAGTGGTGGCAAAATTTGCCACCCTTGCATATTTGCTAAAAAATATGCAGTGGTGGCAAAATTTGCCACCCTTGCATATCTGCTGAAAAATATGCAATGGTGGCAAAATTTGCCACCCTTGCATATTTGCTGAAAATTATGTAGTGGTGGCAAAATTTGCCACCCTTGCATATCTATTGAAAAATATGCAGTGGTGGAAAAATTTGCCACCCTTGCATATCTGATAAAAAATATGCAGTGGTGGCAAAATTTGCCACGCTTGCATATCTGCTGAAAAATATGCAGTGGTGGCAAAATTTGCCACCCTTGTATATTTGCTGAAAAATATGTAGTGGTGAAAAAATTTGCCACCCTTGCATATCTGCTGAAAAATATGTAGTGGTGGCAAAATTTGCCACCCTTACATATTTGCTAAAAAATAAGGTGACTCATTGAAATTAATCAAAAATTTGGGCATTCTAATCACATTAAAAACACAATGAATTTCACGTTTGCTAAGAAATATAACTAAGAAAGCTCGCAAACTTTTCAACGATGTCAGTTGACAAAACCTGAGATCAAGAGAAACTTGCCTCGAAAGATGAACCTAGAGAGAACATGAAACAAACAAGTTTCATAGGGGTTGTTCTAAAAATAAGCACATATGATTTTGGGAACAACAAGTTTTATGCAATCAATTATGTGGGTGCTGTAGACAATCAAGATGACTTTGTTGTAGCCAACACAAGATTCAAGAAGAGAGCAATGGGAGAAGCCCAGGCTACTACCCAACTGATAGATGCACCTTCTCCATCACACTCAAATCAAAAGGCCCCAAACTTCAGATAGCCATTTGTAATTTCAACCCCTTAGCCTGTACCTCAGGTTGGAATTAGCCTCAAAGAAAGCTTGAAAGGAGGTAGTCCTCAAGTCAATATAGTGGACCAGCTAAAGAAGCTGCATATGAACATCTCTTTATGGGATTCATTGTCTCTACCAGGATAGAAGGACATGTTACAAAAGAAATTACATGAGCTAGACCGATAAGCTGTTCCAGCCATCACCGATAATGTCTTGATGATGAATGGATAGCCTTCCACTTTAGGCCAGGTCAATAAAGAAGAGAAAATTCCCCCTTTTTATGTGTCCTTGGTTATAGGGGATTTCTTGGTGCACGACTACATCATTGACAGTGGGGTTAGGACCTCAGTAATGCCCAAGTACATAGCTGACAAGATGGGACTAAAATATGAAGAGATGAATAAGGGAGTCTTGCAGATGGATGGGACACTTGCAAAAATAGTTGGGATATTGAAGGGTTTATGCTTTACATTACATGCTTGCCCAACCTTCTCAATTCCCCATGATATAGTAGTGGTAGATGTTCATCCTTATTTCACAATTTGCTTATCCAGGGACTTTACATCAAAGATAGGTGGCTATCTAGTAGCAAATTGGTCGTATCTAGTTATTAGAAATAAGTATGGGACCAAGGTAAAGATCGAATCTAAGCCAATCTACAAGGACCATCTAGAACCATTTTCACTCAAGGCAGTGAACATTAGCTACACCATTATCGACCCAGAAGAGTCCCAGACAGACCAATCTCCATCTTCTGCTCTTGAAGGAGTTGCAAACCTACTCTTGGATGAGTGGGGAAGTGATAAATTTGAGCATGACCCTTATGATTTCATAGAGGAGGTAGGCCTTGGGGTTTACTACATACACAAAGAAGGTACCTTCATACCAAATATATTGAAGGCGAGCCAGGAGAACCTAGGTCTATGGCAGCTGTACTTTGATAATTCCAAAAGTAGATTGGGAGCTAGTGGTGGAGTGATGTTAGTCTCCCCCTTAAAGGAGAGATACTTTTCGGCCTTTCATTTCCATTTTTCTTGCACAAGAAATGTTGCAAAATATGAGTCCCTTATCCATGGTCTAGAATGGGCAAAGAAAAGAGGGATCAAGGAGTTACAAGTTTTGGGAGATAGTGACTTGATTGTAAATTAGGTGAAAGGCTAAAATATGACAAAAAATTCCTTACTGAAGTCATATAAGCATATGGTCTAGGACTTGGTGGAATATTTCCTCACTTTCAATATCACCTCCATTCCCAGAGAGCAGAACAAACAAGTGGATAGGCTAACAACAATTGGTGCTCAGTTTAATGTTTTTAGAGAGATAAGCTGAGACTATAATTCACACTACTTGAAGGTGGTAGTCTGGCCCTCTATCCCCGATAACATTTCAAACTGGTAGGTTTTAAAAAATGACCAGAAAATAGCTCTCTTCCTGTAGGAAGAAGCTAAGTTTGCTTCAACGAATAAGGCAAAGCTGCAATAGCAATATGGCAACCAAATTGTTCAATTGAAGAACAATAAGCTCCCTAAAGGTTTGGTCACTCTTGAGAGCATCTTCAATGAAGATGACCAATTAAGAAGTGACAAGGCATGTATCACAACTAAGGAGGAGAATTATGAAAGGGTTGAGATCTTCAAGGACAAGCTGCTTGCACTTGGGAAAGTCTACATGGTTCAAGAAAGGCAGACTTTCATTTCATTGTGTCAGGAGTTTGTTGATTTTTTTGCATGGGATTATAGTGATTTGAAGGGTTTTGACCCAAGACTCACCTAGCACACCATCAAATTAGAAGAAGGTGCCAAGCCAATCATGCAGAAGTAGAGACTTGTCAACTCGATAATTGAGCCTCTCATGTAGAAGGAACTAGTCAAATTAATTGAGTTCGAGATTATATTTCCAATCAAACATTCCTCTTGGCTAGCCAATTTTGTTCCTATTTGAAAGAATAATGGCGAGATTAGGCTATGTATCAATTTTAGAGACCTTAATAAAGTCTCTTTAAAAGACCATTATCCTCTCCCAAGCATGGAGTGGATCCTTTAGAAGGTAACAGGCAGTGAGCATTTCTCGCTCTTGGATGGATATTTAGGGTATAATCAGATTCTAATGCAAGGATGTGACCAGCACAAAACAACTTTCACTACTAAATAGGGAACATTTAGTCACAAGAAGATGCCATTTGGGTTGGCTAACACTAGTGCTACCTTTCAGCGGGCTATGGACATGGATTTTTTAGGCTTGATAAACAACAATGCGTTGGTATACCTCGATGATGTGACAGTATTCTCCAAGGAAGCAAGCCAACACATGAAACACCTCTGACAGATTTTTGAAAGGTGTAGGGAGTTTGGCATCTCTCTTAACCCAAATAAATGTGTGTTTTATGTTCACAAGGGGAAACTCCTTGGCCACATCATGTCTAGGGAGGCTTTATCCATTGACCTTGAGAGAGTTCATTCTATCCTGGAGATGTCCCTACCTAAGCACAAGAAAGGCCTACAGAGCTTCTTTGGCAGGATAAATTTCATTTGGAGATTCATTCCAAATTTTACAGAGATAGTCAAGCCACTGACCTCTATGATAAGGAAGGGTGATGAGTTCAAGTGGACAACACAAAGGAAGGAAAGCTTTAAATCCATTAGGTAGGCCATAACTCGAGCTCCTACTTTGATCAGCCCCAACTTCAATAAAGACTTCAGACTCTACACTTTTGGTAATGAAGAGGTAATCTCTGCCATGCTTACCCAAGAGAATGGTGATGACCTTGAGCAACCACTCGCACTTTATAGCCAAGGGTTAGAGGATTTTGAAGTCAAATACATGTACCTAGAGAAGCAAGTCCTGGTAGTAGTATAGAGCCTAAAAAAATTTAGGCATATGCTATCCAACATCAAGATTCACCTCATGGTTCCACATCCTGGCATCAGGGATTTCCTAACCAATCGAGACCTAAATGAGAAAAGAGTGGGGTGGATCACCAAGGTAATGGAGTATGACATGGACATCAAGGTCACCAAGCTGGTGAGGGGAAGAGGCCTATGTGAACACCTTGCTATAGACTTCAAGTGGAAAAGGGAAGATAGCTTACTAATTCATGATGCAGCTGCTACAGAGGAACCAACTATCATAAAGAATTAGACGTCAGACCTAAGGTATTTCCTTCTCACTGGTGAGTGCCCACAGGGTCTTGATAAGACCAAAAGAAGGTACTTTAGGCTCCAGTCTCTCCCCTATGTTCTAGTTGATGGAGTATTGTTTAGGAAGGATCTCTAAGGAGTCCTTCTAAGATGCATAGACTCAAATCAGGCTGATAAGGTGTTGTCTGAGTTCCATGATGGGCCAACAGGCAGTCATTTTGCTCTTAAGGCTACTGCAGCAAGGATAATGAGAGCTGACTATTTCTAGCCTATGCTTTTCAAGGACACCCATGCCTAGGTAAGAAAGTGCTAGAAGTGTACACTTTCTGATGGGAAACAATGATTGGTTGCCCTGCCTCTACATCCTATTTACATGGAGCAGCCATTCATGCAATGGGGCCTAGATTTCATAAGAATGATTAATCCTCCCTCTAGTGCTAGACACAAGTGGGTCTTGACCACCATGAACTATTTCACAAGGTGGGTAGAGGCTGTTGCTCTAAAGGAGGTACATGAAAGTGTAGTCTTGGAGTTTTATGAGGAGCTGGTGACAAGATTCGAGGTCCCAGCTACCATAATCTCAGATAATGCCTTGGCTTTTTTGGGAACCAATATAAGTGAATGGGCACTAAGGTATGGTATATATCTTAGCACTTCATCCAACTATTACCCATAGGGGAATGGGCTGGCTAAGTCCACCAATAAAAACTTGATCAGGATCATCAAGAGGACCATGGAAGAAAATCAAAAGACTTGGAATGCCAAGCTGAAAATAGCTCTATGGGCCAATCAAATCACTCCAAAAAGAGCAATAAGAAATTCTCCATATGCGCTTGTATATGGAAAGGAAGCTAGGTTTCCCATCTCACTTGAATTTCCAACATTGGACCTCACTCACGAACTACAATTAGAAGAAGGAAGTAACATAGAGGTCAGGCTGTGTGAGCTGATGGAGCTCCAAGAGACAAGGGACCAGGCTATGGCTTCTATGACCAATCGCCAACATCAAACAAAGAGACACTTCGATAAGAAATCTTCATCAAAAGATTTCTTTGAAGGAGACATTGTCTTGAAATGGGATGAAGATCAAGCTAAGCCTGAAAAGCATGCAAAATTTGAAGCTCTATGGAGTGGTGCATACATAATCACTCAGTACAAGCAGCATAATGCATTCCAACTCTCCAAGTTGGATGGTGAAGAATTTCATATCCTAGTTAATGAGATATATCTTAAGCATTGCCATTAACCCCCTTTTTTAATCATGTATATATTTCCCTTGGTTTTTTCCTCCGACTTTCCCTAAGTGCCTTTTGCACATGTTAGTAGTTTTCTTAGCCTTGTGTGTGTTTTCATTTCCTTGGGGTAAATCTGTGTGATTGGTTCTAGCTTAATCAGAGCTATTGCTGGTCTTTAAGTTACCATCTGACTCCAAGCCCAATGGACTACAAGGCAACTGGTCTCTAAGCATAGCAGGCATGCTTCCCTTGGGAGTCACCAATTTGTTGACCAATTTTTGCCCAACAGGCAAAATTTTTGGTCCCCTTCTGCCTCTTGCTATTCTAGGCCACTTCTTTTTGATTTTGTGTAGGTGTAGTGATTTCTACGAATTCAGAAGTTCCCTACAGACTTCACATTGTCTACGGCCCCTATAGGTTAGTCTTTTGGCGCATGAAGGATCAGTTTAGAGAGAGATTTGGTTCTCACTGCAAGTCCATCGCTCCAATTTTGAGCCTTGGTTTAGTCAAAAAGTTCATCACTTTTAGCTTCAAAGCGCTCAGTTTGATCAATAGGTTCATCAGCGCACAGCTTTGAACCATTGAATCAATTCAAACAATTAATTCAACCACTTAGTTTAACTCTTCAACTTAGTTCATCGGGCTTAGTTCAATCACTTGGTTCAACTGATCAGTTCAAGGGCTTGGTTCAATGGGCTCGGCGTGCCGTGATTGAACTGTTGAACCAATTAAACCATTGAACCAATTTTAGTTCAATGGGTTGGTTCAACAGCTTGGTTCAAGGATGTGTCTTATAGCTAAAGGGCAGCACTGGGTTCAAATGCCCTTGCAAAGGGTAGGGGACATTTATAAGATAGCCGTAAGAGGGTAAGGTTTCAAAATTTTGGCTTAAAAGTAGGCAAAGACAAATTTTTGGACTTTTGTTTGAATGAATTCCTTCAGATAAAAAGTTTGAAGAAATTTTGAAGTAGGAAAGGGGCCTAGGAAAATCAAAGCATCAATTCCCATGGACGTTTTATCTGTAGAAAAAAATTCTAAAACAAAAGAAAGGGGCCCGAAGGAATTTGAAGGGGCCATGCCAAGAAACTCAGTGAGAATCCTTGCAGACTTTTGTCTGTAAGAAAATGTTCGTGGACAAAAGCCTACAAAAAATGTCTAAAGCAAAGGAATGACCTAGGAAAATTGTCTGAAACAAAAGCCACAAAGCACAAAAATCCACAAAAGGGACCCAATGGGCTTTTGTCAAGGATGATGACGTCCCAAAAGCTGTCAAATTTAAGGAGGTGGATTAGCCATTGGTTTTCAAGTGATGACAGGAGCATGAACGTCAAAATTAACATAGTGAAATAGCCATTTGCTTTCAAACTAAAAGGATGCCAACCATGGAAAAGGCCTAGAAATGTAGCGACCCACTAGAAGATCACCCCCAAGGGCCAGAGCCAGAAGAGACAAGATAGGGAAAAGACAAAGTGCCAAGCATGGAGTAGGTAGATAGTCCAAGTGGCGAAGGGAAGCACCATTTTGAGAAGTTATTTTGGTAGATGAAACAGTGCCTATGAATTAACCATTAAAAGGCATGAACGGCTAATTGTGCACCTCTTTTTCTTCATTTCATATTTATGAGTAGACAAACTACGTAGGTGCCTTCAAGGAGCAGTCTCAGTTAATGAGGAAATAGTGCACCCGTGTCAAAAAATGCTTGAAGTTAAAGCCAAGATCGACACAACATTTGTGTTTAAGAAGCCTGCTCTTCCCAATGCTCATAAGGCACATGGGTCACTTGTCAAAAGGGGGCCAAAAGGCCTCCTTTCTTCTCCTATAAATTTTAAACTTGTCATTTGAGAATTATCTTGCACATTTGTATGGTGTAGCCCTGGCAAAATTTCACCTAAATCAATAAATGCATTGTTTACCTCTATCTTGGTTAGATATCTTTGTGTATGTCTGGGTGTTAGCTTGTGTTTAGTCATTGTTTCTTGATGCTTTCATAGGTTTAATACCAACATATCTTGTGTCTATAAGGTGCCATTTCTACACTGCTAAGGAGAGTTCTAGTTGGAAGTGTAGAAATAGAAGAAATTACCTTACAGTGTGCCTTTCACAGCACCTTTGGTGAATCTCTATTTTTTTGTATTTTCATTAAAGCCTCCCTATCAAGCTCTTGCAGTCTGGTCCTTCTACCAGTATGAAGCGTATGTATGTGTTTGTTTGATTTTTAGTGTGAGGGTGAGAAGGTCAGATTTATTTTGGTGCATCACCTCCTTTAGAATAATTTATTTTCTTGCAATCTTTCCCCTTTTTCATCCCTCCCATTTTATATATATATATATATATATATATATATATATATATATATATATATATATATATATATATATATATATATATATATATATAAGCACTTACTAGAGCAAATTAGATGCATCAAAGGGAGCTAGCCCTTATCTAGAGACTCTCCCCTCTAGCTTTGCCAGTTCCACAGGCGAGAGGGGAGTTTCCATAGTTGCTTGAGGAAGACAGGAGCTTGGCTTCCTGCCAAGAGTGCAATCTTTTGCGTCAACACCTCCTAGAGGAAGTTCTTCTAAGTTAATGTTAACTATTGATCCTTTAAGCAAAGTTGGATACAACATTGTGGAAGATATGAAAAAGATTAAAGACAATATCACTCTACATGAGGTAACTCAAATTAAAAAAAGAGACTTAGTCTTGGAATCTTTGTCAAATAAAAGTGGGAAACCCCCTAAGAATGATAGTGATAATGTAATTACACAAATGATCAAAGTAGAGTCCCCACCTTTCTTACTTATAGTTAGGATATTTGGAAAAAATGTTCATAATTGTTTGTTAGATTCAAGAGGTTCAACCAACATTATGCCTATTTGGATATGTGAAAAACTTGAGCTAATTCCAATAAAATATGATAGGGTAGTTAATCAATTTGATAAATCCATAGTTAAGTTTGTAGGATAATTATTAAATGTGCATATATAGCTGGCTAGTGAACCACGGGTTCAGTAGTTCATTGATATCCAAGTGGTAGAAATGCCTAGTGGTTAAGGATTGATTTTAAGTAGAGAACAGACTAAAACTTTAAATAGATATATGTATACTAATTTTTCACACTTATGGATTCCTTGGAAAGGTGTGCCAAAACAAATAATAGTAGAAAGGGAACATCAAATGAAACACATGATAATAGAATATAATATTGTTAATGAAAGGGTAAATTTCTTGGATTTTGATTTGGGAGTTTTCACTTTAGAAATCACAAAAGAACCATTTTTTGAGTCCTCAAATATGTGGTTTGTGGAAGTTATAAATTGATGGCTCCAAATGCAAATTAGGATTAAGAGCTGGTATTATATTGATGAATCCTTCAAAAAAACAATACCATGCAACTTACAAGTTACAATTTCCTTACACCAATAATTTGGCTGAGTATGAGGCTCTCATACTTGGATTGTAGTTTTCCATTAAACATAAAGTTAAAGAACTCCTTGTTTATGGAGACTCTAAACTTTTGGTTAACCAAGTGAAAATTAAGTACCAGTGTAAATTGTCTTACTTAAAGAGATATAATTTTAGGGTGTGGGATTTAATCGAATCTTTCAATACTTTCAACATATTATCTATTCCAAGAGAAGAAAAAAACCTACTGATGAGCTTGCCTCTACTATAGCTAACCTCATGCCTAATCATGATTCTAAAAGTATCAGTATTGAGATAATACCTTGTCCTTCAGTTCTTGAAAATATAAATCATTTCCAAGTTTTCAATGATGATCAACAAATCATAGATTTATTAACTAATTTTGTGGCTTTTGAAGCTCACATTATTGATGAGATTGGTGACACTTCTCATGAGTAGGAAATTAATGGTAAAATCATCTAATTAAGTGATAATAAGAAACCAAAAGGGATGATTTCATTGGAAAGAATATTTGATTTTGACAAAAAAATTAAACCACCTAAGCAACACAAGGTAAATGGTAAGTATTATCATGTAATGAATCTTGGCTCAAAGGATCAGCTCTAAATGGTGAATACAGGGAAGGCTTGCACCAAAATGAAGAATAGGAAATCTAGAGAGTTGATTACAAAATAAAATGATGTAATTGTTTGGTCTTATGAAGATTTGAAAATATTTGACCCGAGGGTCATTACTCATACCATACCTCTTCAAGAAGGTTACAAACCTTTTGGACATAAGAAAAGGCTAGTCAACCCTATTTTAGAACCCATGATTTTTAAATAATTCAAGAAGATATTGGATGCAATGATAGTGTTTCCTATTAGACATTCCACTTGGGTGGAAAACTTAGTCCCAGTCAGAAAAAATAATGGAGAAATAAGATTGTGCACAGATTTTAAAAATTTAAATAAAGAATCTGAAAAGGATAATTATCCTTTACCTTCTCTAGACCAAGTTATCCAAACTAGTTTAGGATCTTCCATGATGTCCTTTTTGGATGGATTTTCTAGGTATAACCAGGTGCTTGTTGCTCTAGAGGATAGGATGAAAATAGCTTTTACTACTAAATGGGGAACATACACTTACGAGAGAATGACTTTTAGATTAATTAATGTAGGGGAAACTTTTTAGAAGGCCATGGATCATGATTTCCAAGGTTTAGTGGGCAAGTGTATCATCATATATATGGATGATCTTACATTATTTTCTGAAAATAGAGAAGAGCACTTCATATATTTGAGACAAGTATTTGATAGATGTAGCAGGTATGGTGTATCTCTTAACCCCAAGAAAAGCATATTGTATGTCACTAAGGAAAAATTGTTGGGACATGTCATTACCAAACATTGAATCTCTATGGATCCTAAAATAATAGAGGCCATTTCTAAAATTAATTTGGCCAATAGCCGAAAATAACTTAAGTCATTCTTTGGCAAGATTAATTTTTTGAGGAAGTTTGTTTCAAGCATCATTGAGATTTTTAAACCTTTGAATGATATGATAAAGAAGGATGCTATAATTTCTTAGAATCAAGAATCCAAGAAGGCCTTTGATGATATTAAGAAAGCAATTATTGAAGCTTCAATCCTCATAAGTCCTGATTTTTCAAAGGATTCATATCTATATTCATTTGTTTCTAAGCATACTATGGATGTAGTGTTAACTCAAAAGGTTAATGGGAATGATCATCCTATAGTTTTCATGAGCACCAAATTTTAAAATGTATATGTGAATTATTCTATGATTGATAAGAAATCTTATGCATTAGTAAAAGTAATAAAAAAGTTTAGACATTACCTCCTTAGAAATAAGGTGCATGCTATATTACCTGATCCAGCTATAAAACTTATGTTGAGTCAGAATGAGCTTGGAGAAAGAAGAGGCAAATGGATGAAAATTATATAATAATATGATATAGAGATGACAATTGCCAAATTAGTGAAATATCAAGGTCTAGTTTAGATGATCACTAATATTGACCCAAAAGTTCATATCATGCAAGTAGATCAACAAAACTTTCAACCTAACGAGTGGTATGACTCTATTATCCATTTACTTGTTAATGGTATTTGTCCCCCAAGATTTATAAAAGAAAAAAAGAGAGCCTTAAGGCTCAAAGTAGCTCATTACCTAATCAATAATGGAGTCTTGTATAGCAAGAACTTTGAGGTAATTTATTTGAGGTGTGTGTCCAAGGAAGCAAAAGCTTGGATTATGAATACCTTTCATGAAAAATTAGTAAGTGGATACCCTTCAGGAATAATCACAGTTCATAAGATTCTCAGGGCTGGGTATTATTGGTCCACACTCTTTAAAGATGCTTATAAGCATGTGAGGGAGTGTCATTCATGCCAGATTTTTAGCACAAAGGAACCAAAGGCAGCCACACCTTTACAACTTGTGATGGTAGATAAACCTTTTGCAAAATGGGGATTAGACTTTATTAGAGTAATAAACCCTAATTATTTTAAAGGTCATATGTTTGTCTTGACTAATATAGATTAGTGTACTAGGTGGACTGAGGTAGTAGCCACTAAGCAATGTAGAATAAAGGAAGGGATTAATTTCCTAGAAGAAAATATTTGTACTAGATTTGGAAACCCAATTTCTTTGGTGTGTGATAATGGATCTACATTAATTTCTATTAAAATGACAGAATGGGATTATAACCAAGGAATTACACTCAAGTTTTATTTAATTAATATCCTTAAGGAAATGGTGTTTCTGAATCCAAAAATAAAAATATAAGGAAAGCTATCAAGAAATTTACTAAAGATAAACCTAAAACATGGCATAAACTTCTTAAGTTTGCATTATGAGTAGATCGAATTAGGATCAAACAAGCTCTAAAAGCTTCACCATTTTTATTGGTATATGTTTAAAATCCCATCTTTCCCATCATTTTTAAGTTGCCTACATTCACATTCATGTAAAAATACATGGAAGACAGTCATGAACTTGCTAATTTTCAGCTATTAGACATTATTCAAATGGAAGATGCCAAATAAAAAACATTTATAGACTTTAGTAGACACCAATCAACCATGAAAAGATGGTTTTATAAGAGATCCAAAGTGAAGGTATTTAGACAAGGAGATTTGGTCCTTCTTTGGGACAAGGCATTAGAACCCAAAGGTAAACATGGTAAATCCACTCCTTTATGTATTGGTCCTTACCAAATTGTAGAAATATTGGGCAACAATACTTTCAAGTTGAAAGATCTCCAAGGAGCAGAGTTCACATTACCTACTAATGGACAATATCTCAAACATTAATTTGTTGTTACCCCACCAAAGGTATTCATATAATAAATGTGTACGATTGCTAAAATTAGAATAGGTAGGCTAGTTAGTTCTCTTCCTTGTTTTTTTTTCCTTATTGGGTTTGTGTATATTTGTTTTGTTTATGTTTTTTTTCTCTTCTTCTTTCTTGGTGGTGTTCCTTTGTTGTGGTAATGTCTCATTTTTATTTTTTTTGGTTTAGAATTGCTCAAGAATGTGGGTATAAATCTTAAAAAGGTGACCATGGCTGGAAATGAAGTAGTATGAAGCAACCAGAGACATTGGTATAAATTGGTATAGGATTTTATTATCCTATAAATATTTAAACCTTATTCTGCATCAAAACTTGGTTTTAAGAAGAATAATATGTATACAATGTGAATTTTTTTTATTAAATCATATTCATGCTTACACTTAAAACACATCCTTATCATGGACTAAAGTTTCAATTAAAGGGGAGAGTATCCTGATGCCAAAAAATTTAACCAAATCCTTAAAACTAGGTTGTATTGGTTTCCAACCTTTGCAAAAGGACTTAGAAAATGTAAAAAAAAAGAGAGCTCATTACAAAATCTATGGAAGTAGAATCCAAAGTGATTCAGGTAATCTCCACTAGGGCTATGGATGTCTGGTTGGTAGTGGATTAAGACCTTGAGGGGAACCAAAGGTATATCTATTAGGGCTATAAATGCCTAGCTAGTAGTAGAGCAATGCCCAAGCCTCCCCTAAATTAAGAGTTATTATGCTTAAAGAATATCTAAAAGTCCTTAAATTTAAGTGTAATGGACCAAAAGGATATGAACCTAGACATTATTTCTTGAAATTCGTGATAAATAGTAAGTGGAATCAAAGCACACAATACATGTTTATGTTTTAATATCTAAGTTTAAATTTTATAAATAAGGAACTTATTTCAAACTGAAAGTTGATCCATAAGAGAAATATGTCCAAAAAGGGATATAAAATTCATGTACAAGTTTAAACTAGAGCTCTGTGTTCTAACATATTGCTATGTTGTGCCTATGAGTCATCATTTGTTAACACCAACACCCCCATATATTTTTTGGAAATGGGACCCATGTGATTTTTTCTCGAGCTTCTATATTCTAGAATAAGTGTGAAAGATTATTTGATCATGTTTTGATATTGTTAAAAGTCATCTTGAAGGTTAATAATTACAATTTCTATGAAAGAAGGTAGGGTTCCCAAATGATAAACCCTAGATATTTGAATTTAAATGTTCATAGGAAAGTCTAGCAGAAAATTTTATGCATAATCAAGTTTTAGCTTAAAGTTAATGCACTTTTGAAGATATAATGATTTGTTCTTGTTCACTATATTTGATCCAATGGTGCATTAGGATTGAAGTATTTTATAAAGGAATATAGTTAATGACTCAAGCCATAGTGAAGATCCAAAGATGATCACTTGATTATAAGTTTTAAATCTAATGGATCCAATAGTGATCACTTGCTCGCTAGATTTGATCCAATAGTGCGCATCAGCATGGAAACCTCAAGATCTCCCAAAGGATTTAATGGTGGTCACTTGCTCAATTTGATCAAATGGTGTGAGCCAATTGAAAACTTTTCAAAGGCCTCTAAATCTTGATATATGGCATAATTAATAAACTCAAAGATCAAGAACCAATGAAATGCATGGATCGGGATTTATCTTTTTGAAGTAAAATAAAAAAGACCTTTTGAAAACCAATGATCACTCTTCAAATGTCATTTATGAAAATTTCCATGAAATGAATTTAACCCTACCACATAAGCTCCACGTAGGTCTGAAATATCCAAATGAAATATATTTCATGATTGAAAAACACAAGAGAGATGATAAGAAAGGTTCTATCATATCTAAGGCATGTATGTAATCAAAGTTGGATGTTTTGGTCATTAAATCAAAAAACCCTAAACCCTCCATAAATAATGCTATAATAAGTTCAAATTGATTAGGTGATACTTGAGATAATTTTGAACTTAATTTAGAGTAGGTGCTTTAGTGAGAACTTTGATAGATTTGTAATTACAATACACTTTTATCAATGGCAATAGGTAGGCAACATATGAAGATTAAATTAGAGATTTATCTAACTTTATATGGTGAAGGAAGGGTCTTTAGAGACATAGAGTTAGATTCAATACCATTTAATGTACATGTAATAAATAATTCGTCTAAATTATTCTTCTTTGATGAATAGTTGCAACCAATTTCTTAGTAAGAAAAGACGAATGTTTCAGTGTACTAAAGATATAAGGATTTAGTATCAATTCAAATGGTAGGCCTTCATCATATAGCTAATAAACTAGAGGTAGTGCATTGCATTGACCTTCTTGTTCCTGTAGACACCTAAATTTGGCTATCGATAACCTTTAATCAGGCTTTTGGCTAATTTCCACTCAAAATGCACAATTTGGCCTAAAAACACTAAAACATGCTAAATGATGTGAAACTAACATATTTAGTTGCTGATTTTGGCTAGGGTATCCCTAAATAGGGAAATGCAATTTATGGGCCAACTAACTTTGATCAATTCATCTTGAGCCAAAATTCCAATTTTACACCTAAGTGCCTAGATTGACCTTTCCTATCAAATATATTACATGAGACACATGCCTATGTTATTTATTACTGGTAACATCCTAAATGGGATAATGGATCCAACACATCTGACATCACCTTATAATTCTAATCTAGTCAAAATTTGGACCAATAATAAGGCATTCTGATCAATTTTGAATAATTTATGCATAAAGTACTTAATCATACTGAAGAGATAATTAACAAAAATCAAGGCCTAATAAAAAATTCCAAGGAAACTTGTTGAATACTTATTTTTGGAAATGAATATTGAATATCTACATCATTGGGTGACCTCATTTCTTGGGAAGACATCCCTAGGCCATAAATGCAATAAATATCAAGATTCATGCCCTCCATGCCTAATCAATGCCTTCCATGATGCCCTCCATGCCTATTAATTTCCCCTTCTTCTAATGTCATGATGAGGATAATTACAAACTTAATTCTAAAAATTAGATTAATACTCAACAACACATCTTCATCTCAGGATGGATGGTTCATGTTGATTCTAGACATTCTCAAAAATCTATAAATAGAGAGGCCATGAACATCATTTCTAAGTCTTGAAAATGCAAAGTTATAATGTAGAATTGGTTCCAAAAGCTTTAATAAACTATTTTTACCATGCCAAATTGATTCCAAGCCAAGCCATATGTTAAAGGTGCTAAGGGGAGATGGAGGTAACCAAACTTCCATTGCCAAGGACTTCATGAGCACAAGCTGGGCAAGCCACTACAACAAGCATTTTGGAGCAATCAAGGAAGGTAAAAGAGGTTTATTTTGAATTTTATTTGTGTGTTTTATTCATGTTTGTTAACTAATCTCTCCTTAGTGTCTAGGCCTAGACATGTTATGTTATTATTGTGTTTCTTTCATTTTGGAACAAACAACATACTCACCATCCTCTCTTGAGTCAAATTCCTAGATCACATTATGCACACTCAGTGGTACTAGACACATCTCACACCTGAAGAAGATCATTTTATAACTCTAAAATATTTATTTGGCCCTTTAAAACTCTTAAAAATTGATTTTCTGACTTTATTTTGCCATTTTTGGTTGCCACAATTTTACACAGTAATTGATGTCAGCAAGTAAGACTGACATTGGTTAGAAAAACTGACATCAGTTAGATTTTGATTAGTCAAGGTAACCATCATTGATTATAATAACTGATGTTAGTCACTATGTTTTTCCAAAAACATAGACCTAAGAGCTATTTTTCAAAAGTTTATTGTTTCAAGCTAAAAAGAGCTTAAAAGTTAAAAGACATGTTAACATTTTTGCTACAGGACCAAGCTTGATATTTGTTCAAAACATGTTTAAATCACCTTTGCATGTTTAAAAATAAATTAGGAGCCTTGTTTTGGTGTTTAACAAAGGACTTATATGCTTTGGTAAATATTTTCAAAGTTTGAAACTAAGACCAAGGGGTCAAATGAACACCACCAAATCTTTCATTTTGGGTTTAAAATTGAATACACTTGTCAATTCTTGTTTGCAATAGTTTTTTAATCAAATTTTGATTTGTAAAAAAGAGGCATGTTACATGTATGCTCTTCCATTTGTCCCCTATAGGGAAACCTTAGAATCAAAAGTGCCATTCCTATTGCAAATAGCCTAGTCTAAGGATAAAAAAGAAAGTCCTCTAAAACATTCTCCAAAAACTCATCAAAGTTTAGGTGACCTTGAAAATGACCCTAAAGTCTTTCTAATTTCTTGATTTCTTTATTTTTATACAAACTTGGCTTGTGAGGGAGACTTCATCACCTCCGACAAATTCTTTAGGAAAGCTTTGACCCAGGGTTTCATCTCCTTGCATTAACTTCATTTTGGCTCCTTTAGATTTGCACATAAGAGGTAGTGGCACTTTGGACATCATACTACACTAAGTGAATAATAAGATGTAGTGGTTGTAAAAAGGACTATACCTTCCTGTAACAAGCCAAGTGATATGGACCCAAAATTCATGCTTTTCTTTTGCATTGTTTGGTGTGAAAGTCATTGTGTAATTGATTCCCCTAGATCATTCAGAAACTTATTAGATCTTAGATAAATCCCCACATACCATAGAAGTATTGTTGGTGTAAGGTGAACCTCAAGGTCCATGTCATAGTAGTATCATTTGAGAGAAGTGGGGTGTAAAAAACCTACTATATAATTCACATTTACTTTTGTATGAACACTTAAAATCCTCTCAAATGATGTATATTGATAGATTCCAACAATACCAAGCAACCTTGTCAGTTTAGGATCTAAGATTAGTTAATTAGTTAGTCTTGTCCTAGATTAAAGTCTTGTTTGGAGTCAAAACTTGGTGTAAACAAATAATCCAAACCAAACACATAGTCAAAATTTTCCTTTGAACAAAGAGGCATTATGCTATCTATGTGAGATCATCAATTTTCCTTGTTCAAAAGTTCATCAAAATCTTGAAGAGTCATATCATCCACTTTGGTGCAATTATGCTACCCAATTTAGTCTAGACCTTTACCCAAGTTGTTTAAGTCCTTCACTTATAATCTAAATTTGAAATTTCACCTTTATAAGTTTATAGGGTTGATTTTTTAAATTGGTTCAAAATTTGCACTAAACTTGAGGGAACTTAGGTTTAATTTCCAATTTGGGTTGAAGGTTGTTTAAGACTCATAATCATTATCAACATTCGATAGACTTAAGCCATTTTGTGCTAAACAATTTCACTTTAAGTCTATGCACCACAACATTTTGAGTCAAGAAAAGTAATGTTATGCCATCAAAATTGTAGTAAAATGACTTTACCTTAGAGAGTTTTTGAAGAAATTTTTTTATCACACCCTTTTGGGTAGTATAGCATCATTACTCTACCCAAAACATTTCAAAAATTATTCCATAGACCCGCTTACATAGAGTTCCAAATCTGTTCCTACATTTTCAAACCAATCAAAGTGTACTTTCATGATCTTTTATCTAAAACAGTTGTACTACTCACTTTTGTCTAGCTGATTTGTCAAAAGAACCAAGTTTTATACCAGTTTTTGTGGGAAAATAAACTATTTCTAAAGTGCCTTTTGTTTCATACTTGATACCTAGTTGATCAAGTTCATGTCCAAGAATAAAATGCTTAGTGTTTGTTAGAAGTGTTTCTAATCCATTATATTAAAACTTTCATCTATTTTCAAAGTCTAGCTTTTAACACCATTTGGCTAAGAGTCCTAGCACATGCCTTGTTTGAGCCTAGATTTTGACACCACATTTGGCCAAAAGACCTAGAAAATTTTAAATTCCTAGATTAGACTGATTTGAAACATTTCAACCTTAGAATTTGGTGTTTTGATTTTATGTCCATTTACTTGCTTATCTTTATGTGAACAGTGAAACGTTAGATACTTCACACTAGCTTGTTTCTTCATAAAACTTTGCATAAACATTTTGATCCTTTTGATGAATCTAGACCAAGTTGGAATATCATATGTTTTAGACATTAACCTTTTTTAGAGCTTGAAGAAATCTTTGACCTTTTATCTCAAAAGCATTGACTATGGATCCCAACATGTATTCCTACACTTGTAGTGGACTCATGTACAATCCATGGATTAGTAATGTGGTATCATAGGAAGAAATGGTTAAAGACCCCTATGTAGATAATATTTCTTATGAGATGGATTATTATCCCTCTTATAATACTCAATTAGGGGTCTAAAACAAAGTTCCATTGTCTAACTATCTAGTTAACACACCACCATTTTTAGAACAAGACCAAGATCAAACTGTACAATACCTAGCTATTATACCTATAGTAGATGAGCTATGAATTCAACAGTCATTTTATACTAATATATCTTCCATGTATTATTCATTTTTGTTTGAGTGAAATTTATTAGAGAATAAAGATGAGATTTTGGTAAGAGCCATAGTGTTAGGGGCCAAGTTTCTAGTAGACTTCCCCCATGAAAATTTATTGAGTCTAGTAAGAGTGCCCCACAATATCATTTATGATCAACATGATTCTTCTAAGAATCCTATGGCTCTAGTCTGAACAACATATCAAGATCTTAATATATTTGATTAAGGCAAAAACATCATCAAAGATCACTTTAACCAAATGCAAACATCATATCAAACCTACCTGAATCTAGCACATGATTTCAACTAGATGAACATGGTAAGTAAGCCTTTTATTGACCTATATCCTTCAATAAGAGTGTTGATAGAGTTAACTAGACAAAATAATATGAATTTTGACCCATTCATATAAACCACTTTGATAGATAACTTGATGCATATGACCATTATTGAAGAAGTGTCTTTAGCCTATACATAGAGTAGTGAGCCAAATGTAGTAGATAATGTGCAAACAACATCTAGTCCTGATCAAAGTGATACTAATACAAAAATAGCTAGCTAACAACATGTGCCTATAGTTAATCTTATGAATATATCATCATACTAGGGAATAAGAATTTCTATGCCCCAACCTCAACTAGATTCTTCCTCAAGTATACAACCTATGGGATTAGGTAATCAAACAATGACTAATATCATGCCTCAATGATAGAATGTGATGAACCCTACTCCTCAACAAGTAACAAGTAGTATTTCACAATAATAGGCACAATATAGTGTATCAATGCAATAGAGGATAAATATATTTCCACCTCAATCAGGGGCAACTCATGTTCCATCTCGCTAGGTAACAATGAACATAACTCTTTAGTCATAGACTAATATGCTAATCCAAAACCAAGTAATGACTAGTCAAAAACATGCAAATATGGGCTAGCAATAGATGCAAAATTTGCAACTTAATTTCACTTCCTCATATAAATTTTTGCAATAAGGAGGTCCCCATGTTTCTCAAGTACCTACTAGACAACCCATTGGTTCAAAAGTTGCCACAAATCTAAAGATAGGGTCTTGGTCCATAAGTTCCCACTCAACAACAAGGGTCAATTAGTCGACAGCATGTCCCTTTTAAAACATAGTAGGCACAATATAGTTATATCCCTCTATCCTAGCCATAAAATCCTCCAAGTCAAAACTTTATCACCAACTTAAACCAAAATATCTCACAACCAAGTGTGTAATTTCAAGTACATCCTAATCCACATATGCGTATTCCTGATCCGTTCCCCAACCAAGCCAATGTACCCGAATAGGTATCTCCATCATCCCTTGGTTAAAGTGTACCACATGTGACCTCCTAACCATCTTCCCAAACCAATATTCTCCCTCAAAAAAATATTCCTTCTAGTTTCCTATCCCAAGAATTACAACAAATGAAGGATGCAATTGCTAACATTCAAGCTAGTAAACAAACTAAAAATTTCAAATTAGATGATGTATGTTCCTATCCATTCAACATAGTGTATTTTTAGATACCATTTCTTCTAGGATACAAACCACTAAAATTTTATAAATACAAAGGGAGAGGTGACCATAAGGCTCATTTTATCAATTTCTTTATCATGTGTCAACCAGTGGCATATAACGACATATACCTTTTGCTATTAATTCCATTGAGCTTGGCTGGACAAGCCTTCGAGTGGTTTTTGATTTATTGCAAATGTCTATAATCCATAAATACATCTTGAATGAGTTTTTGACCTAATCCATTATTGCTAGTGGCATATCCCTTGATAACTTTCAAGCTTTGGTTGGACACTTAGATCTAGCCCAACAAGTCACATTCAACCAAATCAATATGTCTTCTCTTAGCCCATTCCATAATAACCCATTGTACATAGAAGTTTGTACTATATGGCATAAATTGAAATGTGTTCATATAGACAATGGATCTGACCTTAACATAGTGTCTTTAAAGCTCATTAAGCTTTTTGGGTACACAATACTAGATCTCCAGCCAAAAATAATAACTATCAAAGCGTATGATAATCAAGAAAGAGAATCACAAGGCACCATTAGCTTGCTAGTTATCATTGGGCCTTTGACTTATGATACACTTTACCATGTACTTGATCTTGAGTTGTCATACAATATGCTACTAGGCAGGCCTTGGTTACATGAGATTCATGTAGTCCCATCAATGTTGCACCAATGTATCAAGTTTTCCCACTTAGGGATGGAAGTGAATATTCTAGGAGATTTACTCCCATATAAATACTGCAAGCATCTTAAGGCTAAATTTCAAAGCTACAATTATTAGTATGATATGAATCCAAGTTCCAAGTAGGAGAAAGGAAAGGCCATACTTAATGATCCTTTACCAAATAATTACATAGATCCTAATACCTTAGATTCCCTTTTCCACATGCCACATCCTTAAGCTTCTAATCATTTCTCCATTTTAGGTAATGGACTAGGAGAGTATGTGACTCGTGATACATTTCATATTGCCAATCTTCCTCATAATTCAAAAACCTTTGGGTGACCTAAAGTCACCTAACATATGCATTGGCAATTTAAAAATAAAAATAAGGGACCTATCACATTTGTACCATCATCTAGCCTAGGCCCTGACCCTCTTGAAGGGGATGAATCATGGTTATAAAATGACAACCAAGCCAATTGTTATAAAAATACAAAGTATCCTATTCCTAATAGGATCATGGAGTATCACAACTACAAAGGAAGAGGCCTCAAACTAAATCAACAAGGAACCATCGAGCCAATTTCTATGACTAAGTATGAAAGACCTTATGGACTTGGATTTAAATGGCCTAGGGGTGACCCCACATATCTTATTCAAACCCCATCACCAGTGACTAGTGATGATGATTTCAAAAATGAAGTAGGGTCTAATCATAGCCCAAACATTGATAACCTAGCTAAAACTAACATGTTTGATAACAATGCCATTTGTGCCCTTACCTTGGCCATTCATCATAACCCTTTGCCATTATATTATCCCCAACTAATAGATTAGGCCTAATAAGAATATTGTCTACTAATTGATGAGTTATATAATTATGAGGCATTATATGATTTCTTAGGCCTTAGAGATAGTGTTCCATTGGGAGATCACAAATTAGGATTCTCAATCAAATTGGATCTTGTAGCCTATTTTGGAGATCGAGTGAGCACCCTTAGCCAAAAAAAATAAGTAAAACATTGAGGTCCCAAAGTGAAAACCTCTTTGAGGCACTTTCTAACCCAGGAAAAAGTAAAGATAAAGGCCAGCCTAGTGGTGAAAACCTATTTTAGGCACCATTAGATGGGGGTGTTCATTCTTCTTTGAATTTAGACCAGGAGACCACCAATGATGAACTTACCTATGGATCAGAGTTTATATTTAAACAACAAGTATTTGATCAAATTCTTCAAGAGTTTCCAACTATTTTTGTCACATGGCTAGACCTTCCATTAGGGGACTCAAATTCATCATGCCTAGGAGAAGTTGAAGAACATGTCTTAACAAAGAACCCTGACATAATTCAATATTTTAAGTCATGACCTTTTATCCTAGAAGATAGTTTAACCCTTATATTCAATGTTATAATATAGGTAAATATCAAAACTCCATCAGACTTGAAATGGATAAAATAAGGCATGTCCCTCACCGAGGAGGAACATGACATCTTTAAAATATCTATTGAGAGAATTTGTAGATATCTTTGCATGGGCTTATTCTAACATGTCAGGTTTAGACCCTACCTTGGTTCTACACCACCTTTTGTTTAATCCTAATTCCAAATTGGTGAAACAAAATCTATGTAAGATGCATCCTCACATTATTGTATTGGTAAATAAAGAGTTGGAAAAACTCTTATAAGTAGGATGTATCTAATCTATTGACTACTTAGAATGGATCTCTAATGTGGTACCTATTATTAAAAAGCATAAAAGGATCAAAATTTTATTGATTTTTGTGACATCAAAAAAATTTGTCTTAAAGATGATTTTCCCTTTCCTAATATTGGCATGACCATCAAATCCATAGCTAGTTATGAAATGCTTTTACTCATGGATGGCTTTTTAAGATACAACTAGATCATAATAACACCAGAAGACCAACATAAAACAATGTTCACCACTCCATAAGGAACATTTTGTTATCAAGTAATACCATTTAGACCTAAGACTACTAGATCTACCTATCAAAGGACCATGATTGTCATATTCCATGATATGATGCATGATATTATTGAAGACTATGTCGATGATATACTAGGAAAATCCAAAACTAGCGTTGACCATCCAATAGTACTACGTAAGATATTTGAAATATTATGAGAGTACAAAGTCAAAATCAATCCAAATAAATGTGTTTTTGGTGTAAATTTAGGCAAGTTACTTGGATTCATCATGTCTTGTAGAGGTATTGAATTCAATCTAGATAATGTCCATGCTATAATTGAGATGCCACCACCAACTAATTTAAAGCAACTTCATAGTTGGTAGGGTAAGATCTAGTAAATATAATGCTTCATCTCTTAGTTAGTAGATAAGTGCCACTAATTCACACACATATTAAATAAGGGAGTTGCATTTCACTGGGATGATCACTGCCAAATAGATTTTCAACAACTCAAAGACTATCTTTTTAATCCACCTATTTTATTACCTCCTATGCTAGGAAAGCCATTTCTATTATACTTATCAGCAACCAACCATGCTTTGGGGGTACTCTTGGCTCAACATGATGATAATGGAAAGGAGAATGTTGTATACTACCTAAGCTATATCTTGGTTACATATGAACATAACTATGCTCCTATTGAAAAAACTTGTCTAGCCATGGTCTTTGCAGCTCAAAAACTACACCATTACATGTTGAATAATAAGACCATGGTCATTTAAAAATTATATCTTCTCAAGTATCTACTATCTAAAATAGCTTTTCAAGGTAGAATGACTAAATGGATCATGCTTCTCAGTGAGTTTGACATAGAGTATGTCAATTAGAAGGTAATCAAGGGACAATTTCATATAGATCAACTTGCTAAAGCACCTCGAATGGACACACAACCACTCACATTTCAATTTCTTGAGGAATCCATAATGACCATCACTGACACAACCCTTGTGTAGTAGCCTTGGAAGTTTTATTTTAATGGTTCATTTACTACACATAGATTTGGGGTAGGCCTATTGTTTATTACACCACATGGGGATCTAATCCCTAAATAATTTAGAATCATCTTTCCTTACACAAACAACATGTTTGAGAATGAATCAATTATTTTAAGACTTCAACAAGTAGTGCCTTGGAATATATCTCATCTCCAAGTTTATGGTGATTCTCAATTAATCATCAATCAAGTCATAGACCATTTTTAGACCAAAGATGATAAGCTAGTTCCATATAAAGCTATTATCGACACTCTTAAGTAAAAAGTTTCCAATATTCAATTTGAGAAAATACCAAGGGTTATTAAAATAACTAAAAATTCCATGGATACTATTGGCTCTCTAATTTGGCAAATAGATAAAGCTAGCGAGTATCAGTTCCTCATCAAGAATTTGTCAACACCAACTCATGAACCTTCAACTGTTGCCATGATTTTTGATATTGTTGGTCCTAATTCTATCTGGTACTCAGACCTTTATAAATACCTCCATGACCAATTTATACCACCTAACCTATCTCAAAAATAAACCAAATCCTTCATTCATCATTCCACTCATTATAATTGACTTGGATCCACCCTTTACTATCATAGTTTTTATAGAACTCTACTTCATTGTTTAACTTTGGTAGAGTCTATGCTAGCATTAAGAGAAGTTCACAAAGGAGTATGTGAAGCTCATTATAGTAGAATATTCTTGTATAAAAAGGTCTTGCATACTAGTTATTATTGGCCCACGATGGATGTATATGCCACTACATATGTTAAAAAGTGTGACAAATGTCAACAACATGCTAATCTAATTCATGCCCTAGCAAAAACTCTGAAATTGATGTTGACACCATGGCCATTTTCTACATGGGGACTTGACCTCATTGGGAAGATCAATCCTACTTCATCTGATGGCCATAAACATATCCTCCCTGCCATTGAATATTTCACTAAGTGGGTTGAACCTATACCCCTCACATGATTGGAAAGCAAATTTTCAAATTCATTTTCAACTTCATTTACTACTATGGTATCCCCTTTAACATTATATTTGATAATGGAGGATCATTCAAGAATACGGATATAGACTAGCTATGTATATAATATAACATCACATAACATTTTTCTATAACATATTACCCTCAAGGTAATGACCAAGCTAAGGCATCCAACAAAACCATTGTTAATATCCTCAAAAACATTGTCAATGATGCCGATCATGATTGACACCTCCATATATTCCTTTCCCTTTGGGCATGCCATACCAATCATCTTACTCCCATAAGAGCCACTCCATACTCACTTATTTATGGTAATGAAGCTATCCTTCCCATTGAGATCAAATTGCCTTCACTATGCATCTCTTTCAAGCATGTCCTAGATGATCATGACTATCGAGTAGCTAACCTACAAGAACTAGACCTACTTGATGAGAAATGCACAACCGCACTCAATAATCTTCAAGCATATCAGAATTGACTCAAAGGCCACTATAATCATCATGCTAAGTATAAAACATTTGAAATTAGTGATCTTATTCTTAAAGAAAACCATAGCTAAGAAAAAGAATAAAGGGAAATTCAAACCAAATAGGATAGGGCCTTTCATCATCACTATAGATTATGGATCAAGAGCATACAATCTTGCACACACCAAATGGTGATGACCTTCTAGAACTAATGAATATTATTCATCTCAAGTGGTACTATGCTTGAGTGTTAAGGTGTATTGTCTATAAGGACTATTTTAGTTATGCCATTTATCACTATTATTCTTTGTAAAAATACCATCCTTATCCATCCTCTTCATTGTATCCACTTTTTGCTTCTGACCTATTAACCTAGTGTGTTTTAAAGCCTAGCCTATTTGACCTTGATTTTTGCCATTCCTTACACATTTTCAGCATCAAGGTATCTGATCAATTCATTAGTTAGTTCAATTACTTCAGATAGAGATCATATTTTGAGATAATGTGATAGAATTTTTGGAAATTGCATCCTTTGTTTGTTATTCCTTTCTTACCACTAGTCTTGCTACTAATTATAGCCACCTTTGGGAAAATTAGTACCATCGATCTATGTCATTGTGTCCTAGTTATAACAACCTATGGGTAAGGTAGGGGTAATATTATTCCTTGACATACCAACTTGCCACTACTTATGTCATACTATGCCTTTTTATTAACTATGCATATTTTGTTTGAATTGACTACTGCACTAGTCAAATTCCTCCACTATAAGGGTGGAACTATAGTGACTTGAGGTCTTACTCAGGGACTATGTAGGTAGCACTTGATTCTTGTTGAGGTTAGCTTAGCAACCCTTTTCCACAATGCTCTTGCCATTTTGTGAGCAACCTAAGCCACACTCTCATCATTTTATGAGCAACCTAAGCCACGCTCTCACCATTTTGTGAGCAACCTAAGCCATGTTCTCACTATTTTGTAAGCAACCTAAGCCATGATATCACCATTTTGTGAGCAACCTAAGCTATGATCTCACTATTTTTAAAGTAACCTAAGCCATGATTTCACCATTTTGTGAGCTTGAAACATTTAGTGTCTTGTCATTCTTGATCGAGTTGAGATACTTCAAAAAATTCCAAAAAGCAATTGAAAAATCATTAAAAAAGAACAAAAAACATTGACCACTTTTTTGCCTTAAGGATTCTAATTACCTTTACTAAGTTACAAGAAAATCACTTGTCTTTTAGTTTCCCCATCCTTTTTGGACTTTTTCTCTCATACACTTTCCATTTTGCAAGACCATTCTTATTCTTATATCACATTCATTCTATTTATTTTCCTTGGTTATCATATTCTTCCCATTCCCTAGGAGAACTAAATTTGGCCTGAAGTTTATTTTATTGGATATTACATCCATAAAACTATGTAGGTAGTGTCCACTTGCCTAGTACATATGGAGACAACTCAGCCACCCCCTTCCTTTTCTTTTATTCCTCCATTTTGTTTGTTTGTTAAGTTGTCACCTATTTTTTAGGGGCAATGTTCATAGGGTTTTTATTGTGTTGTTTGTTTGTCTATTTATACTTATTTTGTTTGTTTGTCTATTTGTTTATTTTCTTTTAGCATGGTTGCCTTGATTTAGTTTATGTGTGTTCATTGGGTGATTCCTTGCCTACACTTACACTTGAATCCATCCATATTCATATGTTTGCATTATCATCATAGTTTCTATCATTGGTGCATTATTTTATATTTAGTATTAGATTATGGGAGTCAATCCTTATACATATTTTGTCCAAATATTCATGGGGTTATATCATGATGCTTACCAATACATGTTATAACAAACCTCAACTTCAAGAAGTCTATTCAACAATGACAACATCTACTCAACACTGACATCCCAATAACATCTTAATCATATCCCAAATAGTGTAATTAACCATGAAACAATTTCAATATTTATTAGTTCAGATGAGCATCTCCCTACTAGTAGGTTTTTCCAATTCATCATTACCTTCTATGTTAAGTTATCATCATCCTTGACCAAGTTTATCATGTTTACCATAATTAGGGTCTAATGATTATAACCACATATGGGAAAATCATTGCACACCATCCCAATTTACTTTTTATACCTATATAGGGGCATGCTATCTTATTTGTCTGTCCTAATTGGGGTGGCTCCATCTTCTCAATGATTATAACTACCTTTGGGAAAATCATTGTGTTATTATATCACATTACCACTATCAGGGTAAAATACTTATAAGCACCTTTGGGAAAACCATTGTAAATCATCCCAATTGCATTCTCAATGATTTTGACTACTTTTTCAGTCTCATTATGTTTTTCACCCCATCATATTTTCTTTCTTTGGTCCCCTTGATTCACTTCTTTATTTTCAAGAGATCATTTTCTAACATACTTGTGCCAACCATTCCCTCAAGGGGACATCATAAAACTAGTTTATCATCATTGTAATTGTAAGCATACAAGACCTTTTAATTATCTAAGAAGATTTTACTATACTTATAGCTTGCAATACCTTCCCAAATAGGGGTAAACTATAGACACCCAAATTTTGCCACTGATAACCTCCAATCAAGCTTTTGGCCAATTTCCACTCAAAATGCACAATTTGGCCTAAAAACACTAAAACATGATAAATGATGTGAAATTGACATATTTAGGTGCTGATTTTGGCTAGGGTATCCCTAAATGTGGCAATGCAATTTATGGGCTAGCTAACTTTGATCAGTTCATTTTGAGCCAAAATACCAATTTTTCACCTAAGTGCTCTAGATTGCTCTATCCTATCAAATATCTTACATGAGACACATGACTTTGTTATTTATTTATGGTAACATCCTAAATTAGATAATAGATCCAATGCATCTAAAATCACCTTCCAATTCCAATCTACTCAAAATTTGAACCAATAATAAGCCATTCTGATCAATTTCAAATAATTTGTGCACAAAGTGCTTAATCATACTTAAGATCTAATTAACCCAAATAAAGGCCTAATCAAAAATTTCATGGAAACTTGTTGAATACTTGTTTTTGGAAATGAATATTTATTAACTACATCATTAGGTGACCTTATTTCTTGGGAAGACATCCCTAGGCCATAAATGCCACAAATATCAGGATTCATGCCCTCCATGCCTCATCAATGCCTTCCATGATGCCCTCCATGCCTCTTAATTTCCCCTTCTTCCAATTTCATGATGAGTATAATTAAAAACTTAATTCCAAATTTTTTTTTAATCCTCAACCACACATATTCATCTTAGGATGGATGGTTCAAATTGATTCTAGACATTCTCAAAAGTCTATAAATAGAGAGGCCATGAACATCATTTCTAAGTCTTGAGAATGCAAAGTCATAATGTAGGATTGGTTCCAAAAGCTTCAAGAAACTTATGTTACCATGCCAAATTGATTCTAAGTCAAGCCAATCCATAAGCCAAAGGTGTCAAGGAGTGATGGAGGTAGCCAAGCTTCCATTGTCAAGGACTTCATGAGCACAAGCTGAGCAAGACATTATAACAAGCATTTTAGAGCATCTAAGGAAGGTAAAAGAGGTTTCTTCTACATTTTAGTTATGTGTTTTATTAATGCTTTTTTAACAAATCTCTCCCTAGTGTCTAGGCCTAAAGATGTTATGCTATTAGTGTGTTTCTTTCATTTTTTTTTCATTTTGGAACTAACACCATACTAACCATCCTCTCTTGAGTCAAATTCCTAGATCATAGTTCCTATTTTCATTGATTGTAGAGTAGATGGAGGATGGATCATTCATGAAGGAAATGTTAGTAAATTTGCATGCATATCTCCCATGGCCTTTGATACTTATTATAATGTCCCTTTACCTCATATTTATCTTCTTTCCCTAAGAGAATGGACAAATTCCCAAAACCTAGATTAGATTCTCTCCCCTTGGTTAATCCAAGGTTCTCATGTTGTTAGGACCCCTAATGGTGAGATTCCTATTACACAATTTAGTGAAGGTGTTAGGTTAGCTATGAACATATTAAATAGGGCCTTTGGTGCCTCTTCTATAACTTATGTGAGTAAGTATTGAGTGTCTTATGTCCATTACATGTTGGAGCAGAACCTAACCCCTACCATTGGAGACTGGATAAGTTTCTTCTTGGCCAAAGAGTTTATAACCATCAAGAGAAAGACCTCTAGAAATTTATTGAATTCTTACCTCTTAGACTCACACCTTGCCTTTATTAATTTCCCTAGCATCTAAAATTGGTCCCCTGATGGTAGCACTACCATTTCCCATAATTACTCAAAACTGCATATTTTCAAATAAAGGAATCATATGCAATTCATATGTGATGGTGTCTTCCCAGTCATTTTTGATACAATCACTAGTGTTCATATGCCTAGACTTCATCCTCTAATAAAAAAATAAGTGGAGACCATGGGGGATATGTGGTTTTATCTAGATTACACTATAATAAGGATAGAAGGAATCATGGTATAGCCATATAGACTACCCATATATGTTCCTAGTAAACTTGTAGAGCAATAAATTGCTTATCAAATCATCTAGGGCATAGATTAGCATTGCAAGAAGAATGAAAAGGATCAAATTAATCCCTTCCCACTAGACATTGGTAGAATTATATTAAAATATTAGAAGTAGTTGGAGATCATGATGGTACACAATAACTCTTTTGATTTCTAATTAGATTATCTTAAGATGTGGGACCTAAATAATAGGGTAGCTAACCATATTCAAGATAGGAATGTCCCAAAGATTGAGTACAAGCATCAACCAGGTGTGAAGGATGGTATTTACACAAGGGAAAAGAACTTTGAAGAAGTCCTATCTAGGGTTAAAAACTACAACATAACCTTATAATGTATGTTGGTCAGGGATAATAAGCCTTCACAATAAATATGGTAGCTACATCCTTTACAGTATCACTTGTTGCCAGGGCCATCTGGGATTACACATCAAGAACCACCTATTGAGGGACAATCTTTTGAGCCTCATCAAGGATAATTAATAAAGTTACCTCAAATTGAACAATTTAAGGATGCAAAAGGAAAATGTAAAGCTAAAGATGAGGAGTCCAAGATTGAGAAAAGACATGTTGAAAGCCTCCAAATTTAGGCATTCCCATTAATGCCTTCTTACCTAATAGAAGTTATTAGATTAATTGCTTTGAAAACTAGAGAAACAATGGAGAGTGCCCTTGTTAACATCATAACTACTTATGGTTTGGATAAGGAAGAAGACCCATCTAAGGAGGTAGGCAAAGAATTGGTTCCATTGAGTAGTGGAAAGAGATAGGTAGAATTAGCCTTAGAGGCAAAGAATTGGTTCCATTGAGTAGTGGAAAGAGATAGGTAGAATTAGCCTTAGTTCCCTAGGATCCAAGAAAGAGGCCTAGGTTAACTTTCACTCACCCCACTAGTGAAATAAACCTATTTAGTGATGAATATCATATTCATGGACCAACCATTCCTAATTGGTTTGTTTATGGGAAGTTTCAAAAAATCCCATCTCTTTCTCCTTCATTGGCTCTGACTCGAGTGGATATAGGTGTTTAAGATAATGTCAAATAATGGATTTAGGATATGTTGAACAAACAAGTAGAGAGAAGCATCTAGATTCTTCATAACAAGAAAAACCAATGGGTTGGTACCCTAGGAGGCTCTGGAAGTTCAAATGTAGAGATTATTGAACAACCATAGGTGAAAGAACTTGATCCTTAGGTCTAATTCAATCTAGAGACATCAACTCTTAAAAGAGTAGTGACCAAGAAAGTCATTATTGGTACTAAGGAGTTCACCTTGTAGAAGGTGGAGCCATTTACAAGCTTAACTCCTATACTAGGACAAGCAGTAGGGGAGCATCCTATTTTTTAGGAGGATGTAGCTAGTGTGGTACTAGCTCAATCAACAATGGCCTTGGCTATAGTTCAAGGATTGAAATAGAGGATCCATCAACAATGGAAAAATAAAATCAATAATGGCCTTAGCTATAGCTCAATAAACAATTCCTAAAACTATATTGTAAATGTTGAATAAATCCTTAATGAATGCATTCAAGAATTTGAAAAGCATTAATTCTAGATTGAGTGCTTTTGACCATCAAGTTGAAATGGCACAAACCTTAATCATCCAATGGTAGAATTCTCAAGTTCAGATGGAGGAGCTCATCAAGGTGCATAAGACAAAGCAAGCCTTGAACTTCAAGCTTATCAAACTAAGACATTTGGACATTATCATGGTAGTTTTGATGGATAAAAAAGAAGATTTGATCACTTGGAGTAGTGATGTTAAGTAATTTAACAAGAGAGGCACATATTTGGTAAACCAGATTGAGAAACTTCTAGGGAATTTGTTAAATAACCCTTCTCAAACCACTACTTTAGGCTTGATTGATGATGAAGAATTTAAGTAGAGGGTTGATACCCACATCTAGGGCATCATAGACATCTAAGGTCATTCAACTAAGGACAACTAAAAAACCCTAGATACCATTACTTTTAAAGGGAAGCAAATTGCAAAAGTATAATGTGTCAAGGAACTTCTATCTTGGATAAATAGTGAATTTGACAAGTTAGTGGATAAAGAAGGGGATTGTCTAATGAAGCGTACAATGCATTTTGAGTTGATCAAGGAGAAATACACCAAGGTGAAGGACTTTTTTAGATAGGATTAATTATAAGTACTCACTAATGGTATTCTTAAAGGAATATTCTTGTTGTGAAATATATGCTAGTCTATTAGCATATACTCTTTCTTGTCAAGTTGGCATATTTTTGTCACATTATGGATTTATATCAATGACAACTATCCTTATCCACATCTAGATATTTTTGAAGGTTAATCAGTTAAACACTTATCTTTCCTATAAATAAGTAGATGGTTACCATTTTTAAAGGGAGGGTTTTTGATAAATTGATACCAGAAGCATTTAATATAACTAAGGAATTTTGAAAAGATTGTCTAATCATTTTTGTTAAATGTCTATGTTATCTCTCAATTATAGGGAGTTATCTTGAATTTGAATGATTCTCATTGTTTGAGTTACATTCTTTATCATAGGGTTGTTAATTTTTGCTAAATGCTAAATTAACTGTAAAGATCTCAAATATACTTTATTTTATTTGCTCTATATTTAGATGTAATTATGTTATCTAGATCATAACAACAAACCTTTAAAGTAAATTTGGTTCTTACTTATGATTCATATTTTCCCTTTGAATTTTGTTTGATTTATGATATATTATGAGCTTATGCTATTTTATAACATAAAATGGTTCAAATGTGTTCAAATTAATTGGAATTTTGACATAATATTTTAGATGAAAACTTGCAATCACATTTCTTTCTTCTTTACCCTTCTTTTTTTCTTATTTTTATCAAGATTCACTCTAGCTTAAAAGTCATTGTTAATAATCATTTAGTCTGACTACCAAATCCTCAAAATTATTAAGTATTCAAATAGTATAGACCCTGGTGGATCCCAACCACTAAATCAAATAAATGTTGTGGAGAGTTTTCATACTTTGCTTCTATTCCACCACAAACAATCATTGAATAGTCACAAACTACAACTCATGCCATGGATTCTCAAAATCCTAAAATGAGAAGTTTTCTTAAACATTAAGAGCATTTGTGGTATAATTAGAATAATCAACACCTTATAGGGGTCATCTTTTCTTCTGTGAAAAAGTACACTTTAATCACAATAAGAAAATTCTCATTTAGGAATCCAACATTTATATTTTATGCAGAATGGGCACATGTAAATTATACATAATCAAATACTATTATATTATTAATTGATAAAATTATTATCTAAAGTGTATAATGTGCCCATTATATACAAATTAAGAATATTAATAATGAGAAAATGATAAAAAAAACAACATAAGGTAAAAATGAAACCACAAGTTGAAAACTAATAAATGGAGGATTGGAACAATTATATACACACAAGTTAAAAATTCATAAGTGGTGGTTCCTGAATAAGAGCAAATAGAGGATAGTAATCTTTGGTCATACAAATCCCATTATGGAAATGGATTAAGGATAGGTGATTCAAGCGAATTTGTCACATCATCCAATGTTATATGCCTAAGTAAAGTAGGTAAGTTAATTGACTACAAATTTCTTAGTAGGAATATACATGAATCAAATCAAATTAATGGAAACCACCAAGCAGACCATTAATAAACCATAATACCATACATGTGAAAATTTATAATATAAAGCAATCAATGGGGATAAATAATAATTAAGAGGATGGATGAGTTTAGTAATTCAAAGATTGAGATTAGTGCTAAATTGACATAGCAAGTGGCATCATATCATAAATTTAATATGATCATATCCATGCCACATATTATGAAGAACTATGATAAAAAATTAAATAATTTCAAAAAATATAAAGGCCAATTATAAATAATTGTGAAGACCAATGCAATAATGGTGTAAAATATATATAAAGTTTCCATAGTCTTATTTTTTGTTAACAATAAACAATATAATAATATTATCTCTTACGAAACAAGAAGCCAAACGATTCTTATATGCTTGTGTAGAATGGGAACATGAACATTCTACATGTCAAGATAGGTATTTTTTTAATATGATAAAAGGATTATATTAGGGAATTTTAAAAATATGATAATAAATATAGAGAGTTTATTTAAGGACTTTAATGTCAATGAGGAGGATATATTAAGGTATGCAATATAAGGCTTAGCACAAAGATTACATTGAGTAGATAGTTTAATTTTCTTTCTTTCTTAGACATAGTTACATCATATCAATCTAGAAATACCTTCATATGAGAGTAAAATTCACTATGTGTCCTTACCCATGATATCAAGGAAACCTCTCAAACAAATAAAACACACATGTTGTGCTTTAATATAATTTGATCCATTATGACTTATTGTCTAAAAATAATGGTTTAGATTAAAGGTAGACCTAAAGGGTGACCAACATGCTCAATCATCTAAAAATACATGTCAGTAAGGCCAAAGGTTTATTATTCTTATCTCATTTAATTTCATAGATTCAAACCATTTAAGGGACACTATATTTAAATAAGGTTGAGTCATTATGATTTGTAAGAATTTTACACTTGATATCATAAGCCATTAACCTCTAATATTGACCCAATAATTTGTCTAGATTAGCCTCAATAGACTAAAGGTGAGATAAAATTAAGGAGGAAGTTTCATTCTCTCCTTCCCTTTTGAATGTCTTGGATCCTATATTAGTGTTTAAGGCTCTCTCCAAGTCATTTTCCCTCCACATCCCATAGTTAAGTGGGAATTGTTAAACTTTTTTACTTTGTAAGTAGAGATCCTAAATCACCTTAAATCATTTCAATCCATATAGATTTTATTATTCTCCCATTTCCTAACTCATAATGAATTATAGAGTTTTAAATGCTAGCATAATTAGGTAAATAAAAACAACTATGTCTCAAATTTACTTTCATGAAGGGTGGGTCAATCATTACTCTAGAAACTATCAACACTTAATAAATTTTTATTTTGAGGATGATATCACCATAAAATTAGTTACAAATATATTTTAAAGAAGGAAAAGTGTGAGGATCAATGAAGGAGATATGACATGTTTGGAATCATGATAATGACATGATTTAGAGTTTTGAATGAGCTTCAAAAAGATGTAATTGATGAAGATGAAAAATTTAATAGAGAATGGAGGACTAGGATTATAACTACCTAATAAGATTGCCATCCTCTAAGTATGGAAGAATAAATACTTCATTTTATCATTACCATCCTCTATGAGCATGGGATATTTAATACTCTCTTTTGTCACAATACCATTAGACCTCTATAAGTGGGAAAGATTAAATACTCTTTTTTCATTGTTATCAGACCTCATTGAGCATGCTTGAGAGTTAATATTATCAATTTTCAAATGATTATTAATATGAGTGAGGTTTCTAAAGTCTGTTATTGTCAATCATTATTTTTGATATCATGTATTCAATTTTTGTAAGTGCATGGTCTCCCATATTGGATATGATAGGAACAACTTCATTAGCCTCCCTAAATCAAGGATTATGATATCAAGAACTTGAGCCTCTTGATTTCATAGAGAAAGTTATAGGTTTTAAGATTATCTGAGCTCAACTTTGAATTTGTGGAATATCATTTTATCAATTTTAAATCAAATGCATCAAAATGAATTATTAATTACGTAGTTATTATTTGGATAAAAATATGGAATTATTTCAGTAAACTATAATAATATCTACTACTAGTTAATAAATAAATTTTAATCCAAAAAATATTGAAACTTGAATTTGTAAAATAGGCAATTTTATTGAATACAACTACCTTAGTAGGAATATACATGAATCAAATAGAATGAATGGAAACCACCAAGCAGATCATTATTTGACCATAACACCATACATGTGAAAATTTAAAATATAAAGTAATCAATGGGGAGTCATAATGAGAGGATGGATGAGTTTAGTAATTAAAAGACTGATATTAGTGTTAACTCGATATAAAAAGTGGCATCATATCATAAATTTAATATCATCATATCCATGCCACATATTGTGAAGAACTATGATCAAGAATCAAATAATCTCAAAAAACATAAAGACCAATTATAGATAATTGTGAAGACCAATGCAATAACAATGTAAAAAATATATAAAGTTTCCATAGTCTTATTTTCCATGAATAATAAACAATATAATAATATTATCTCTTATGAAGTTAAGAATCTAAACAATTCTTATATGCATGTGTAGAATGGGCACATGATCATTCTACATGTCAAGATAAGTGTTTTTCTAATATGATAAAAAGGTTTTATTAGGGAATTTTTTAAATAAGAGAATAAATATTGAGAGTTTATTGAAGGAATTTAATGTTGAGGAGGAAGGTAGAATAAGGTATGCAAGAGAATACTTAACATAAAAATTACATTGATCAGATAGTTTAATTTTTTTCTTTCTTAGACACATTTACACCATATTAATTTAAAAATACCTTCATGTGAGAGTAAAATTCACCTAGTTTGTCCTTGTCGATGATAATGAAGGAAACCTCTCAAAAAAATACAACACACATTTTTTACTTTAAGATAATTTGATCCATTATCACTTGTTGTCCAGAGAGAATGGTTTGGATTGAAGGTAGACCTAGAGGGTGACCAACATACTCAATCATCTAAAACTATAAGTCAAGAAAGCCAAAGGTTTATTTTTCTTATCTTATTTCATTACATAAATTCAAACCATTGAAGGGACACCTAATGATGTTCTATATTTAACTGAGGTTGAGTCATTGGGATTCATATGAACTTTATGCTTGATATCAAAAGCTGTTAACATATAATGTTAGCCTAATTATTTGTCTAGATTAGCCTCAATGGACTAAAGGTGAGATATAATTTAGGAGGTTATGTCATACACTCCTTCCCTTTTGAATATCTTGGATCTTGGATCAGTGTTTAAGGCTCTCTCCAAGTCATTTTTTATCCACCTTTCATATTTTAGTGGGAGTTGTTATACCTTTTTACTTCATTAGTAGAGCTCCCAAATCACCTTAAATTATTTTGATCCATGTATATTTTGTTCTCCAATTTCATGGATCATAAGTAATTAGAGAGTGTTGAATTCCAAAATAATTAAGGAAATAACAAAAATTTATGGCTCAACTTTATTTTCATGAAGGGTGGGTTGATTATTACTCTAGAGGCCATCAAAACTTAAAAATTAGTATTTTGAGGATGATATCACCATAAAGTCAATTAAAAATATGTTTTAAAGAAGGAAAAGTGTCAGGATTAGTAAGGGGGAGATGACATGTTTGTTGTATATAATCATAAATGCATCATGTCTATAAATTAATCATGGCTCAGAGAAGATAGATCATACCTAGACTTATGATTGGGAATACATTTGTTAATCAAGAGCATGATCAATATGGGGATTTACTAGACCTGATTAGGGGATCACTTGTCATAATACACCATGCTAACAAGAGTTCCAAATCCTATAGTCTAACATAATCACAAAACAACCCTAAAATAGTCCTAAGTTTAATATTCACCTATTCTAATAAATAAGAAAGTAAATCTAATATAGTGCACACCAAATCTTGTGGCATAAAATGAGGGTTAGAAATAAAACACATAACTAAACTAAACATTCATATAAGACATATTCTCATGTCAATGTGTACATAATCCTAATGTATGGGAATAGAATCACAACTATGTTATTTATCTACTCTTACAAAGGAAAAATAAAGTTTTGAATACTTACCTTGAAGATGAACCCGATGAGTCTCAATCTCTTCCTTGGCCAAGGTGCTTCACAAGAGATTTTTATGGTATGTAAAGATAAAAAAGAGAAATTAGCTCTAGGCTACACAAATTATCTATACATCCAAAATACTTAGTCATAAGACAAGATCTATATCTCCAGATAAAGTATGGAACCCTAAGCTTTGTTACTCAAGTAGAATGTTCATTAAGTAGAACTTTGTTCTCACTTATTCTTATTCACTTCTATTCTTACAAATGGTTGGAAATGTACTTGTATATATAGGTGGATCTTGCCTTGGATACTCTAAAAAATGTTAGATATATAGGGTCAACCAAGTCGACCCTGTATGTTTTTAGGGAAAATTCACTAGGTTTGAGTTAGGTCGATCCTTAGGCTAACAAACCCAAAACGTGAAAATTACCCCTAAACTATACATGGTCGACCCAGTCCACCTAGTACAATCAAATATTAAAAAGGGAATTAAGGAAAGAAAAGGAGGATATAAAGAGGAAAATTATTGGAATGGGTAAGGATGAGAAGAATAATATTAGGGTTAATGTTTTTAGGATATGAGTGTGTAGATAGCAAGTGGCAAAAGGGACAATAATCTTATGAAGCACCAATGGTCTACCCATCCCTTTCCTAGTGCACCCCTTAAGGCATGCACTCAAAGAGATTAGGACTCCATGGGTTATTATAAGATTACAAGTTTTAATAGTCAATAAAAGTTTAATAATATTATGTGTATACATATGCCCCACTTGAAGATCATCATGTGTCACGTAAGTGCAACACAAGATTTTGCTTCATAAAATAAGATAGGATAACACACAACACTGATGCTAAGTAAAGTGTAGTAAGTAGAAAATAAGATAAATGAAAGGACAAAATTGAAAAACACATACCTTTACTTACCTTAATGTTATAGATAAATAAGTGGACTGCAAGAGATGTGAAAGTGTCCCTTGTGAAGAATACTAGGAGAAGTTAGTGTAAAAAATACCCAAAAATAGAGATTTTTAGAAAATAGGCATATATTAATGGAAAAAAATGTCTACATCATCATGAATCCAATGTATTTTATGGTTTTGAAAATAGATAAGTAAAAACAAAGATATAGACAAAATAAATAATCTTCCTAAAAATAATTAAAATTTTTAAATTTTAAAAAGTGTTTTTAAATAGGGGAAAAGATAAGTCATTTGTTATTTTGACTTGTGAAGGAGAGAAAAAAGAGATATGGAGATCAGAAAAGCTAAGATGGTAGGTAGATGATAAGCTAGATAAGAGGGACACCCAAAGATAATAGCTTGTGCACTACAGGTATGCAATTATGAATCTCAAACAATTTTTTGAAATTTATAATGAATTAAGTGTATTTTCATTGAATTTTAAGTATTTCTTGATGTTATAATGAGAAAAAATTAGATTATATTTGTATAAAATAGAAATATAGGAAATGGGTTTAGAGGAATTAGGAAGAAAGCAAAAGAAATTCACTTTTTGAAAAATTGTACGGGGTTGGTAGGTAAAATGAACTAGGTTGACCTAGTTGACCTAGTAGGCTGAAACTAGGTAGAATCCACAGTGCCGACCTAGTAGGTATGGGTTGACCCTATACATTATGTAGGATAATAAACTAATGTAATTTTATAACTGATTTCAAATGTCCATAATGACAATGTATCATGAGGAAGGGGAAAATAAGAGGTTTTACTAAGATTTTGGAGTCAACCAGGGCAAACTAGTTTGACCAAAGAACCAAAATAAGCACAAAAAAGTGTGCAAAAGTTTGAAAGAGGGCTAGAATTGCAAAAAATGACAAAATGAGGGTGAGAATGATTAATTATGATATAAATAAGGTAAAATTAATAAGTTTAAAACTAAATTAGGCTTGTTTTTAATTTAAAAATGTAAAAATAATGTATTGTGACTATACATGACATGAAGGAATTGATACATCCTTTATTGTTTCTTGGTTACAGAGATGATGAAGGTTCTATAGATTAGTGGATGTGTCCTAATTACCAATTTTATTAGAGTTATTTTCAAATGGAGATAGGATTAGACTAGTATCTATAGGTTTAGGAGGTATAACTAATATAAGCAGGCTCCCCATGAGTGCTGATTTGCTAGTCATGTCCCTCAATTACTAAAAATGATTGACTAACACCTTCATATGGGAGGTGGATGGGGATGTGATAGAGGTGGCCATAACACTAGAGGATGTCCATGCCATCCTTATGCTTCCCATAGTAGGAACATTAGTGACCATAGGGATATGGGATACCATAGAATAAATTAGAGCCTTAGCCATGTGGGTTACAAGATCAAAGATGATTTTGGGAGGATAGAGAGTTAGTATGGTTGATGTGTATACATCATAGGTTATATATATATCTATAAATATATGATAGGGCTTATGAGAGAATGGGTTATATGTCATAAGTCAGATGGCAAGGTACTACTATTTGTGGTAGCCTTAAGTGGGATGATGTTGGAAGAGAAAGTTATATATGATCTAGGATCTATCATCTAGGTCCAACTCATACATGATCTATATGAGATGTTGGTTAGAGGGTAAAATACCATAAGACTAATCATATAATTGATAACTTGGATATATGAGAGGTTTATTATGTATCAGTCAACTAGGTTGCCCCATGTGATTGATGATAGGTTTCCTTGAGTGTGGAGATGGAGAGAGGGCTAGGTAGCATGGGCAATGCCCCACATGCTATCACTATAGTTAGTGAGATGCATAGACATAGTTTTGTATCCATATGAGCACATAACAACTACATGGGGGAGCTGCAACATAGTTACACTAGTGATAACTAGGATAGAGGTAGTCGGACACTACACATGGTGGAAAGAGACACATCTAGTGGTACAAGTACTAGGATATATGGGCCTACCTAATCCAAAAAGATCAAAATTGATGTCTAAGTAGTGGGCTCAACATGTGAGAGATCCATGAGGGAATAGAGGACTAGGACCATTGATAGTGAGACCGACACTTAAACCACATCATGAGTAACCATGGACTGGTTGAGCCTGATGGGGAAGACAGCAAGAGGATAGGGAGGTAGAGGAAAATACACCACATGTACCACTACCAACTCCATAGTAGGAATTATGACCATAAAGGAAATGATGGCTATAGAGGTAGAAAGAGATAGTAGAGATCAATGTCATCCATAATGAGCTATTAGAGGAGTTAGAGGAAGGATAAATGATAGAGAGATCACTTAAATGTAGGCTATGATGGATGTAATCCATGACAAATGGATTTTAGCTAAGGAGGTGGACTATAAATGAGGTACTAAGAGGATTTATAAATGGGGAGATTATGTTAGGTGATTGCATGAATGGTGAGACCATAGTAGCTGAGATACAGATAGATAAGGAAAGATGGTTAAATTATTGCTTTAAGTTTTTCTTTGGAAGTAAGGATAGATAGATATTTTGAGATATAATAGTGATATAATATCCATATGGTGTGATTTTTAAAGCATAACTAAGAATATAAAGGAGATATGGGGGTAACTAGTGAGGGGAAAACTCCATGACATCCTAGATGAGACTCTATAGCCATATGACCTTACTTCATTAAAGGAACCCAATGTACCATCTTCCCTAGCTCAGGAAAGTTGGTATAGACTAGTTGGGGAGGTATAAAGATGGATACAAGAATAGAGAGAAAGGTTGTAGCCACTAATAGAGATGGGTGTAGGTGAGATGTGGGCATGATAGGCCCTGACTGAGGAGAGGCTGTAGCCACTAATAGAGATGGGTATAGGTGAGATGTGAGCATGATAGGTCCTGACTAAGGAGAGAGATGCACATCTGGCCATAGTGATGTATATGTTAGAGATATGAACGTATATGATGTAGTCATAGGTGTAGATAACACACCTATAGGGATAGGTAGATGGACTTAGATCCCAAATGGCCTCTTTATAACATATTATTTAAAGGATTCATATTGAGGCCTCAATAGGTAGCGTGGTTAAGCCATGAGATAGATATGATGGATCCCAACCATAGATATAAATCATTGTATATGGTTGTATTTTCTGTATCAAATTCATGATATATATCTACACACACACACACACACACACACACACACACACACACACACATGGATCATTTTGGTATATTGATGCTAATTGTGTATGTCATAATTATGGTTTATTATGATTGTGTCTATGGATTCTTTGGATATATTTTGTTCTAGCACATGTATTTTAGTTTTGTTGTATATTATATAATAAATAAATGAGATGTGGTTTATTTTATAGGATTATATAGGACACATGCATGGTTAATAAGAAATAGGCAAAAAAGGACTTGTAAAATATAATTAATCAAGAAAATGTGCTACACACTATTTCAGGCTAGGAAATGTGTAATACCAAGAAATGACTAAGTATAAATAACTAATAAATGGTAAAACAAGATGGTAAAAAGGGATTTGTTTTTAAACCAAAGTGAAAGATTTTTGCACCAAATTAAAACAAGTAAATTCATACTAATTTGCATTGGAAAGTATGACAACAATGTAATAAAATGAAAGGTATGTAAAAGGGTACAAATGGGATAAAAATAAATACATTAAGGCAATCAATTATACTAAATCATGATGGGAAGTAGAAAATGAAAAAAATGGAAAAAGATTGGTCTTAAATTTATCACACTAATTCAAGCTGGGAAGTATGAAAAATTCAAGAAATGGTTATATTCTTACATGCACTCAGAAAATAAGAAGATTAAAAGGTGAAAGAGAAATGAAGTAATCATAAAACACTCTAAATCAAGATGGGAATCATGTCAATGATTTGTAACTTCATAATCAATCTAATCTTATCTCATATTTGATAGATGTAATTTTGGATTGTGACTTGGGTATTGGAAAATTTTGTGAGGAATGTTGGGTCTTATCTATGGTATTATACTCCAACTCATAAGGAAACCACCACTAGTGTGGTAAAATTATGGAAATTTGGTAATCAATTATGTGGGTAATAGGAAGGAAAAAGGTGGTAATTTATGAGGATGGTTGGGTCCTATTCATGGTCTTATAATGCAACTCACAAATAAAATCCCAAGGGGAGTGATTAATAGAAAAGATAATATTTCTTAAGAGGAAATATGAGGGATATAGAGAATGAGAAAGGGAATGTAAAAATAAAGACTTAGGCATCTTATGAGAAGACCTTAGGAGATAGGAGGTATACTAAGGACATGAGAAGACACTGAGTGACTCATGGTCATCTATGTACAAAAGAAACTTATTTGCTATAGACATAAAACTTTGTAAGCAAATAGACATGATATTAAGATCAACTCATGAAGGTAGATTGTTAAAAAATAAATAAAATGAACCTATCTTCCCATGACATTTTCTCCATTATTCAAAACCCCTTATGGATTTGTTGATCTACTATGAAGATTGGGTACTTGCATGATAAAGTAGGTAGCACTAAAAGATTTTTTTATTCTCCTCTTCTAATCTTCTAGCCTACCACACCCTAAAGGACCTCAGATCTTTCATGATACTAACTATGGAGTTTAATCTTATACTAGAAGAAGGATATGTGCTTTGAATCACATCTTTTAGTGTGATTAGACTTTTAAGAATAATGTTGCCTTTTGTATCATTATCTATTGTTTAAATGATTTGTCTTTTAAATTTTTATGGATTTTTAAGATTTCTCCTCCATACACACTTGGAATGACCAATCATGAGATATGTAGTGATACACACGAATGAGCTATAGGTTATGCTAAATGAAGCTAAGTAATGAAATACAAAGATTGATTAGGACTCTTAGGCTTGACAATGAACTCACATGTGATCTCAAGTCTCAACCGTCTATATGATTAGTTTGTGGAAAAGGAAGAAGGAAAAAAGGAGATCCATAAAGTGGACTAATGTAAGGAGATATTAATGAGTATAATTATTTACTAACTTATCACATGGTAAAAGGGAGACAATGACTAAATAGAACATGGTTTGTACAACCAAGTCACAATGATAATTAACCTTGAAAAATAGAGATAAGAAAGCAAATAATCATGAAGAAGAAATAAAATATTTTTGAGAAAAAATAAAGTAAGAGAGAGAAATAAATGATGAATAAAGATAATCATAGGTGAAATATAAATGATAAGATAAGTAAGATATAATACAAGTAAGATCACCATAAACGATAAGGAAAAAATTGACATAGAGTCTAATGATATAATAGATAGATAATGAAAATTTGATACATCCAACCTAAATGAAAATGTGAAATCACCATGAATATGCTCTTAAATACTAATAAATCTATCTACACACATTATCCAAGAAATCAGATAAATCTCCATGAAGATGCATATGAATTGTTGCTAATGTCTCATCAATCTTTAATGAATATTGGGCAAATACTTCTCTTCTAATCTAATCCACCAAAAAAGTAGGAATTATTGATGGATCATGCTGAGGAAGGAAATCAAGCAAGGGATGGTCATGAAAATGGGTGGGAACACACTCTATAAGATATGCAAGAATCATTGATGGAGAACGATCTATGAGTGAAAGAATCATGGGTGGTGGCACATATAATGGTGAAAGGACAATAAGAAGAAATGGAACCATTGGAGGAGGATCCATGAGAGAAGAATGATGAATCTTATTATGGGAATGATCTATGGGAGGAGTGGTAGAAGGTCTAGTAATTGCTATAAGTTGATCATTAAGATGTTGTTGAAGGATGTGAAAATAATCAGTATGATAGGTATCACATAGATTCCGTAGATAATATACCTCACCATAGTTGGGTATATGTTTAGGAAGTACCTTTGGGGGAGGCATGGCTTTGTCTAATGATGGGGAAGAAAGATGCAAGGTATAAATATATTACCATAACTTGTGACAATGAGTGGAAGAATGATTATCTATCCCATGGAAGCAATAGATACGTATGCAAGTGGTTTTAATATAATAACTCATGAAAGGAGGTGTAATAGGAGTGGAAGAAGAGGGGAAAGACTCATTGGCCCATTTGGTGGGCAATGGTGCCATCTTAGGTAAAGGAACCAAACCATCACTAAGAGAGGCTAATGATGAGGAAGGAATAAAACTAGGATCAATAGGAGCAATGATATCAAGAAAAAGGGTAAGCTCATTCATAATAGGAGAAAAAATAGGCTTGACTATAGTGGGCTCTATTGAAGAAGGAGTGGGATCTACAAAAGGTCTAAGGAGAGTCACACTAACCTCAGGGGTAAAATAGTTATGAGGTTTAGTGTACCTAAAAAAATGGTAAGGCCTGGTCATAGTATTATCCATGAGCATAGTCCTACATGGATCTTAAAAAATTAGAGGTGTCAGTACCATATCTACCCTATGATAAAGGGCAAAAATAAAAAAATCAAGAATTATGAGTGAAGGAAATTGATGAGATGCACAAAAAGACTCAAGTGAAGAAGAATGATAATGGAAAATCTTGGCATCATGGGCTTGTACAAGATCACCTAACAATAGATCATCGAAGGAATAACCATCATTGTAATCCAGGGTGTGAAGGTCAATGATGTAAGTAGGGGTGACCTTATCATTCGATGAAGTATAGTGAATATAATTCCTAGTCTTGGTTAATAGTATGGGAATGTCATTATAAGGAGGCTTTTGAGAGTGAGGTTACAAGAAAGTAGGAAGCTACAAGATGAGATGAGGTAAGAGATCAAATTTCTTGATATTTAAGTTAGTCTCATTGGGTTCATCATCTTAAAAATATAAGAGGTTAGGAAGAATGTTCCCAATGAGCCTAAGATGCCCACTATAACCTCAGGTTGAATTAATAGGAAAGTTAAGATGTTGAGACTTAGATAATGGAATGCCTGGGAAAGGATCAATAGTAGGAATCTTGAAGACACCATGATCATGGATTTATTCAATATTCTAAGGGTTAGTGTCACCTTCAATCCTATAAATGGATCCATTATGAGAGAATTTAATGCATTGGCAGGCAAAAGAAGTAATATCTCTAATGTGGTGAGTCCATGGCCTACTAAGTAATATGTTATAAGGAAGGGGAAATTTAAAGATCATCACCTTCACATGAATGATTATAGGTGGGATGGTAATGGGAAGCCATACACAACCTAGAGGAAGCATTCTCCTTTAATCATATCCTAAGTATGTGTTACATGTAGACTTGAGATTACATTCTAAATACCTAAGAGTATTAATGAAATTGAGAGAATCAACACATGTGATGTAACCCTCATCAATAATGCATGCTTAACTTGGATATCACCTATTTGGATGCTAATAAATAATGGAGGATCATCCACATGAAGCATAATCTTATCAAGAATCATAAAGACTATGGGAAATTCTAAAGAAAGAGAAGGGTCTATAGTTTCATCAATGTTGATAGACATCTCTTCACATTATTTTAATATACTATCCTTGGATCCAAATAAATCTACCTCCCATCCTAATAGGGCATGACAAGGGACATTCATCTTGAATATTAGTTGTATAAGAAAATTTCTATGATAATCCTCATAAGCTCAAGGAATGGAATTTGGGATGGGAGATTAGTGAGTTCTTTTATGGGATTCCACTCATCATAAACCATAAGAATGTTGTTAAATTTAGGTCCATATTGGTTAAGAAGGTTTTTAGAAGGAAGAGATGAAGTGCATTGAAATTTATGTTGATAAGAATGAGAAGGTTTGGGACAAGGTTGTAAATCATGTTGTGATGATAAAGTAGCTAGTTCAAGTTGATTTGGATAAATGATAGAATAAGTGTTAGTAGAAGCTTGATTATCATTAGTACTGGAAGGTGATGAAGGAGTGGTAGAAAAAGAATGGGAAATGTTATCCAAGGGAGAATCAAAAATTAAATAATCAAAAGTAATAAGGTCATCTTACCCCAACTCATTTAAATGAGTTGAAGAAGAATCTTGGATAACATGATATGTTTTAGATGAAGGAGGAGTGTAGATAGGTTGATAATCTATAAAAACAACCACCCTTCACATATTAGTAATGATAACCACATTCTCTTTAGAATTTGGTTCAATAAAAATTTGAACATTATTTGTAGAAGGGGTGGATTTATCTTGATTGTCTTGGATAGGTTGATGATTAGGAATGGGATCTTTATAAATAGCTAAATGAGCATTTAATTTATTTAAGGATTGAGTTTTATCATGTGATTTATAGTCATTAAAATCAATTTCATAAGCTTGTTAACACTTTAAAATGATGGAATCATTATGAAAATTAGGTCCAAGAATAAATTCCATAGCTAAATTATGAAGTTGTCTATAGGTCTCATGAGAATGAGCCCAACTAGTGTGAAACCAACAAAACTTGTTAGGATCATAATAGGATTTCATAGGATGAGTAGGGTCAATATCTGATAGAAGAAGCCTAGGTAGATGATTAAGTAATTCATTTTATGATAGAGGTTTATGAATGTTAATGTTTTTGAGTGAAGATAAATGAGAATTAGTATATTATTGAGGAGGCATTGGTTCTGACAAAGGGGTAGGAATGATAGCTTGAACATTGTGAATGGTGTCATAAGAATATATAACACAATCTTTAGTAACATTGCAATTTTTGTTCTTAAGTAGGAGATGAGGTCCAAAAAAAGGTTTGGGTGGCTTGAATTGATGCATTAGGAAATATTGATGTTTAGCTTGGTCAATAGACTCCTTTAAAGTATGTGGAGAGAAAGTGTGAAGTCTAGATTCTATATTGTAATTTAGGAATAAGGGCATTCGTAAAGAGATGGAAAATATTATCATCGGACATATTATGTTCACATTTATTTGACAAAGTCTTCCATATTTTAACAAAGACTTGATCAGTTTCATGTTTGTTTTGTTTTCAATTTATGAAATGGGTCAAAGTGCTTTTGGGAAGATCACTAGTTTGGAATTATTGAACTAAAACATTAACTAAATCCTCCAAATTAGTATTGAAATGAGGTCTAAGTTTATTATACCAATCCAAGGCATCACCTATGAGGGTTTTAGCAAGGATCTTGGTAGTAGAAAAGGTGTTTAATTTGAAACAATCATTATAAATATTTTGAAATGCCTTAAGATGAAGGGTGGGATCAGTTGATCCATTATAATAAATTGTATGTGTTATACCTCATATGTCAATGTTATCAATTTAAGTAGTAAGAGGTTCATTTTGAAGATGATGAGTGGTTTTGTTGATTAGAGAAGGTTGAGGAAAGAGATTGCCTTAAGAATATTGAAGAGGAGATGGGGGAACATTTTAGTTTTGTGTGCCCCAAGCCATTGGTTATGGATGAGAGTGAAGGTGGATAAGGTGGCTTTACATTCTCATAATTTGATTTATGTTATGAAATTGAAATGTATTCATTTGATTTATATTTTACAACAAAAGTTGATGTGTCTGATTAGCATTGTTATAATCATTAAGGTTAGAATTAGTTTTAGTATTAGTGGCTTGGTTAACACTATTAGTGTTGATAGGATCTTGAGAGGAATTATGAAATTTTGATGCACTAGTGGAAAAATTTGCTTATGTAGAAAAATATGGACTAGTGAATGGTTGAGAAGAAGAATCAATAGAACCATGATTACCTTGGGTAGCAAACAAAACACTAGTAGATGTATTAAAGATAGTGTATCTTAAAAGAGGCCCACTAGATGTAGAACCTTCCATGTTAGTGGATATACTAGGAATGGAGGTGGAAGAAGTTAGAAAAGAAGAGGTCATGGTATGAGAAGTGGTCATAGTTGAAGGAAGAGGCTGAGAATCAAAGAAAGTAGTACCCCCAAATATAGTTGAAAATGTAGGAGTAGGTGAGTGAGGCTCTTCAGTTTGACAACTAATCATAAGATTGTAAATGGTAAAAGGATCATTTCCTCAATGTTGAGGAAATTTAGAGATAAAGAAGAGCATTTTTGGAGTATAATCTAACTTAGGTTGGTCCTCTAAGGAAAGAGAAGAATTATGCTACAAAGTGGTATTAGAAGGGGTCCCATAGTTCATCATGTAAGTGGAAATATGAATATTACTAGAATCTAAGAGAGGATCCTTACTCTATTCTATGGGATACCCTATGAGGATTGGTAAATTTCATCATGTATGTTAAATACAACTCAGTGTTACTATCAAGTAGAAATTTCATGATGAATGGAAAGGAAGAGAGATGAAAAATCAAAGAAACAAGAAGAGACTAAAATAGTATAGGGTTGAATGGGTCAACCTAACATATGAACAAGGATTAAAAAACTATATATGGTCAACTAGGTTAATCTTATACAGTGTACGGAGACTGACAAAAGAGGTAAAATGAGATGCAAACCATATAGGGTAAACTAGGTCAATCTTGTATAGTGCATAGAGGCTAGAAAAAGGTACAAGGTTGACTGGGTCAATCTAGTACAATAGATAGAGAACATGAGAAGGTTCATAATACGTTATGAACTAAAACAAGACAATTTTTGTAGCTAATCTAGGAAATTGAAAACTAAAAATAAATAAATAGTCAATTAGATCAATGTTGGCCAATATAATTGAGGTACACAAAACAAAACCTTTCATTAACACTGGATAATGCAAGATTTTACACACACAATTGAGAAAAGAGAAAACAATCAACTTGGAAAGTAAATAGCTAAATAATTGGTTAACCTAAGATGTTTTATTATATTATTAAGAAAAGAATTTAAATGTGATCAAAAGTTGGTGGTAAATTAAGGAACTAGATAACAATCTAAGGATGGTTTCAGGTAGTTTGAGATGAAAGGGACTATAGTGGCAATGATACAAGATTGGTATTGGGGCATAACCCCTCACTTCACACACTACAATGATAAGGGTGTCAGATGCTTAGCCATAATATACTATTAACCACACTTTATATTTGATTAGAGTATCAAGTTGGCTTCCCCCTTGGTGATAAAATCCAAGTAGGTTGGCCTTGGGTAGATAAATGTTAAAATGCTTATTTAGTTTTTTTTATTTGTCTATGTGTGCATAAAATATAAATAGTGAAACTAAACAGTTAATTAAAAAACCCCTAATTAGACTATGTAAACTATTATAAGCATGCAAGAAATAACAAAATAAAGTATGAATTAATTAATAACATATAAGGCTAATTCCAAATTGAAATAAGGTATAGTGTTGACACTATACACACAAAATACATAATAGGGTTGATAGGGTCAAACCTATATTATGGAAGCAAGGTCTAAAAATGAATAGGGTCAACTAGGGTTGACCTAGTTATTTAGAAAGCACATAGAACATAGAACTAGTCAACATGGTTGATCCAGTTGATTGTGCAAGGGTAGTTTTGAAGACTACAAATTGTGAAAGTAAATATAGAAAAGAAAGAGACATAGAGATAGAAAGGAACCTTTGTGGATAAAAAATTATGAAAATGAATATTGCTAGTCAAGAACCTTGGAATATGCTTGAAAACTCTGCTAATTATCTCAATTGGGTTGATCAAACTTTGTAAAATACTAATACTAAGTACCTGGAATGTACAAGGTTGACTGGGTTAACCTACTAGCTAAATTTTCATGATTGAAAGTATACAAGGTCAACTGGGTTGACCTAGTAATCTGAACTAGAAGTCTAAAAACCTATACTAGGTTGTTTGAGTTGATCTAATTACCTATTTCTAAAAACTTGTGCATAGAGATTAGAATTGGGTTGATAGAATTGATCTAATATGATAGATATATGATAATAATAATGCTAAAAGAATAAAAGAAATTGAAATAAATCTTGCAAGGGTTACTTTCACGTCAGGTTCACCAAAATGTATGCAATCATAAATGCATCATGTCTATAAATCAATCCTAGCTCAAAAAAGATAGAACATACCTACACTTTTGATTGGGAATACATTTTTTAAGTGGGAGCATGACCAATATATGGATCCACTATACTTGATTAGGGGATCACTTATCACAATACACCATGATAAGAATGGTTCCAAATCTTATAGTCTAACACAATCACACAACCCTATAAGAGTCATAGGTTTAATATTCACCTATTCTAATAAACAAGAAAGTAAATCTAATCTCGTGCACACCAAAGCTTGTGTCACAAAGTGAGGGTTAGAAAAAAAACAAACAACTAAACTAAACATGCATAGAATACATATACTCATGTCAATGTATATGGAATCTAAATGCATGTGAATAAATGCATAATTGTGTTATCTATCGACTCTTACAAAAGAGAAATAGAGTTAGGAGTACTTACCTTGAGGATGAACCTATCAAGCCTCAATATATCCCTTGGCCATGGTGATTCACAAGACATTGTTGTGATATGTAAGGATAACAAAGACAAATCAGCTTTAGGCTACACAACCTATCTTTGCATCCAAAATATTTCTCCACAAGACAAGATCTATATCTCCAAAGAAAGTATGGAACCCTAAGATTTATTCCTAAAGTAGAATGGTCAATAAATAGATGTTCATCCACATTTATTCTTATTTTATTATATTGTTACAAATGGTTGGAAATGAACTTTTATATATAGGTGAATCTTATCTTAATTCCTTACAAAAACATCAATTATATAGGGTCAACCTAGTCAACCCTATATGTTTTCAGGGATAATTCACTAGGTCTGATTTAGGTTATCCAAAAGGATAACAAACTTAAAAAGTAAAAAACACCACTAAACTGTATAGGTTCGACCCATTCGACCTAATATACCCAACTATCCAAAAGAGAATTAAGGTAAGAAAAGGAGGATGGAAAGAGGAAAATGATTGGAATGGGTAACGTTGAAAAGAATAATCTTATGGTTAATGTTTATAGAAGATGAGTGTGTAGATGTTAAGTGGAAAAATGTACAAAAATATTACAAAGCACAAATGGTTTACCCACCCCTTTCTTGATGCACCCCTTAAGGTATGCACTCAAAGAGATTGAGACTTCATGGGTTCTTACAAGATATAAAGTGTCAGTAATAAATAAAAGTTTAAAAATATTGTGTATACATTTTCAACCATGAGAAATGACATTATTTAGAGTTTTGAATGAGCTTTAAAAAAGTGTAATTGATGAAGATAAAAAATTTAATATAGAATGGAGGACTAACATCATACCTACCTAATAGGATTGTCATACTCTAAGTGTGGAAGAGTAAATACTTCCTTTTATCATTACCATCCTCTATGAGCATGGGAGATTTAATACACTCTTTTTTAATATTGCCATTGGACCTTTCTAAGCGTGGGAAAGATTAAATATTATTTTTTCATTGTTATCATACTTCATTGAGCATGCTTGAGAGCTAATATTCTCATTTTTAAAATGATTATTGATATAAATGAGTTTATAAACTCTATTATTGTCAATAATTATTTTCAATATCATGTATTCAATTTTTGTAAGTCCATGGTCCCCTAGATTGGCTATGATAGCAACAACTTCATTAGCCTCCCTAAAATAATGATAATGATATCAACAACTTGATCAACTTGATTTCACAGAGAATGTTGTGTTTCAAGATTATCTAAGCTCAAATTTTAATTGGGGGAAGATCATTTCAATGATTTTAAATTAATTGCATGAAAAAAATGAAATATTAATTATTTAACCATTATTTGGAAAAAAATATTGAGTTATTTCAACAAACTAGAATAATATCTACTACTATTTAATCAATAACTTTGAATTCCAAAAATATTGAAAATTTAATATGTAAAATATGATATGTTATTCCAATAAATAAAAAAATGTAATTTGATAATACCAAAACTAGAATCTAATATTTTAAATAATTGATACTACAAAAATCCAATAGTAATAGTTTTGGTTTTCAATCTACACTGGAATATGTCTAAATTTAATGAAATGATGGTTTATATTATATATTGTTTATAAGATGATGATATGAATGAGATGATATATTTTTTATATATTCTAAATTTTACTATGTTAATCTTAGTATACATGGATGATTGGTTTTAGATTTGTTTTCTAGTGCACCATGATACACGTGTGTATCTTCATGATTGATGATCTTAACATGGGTGTCAATGTTTCTTGTTGTGCTTCATTTGAGTGTTTGGGTGTTTAGGTATAATTAATATGTTGTTAAATTAGGATTTGAGTGTTTGTGTATTTTCTATACTTATTGTATCCTATGTATGGATTAACTAGGTAATAAAAAATATACAACAATTCAGTTATGTTTTCAGGACCCTATTCAAAGAGAGTATGTAGATAAGATTTAAAAATAGTGTGATGTATATGTATAGATCATATGAAATATTGGTTTGAATAATAATATTTAGAGTTTTTAATTTTTTTTTGAAATCAAAGGTTTGAATCCTAATAAATTGTTGGTAAATCATATTTTTTGAGATCTTCGTGAGATATTTTGTGAGTTTCTAAATCACACCTACACATGGTTAGTTGCATATTAATGCTGCTTACATAACACATATTAATTTAAAAAATGAAATAATTTAATACCATTTTTATTTTTTGAAACCTATTTATGTCATTATATACCATTTTAAAAGTCTTTTGGGTGCATAGTACAGTTTCCATTTGTTACCACTAGGCACTTTTCAAACATAGTTTATCACCATTAAATGAAGTTTAATTCTATGAGAATTTTGTATGATGATATTAAAATGTCATTTAAACTAAATGTTAAAAAAATTGTATAAAATTAATTCCCATGTGAAAAATATGTATAATCAAAACAAGCTTCTACTCAAATTTGTGTCTTTCCAGTTTCCAAATCTTACTAGAAAACACTTTTCAAAAGGCTTTTTTCATGGCCAAATCATATCCATTTATCATGAAATTTTCAATTATGGAAGAAAAATTTTGGAAAAATTCAATGGTGAAATAATTCACATTAAATTATTTTCCATGTACCAAAATTTGTAACAATTTTTTTTTTTTTTTTGCATTGACACAATGCACACTTTTAGAACTCATTTTCACAGGGGTAAATTAAACAAATTTTTCTAGAATTTTTTTATGAAGATAGCCAAATGTGAGGATAATTTAAAATTAAGTATAAGCCACATAAAATTTAAACCTAAATATTAAATTAATAGTAATAAAAATTTACATTTGAACTAATTTTTACTTGTCATTTTTCTATTTCTAGTTTTCAAAATTTCTCTGACAAGCACTTTTCATAAGGCACTTCACATAGTCAAAACACATTCATTTATTATGATAGTATCCATATGTGATTATAATAAAATGGTGAATAAATTCACATGAAATTATTTCCCATATGTTAAAATCACAATCATAAAAATTGTGTTTTATATTGTTTATGTACTTTTATTTGTAAAGTCCACCCAGTGCACACTCTTTCAACCTAATTTTGCACAACTAAATAAAATTAAATTATGTGGTAATTTTAAATGATTATAGTCAACATGTAATTATAATATTTTGGTAAAATAAATTATTGTAATATTTCCTCCCACATGAAAAATTAACAACATTTAAAATTAGCTTTTGTGTTGATTTTTACTTGAGTCGTCTTTCTTATTCCCAAATCTAGCTAGTTCGCATTTTTGAAACGTAGTTTCATAGGGTCAAAACATATTATATTGTATTGAAAATTTTCATGGACATATTGATATGTAAGGATAATATAATGGTGAAGGAATGTACGTTAAATTACTTCTAATGTGCAAAGTATTTATGCATGAAAATGAACCTATACACTAATTTTTGCTACTTCTCAGTCACCAAATCTTATCAGTGCACACTGTTCAAGATTAATTTATAACATAAAAATTAAGTCGAATTATGTTAAAATATATTATGATCATTATAATATGTAATTTTATTACAATTGTGAAGGAATTCATATGAAATTTCTTCTCATGCACAAAATGCATAGCCATAAATATTGACATGTGTGTTGATTTATGACTCTTCTTAGTTATTAAATCATACCAAAAAGCACTTTTCAAGAGGAATTTAGAACAAATAACTAGGATATAATCACATTAAAAAATTTCATAATGATAGTCAAATGTGGGATGAATTCAATATTCATGAAAGTTACATAAAATTCATTTCCATAGGGGAAAGTTGCAAAGTTGAAAACTTTCTTTTATGTTGATTTTTCTTAGTCATTTGTGAGATTTATAGTTTTCAAATATAAATAATACTCACATTTGAATAATATTTTTAGATAATCAAATGAAGTAAAAATTGATATAAATTTTTAATGTTAATAATCAAATGACATGAGAATAGAATTCATTCAACTTCATAGTTATCTATTTTACTAATGAAAAGATATGATAGTGTGAAGTGACCCTTATAGAAAGATTCATCACTTAGCCAAATTTTGATAAAAAAGTGCCTAAAGGGTAGTGCATAGGGATTACATTAATTATTTAAAAAAACTAAAAATCCCCTATTGAGTAAATTTCTAAGAGCTTTCCATAAATATAAGATATGATGGATATTAATTATGAACTATCTAAAGGTGTTGATGTGGTTGTGAATGAATACATGTTGGTTTATAAACCATATATTTTGATATGAGGATGAATTTTCAATGTCATTTGTTGTGTTGGAAATATGGTTTCTCCTTCTTTTTAATGATGCTAGTTTACAATGGATAAATGCAAGATGATAAACCTATCCACATTTTAATCTTAAGAATTTGTTGCTTCTAAATATTGTGTGTTTTTAATTTGATATCTTTCACCTTTGTTGAGAAATAAATAGGTTTTTATATATTATGTTGGCAAGATTTGGCTAAAAGAAGCACACTATTCAAGGCATGACTTGTCACCAACATTTAATGGAGCAATGACTCATGCATTGGAAGTGTTAAAGAGGACAAAATGATTTTTTTTTATGTGGACGAATGGGATCTTATACTAAACATGGACACTTGATATATTTTATTATTACCAATAATTATCTTCCACTTAAATTTAATGAGATCCTATCATTAATTAATTTGGCATATATTGCCTTAGATATGCAGTTCCACATTGAATTTGGGAATTGGTTGGTGCCTTTAATTTAATATTTTCATCCACCTGATGGATGGATGAGATTAGATTAATGGACCAAACACTTATTTTATATAATTTAGTTATTTTCCTAGTTAGTTTTTCTTGTGATCAATGTTATTGTGAAATATTTAATCTAATTCCCCCCACTTTGGGTGGATCCAAACACTATTTTACAAGAAAACATTAATCAAATTGAAAGATTTTAAATATTTTTTTCATTATGTATGCATGTATATAGTAGTTTTATCTATATTTATTCATAGTTGAATACCTTAAATTCTTGCATCATCTTTGATTATATAAGGTTGTGTGTTGATTGGATAGGAAACAAATTGGTTTCATGGGGTTCATATACATTGAATGAATCATAATTATTATAGTTACAAAACAAACTTACAAGTTTTTCTTTTTCCTTCTCTTTTACTTTTTTTATAAATCTATTAGTGTAGGTTGAATAGATCTAAAAGTTGTAATCTATGTTTAAATGTATATCTTGATTTCAAACCCTTTTTATCATTGTTGTTAATGTATGTTATAATCCAAGTATGTAATAAAAATTCATTAAATCAATTTTATTTTCATGACCAATCCTCATCTACTAATTTCCTAAGCAATAGATCTATAAGACTAGTAAAGTATATAATTTATATGAACATATTCCAAACATTCCCCTTGAAATAAAATAGTTTTTCTTCAGCTACTAAGTTATCTTACAAGGAGAGACCTAGTAGTAACAAATCTTGGGGAGATTTATTCTCCTTTCAATAGAGGTTGTGTGGATTCTCACCCTACTTAAGTTGGTGTGTCAAATGACCCATCAATAGATTAGAATTAGGAGGGATTGAGTGGATTATTTAAAGATTATTTTTGATTTATTTTGATATTTATTATTGTTTTTTGTATTTTATCCATCTTCAATAATTACTTACCACACTATTGTGTGTTTAAAACACACACCAACATATTGGTAGTAATAAGGAGATCCTGAATATAATAGTATACCATGTTTATGTCTAATTTTTGTTTTTTGGCTTACCTTTGATTCCACATATGGCCTTGTCTTGGTTGGGTGGAAGATTATATCCTATGATTATTCCAAGGCTTACTCATGAATTGTCTAAGAATCCTGACAAATTTTGTGCAAAATATACACATGAAAAAATTCACATTATTGAAAAACACATCCATACATTTAAAGAGGCCATAATTTGAATCTAGTTCCAACATGGGGATGTACCTTATTACTTATTTACCTATTATAAACTAGATGAATATACTTACTATTGGTACATAGGTCTGCCTAATAGATGCATTACTTCATGAACTATGTTTCAAAATATATTCATTAACAATTTCAATGTGCCTATTGATCCTATTCACTTATATTATCATTTGTATATAGATTTTAAAGAGTCAAATGAACCCATGAGTTCATTTAATAGTCATTTTCACTAGTTGTATTGGAGGTTGAAAGACCCATTCTTGTTGATAGAGATGGTGGCTATTGAAGTTTACCTTAAGACATTATATACACTAACATATATACTTATTAAGAAGACCCCATCTACACTAATATATTTAGCATCAATATATCGATATATATTCATTATTAAATAACAAATGATTCCACATGGCTATGGTGATGACTAGCTTTATTCTTCATAACAACTATGTTATACGTAACATACCCCACTCTCAAAAAATTTGTGAATAGAGACCCACTACAGCCTAAAAGGAACTCATTTTTATGATAATATCATTTATTGACATTTATATGTATACTTAACATGGTAATATTGACCAAAATTCTTATGTCCAAGTTACTTGTTAAAAGTATACTTATCCTAATGTTAATGAAATTGCCATATTCTTGGTTATCCATGTTTTTCCTACTTATTTTATTCAAGATAACCTATTAATGGATTTCAAAATTTTGTAAATGTATGTAGGTTTTCTAAATTCATGCAAGTTTTTCACTTTGACATTTTTTTCAACATTTTTATTCAACATGGTACTTTATGAAGTTTTACTCATCAGTATTTTTGTTTGTCAAATTTTTTGTTGTTCAAGATTTCTACAAATTCACTTCTTATTTTGTGAAATTTTAGTCTTCAACAGGTTCTTTTGGTATGGCACTTCATCAACATGTTTGTTTGGTGTGGTATTTCATGAAATTTTGGCCTTTGACACTTTCATAGGTCATGGGTTCTTGGCAATTTTTCTTTGAGACATTTAGATTTTGCTAATTTTTTCTTCACACAAAATGGCTAGTGATGATTTCAATAGAAGTACCAACACTTGATTATCCAAGAAAGCACCACATGGCATAACTATCCTCTTTACAAAACTAGTAATAGGATACACTTAGAAAATAGATGACAACAAGGTAGTCCTCCTAGCATATGTGAAGCATGCATGGATTACCCACTAAATAAAAGTGGAAAAGTTCAAATTGAAGTAAATAAATAAAACCTATATCGATTGGGAATTTATGGTGCATGAAATAGAAGTAAAGTCTCAACCTCATGATATATAATATAAATACAAAGAGACATTATGCTTTATCAATTGCCAAAGAACTTGAGCTCACTTGCATACTGAGAAAAATAAAATGCCCCAACATTCAGGGTTTACCTATAAATTACTTTTGGAGAATGATCAAAATTTACCAAGAAAAGCATGGTATAATTACTTCATCCTCTAAGATGTTTATGGGAGCTATTATGCCATTATATTATTCAATTAAGGATTCCATAGAGTATACAAACATCATATTTGACTCAACCATGTTTGGAAACTAGTATTCCAACTACACTGTACTATGTGATGCCATTAATGGCATAGATACACACTAAATGTAGGAAAACCTAATGAAAGAACATAAAAAACTAATGACAAGTTTGATTCTACTAAAAATATAATCACTCCATTTTATATCAATCAAACTAGAAGTGATGCCATGCATTGACCTACTCAAAGACCTATTCTTTACAAGTAAGGTCTATGATGGATTCCTTCACCACATGAACCATAAGATAGTTATGGCCTAAATAAATGTTGATGATTTATTAAGTCACTTAAAACTTCTTGTAAAATATGCCAGCTATGATAACCACCATGTTGTATCATGGAAGAAGACAAATAAAACTGAATACACCCTACAAAAATGGATTTCACCAAGGGAAATGGTAACTCTCAATGCTGACACCCTCATCCCAATTACAAAGTTTAGGATAAGGATTTGAGTTTGGATGGCACTACTAAATCAATTATTTGGGTATCCAAGCATTGGTTACCTCTAGTTGGAATGGGTGCTACTTCTTGCTTTGTTTTTGACATATAAACTATCTTTTACCTTTGGATAAATCATCAATGCTAAGCTAGTAGAATAAATGTTCTATAAAGATAACAGGCTTGAAGGAGACCACTTCTTCATGATGTCCTACCTCTTAGACAATGTCATGGTCACCATATACATTCACAATGGATCACTTTGGATTTATCCTAGGACTATAAAAAAATATGGTATGTGATTATTTATCATTCTTATGAATTTATGCATACATAATAAACATCATCAATATCATTGAGGATGTATATCCATAAGTTTAGAAGGAAATACATAAGACCCCCCTCCTTAGAGTATCTAGAGTTACATGTAAGACCTTAGGTTTGAGGTAATATTACTTGTTGTAGCCTAATTACACACTGATCATGGTGAGGGAAAAAAAACACCCTTATGTCTTCTTAAGTAAGTTCTTGATAAATTAGTAGAATAAGAAATAGGCTACCAGATCTGGTAGAGATTAGATGAGGACCTAAAGAAGAAAATAAAGACTATATATCCTAGTTCTTTTTTGATAATTGGTATTATGAGTTACACCAAAAACAAACTTCATGGATGTTGGGATAAATTAAGAGTTTTACCCATTGACCTCACTACCACATAGGGATTAGGATCCCCATGATCTTGTTTAGAAACATCTTAAATTCTAGGGCATTCCATATGAACATGAGACATTCAAGCATGATTTCATATTCTTGAATGCCAAAGATGATGATGAGGTCCTTAAGAAATAAAACACGGTTGGCCACACAAAAGACCTCTTGAAGGCAATTCATAGGGATCCTTCCATCACTATTAAGAAATCAAAGCATAAGATTCCACCTCGAGGTATATGGGAATCCATAGATTATTGGTCTTAAACACCATCTAACATATAAAATTTCATGAGGATCCCTCTCAACTAGCATTGGATGTGATGAAGAACATTAAATAGGAGATTAATTTTGAATAAACCTATACTACTACCATATTTTAGGGAGGAGATTAATAATTGATTAATATCAATTTACTAGATGATGAGGCAAAACCTTGGGTGGTAATCCAAGCTCCCATCATTACAAACCTAATTTTTCCACTTTTTCCTCCTCAACAAGATATTCTTCCAACATGTAAACCAATGCTATACTATAAAGTGAATCCTTTATTTCCCAAAGATCATGGTCAGTCATTAGATAACCCCACTAGTTTAAGAACTAATATATCATCACAAGTGGGGATTGATGATCAAGATAAGGATCTAGCAAAGGTAGATACAACTATGCAAAATGAGATAACTTCTCTGATGGATTATCCAAAAGATGAATATGAGGAGGCAGAACTAGAAAGGGATAAAGTTATGAGCTTTGAAGAGTTGAAGGGAAAAGCACCACTAGATCCCTAGCCATTAGGTAACCCTACTTCTATTTCTATTACTATTAATTTAATCCATATTGTCTCTACTACCCTTATTATTTACACACCCCCTATGGTATCTCTTGATTCTATTTTTACTTATTTTCATATTTCTTCCTCAATTCCTATTGATTTTACTATTTCTTCAACTATTACTGACCCTACTACTCTCAACCCTAAAAAAGTTCATTTTAAGAGCATCAATGTCATACTTACCACCCAATAATAAATGGAAATGGTTCAGTTGGGCCTTCCCATGCTAACTTATTCTACCACCTAAAATTCTACAACAACAACATACAAAAAATGTTGGTAATAAGATAACTTTTATATTACATCCCCTACCAAAAATTGGGGATGTGGATTGGAAGAAGATAATCTTTCATTCCTTATAAGACCCACTCAATTCGGGGGTATTAATTCAATCTTACAAGTGCATCCTAATATAGAATTTCAAGGACACCCCATCAATTTAACCCTCATAATTGGTGATTCCACAATGGGTAGCAAACCTTAAATCCCAAGCTACATAGAGAATAAACTTGATGATCACAAAGAAACCTATGGTGAGCTCTATTTTTTATCAAGCCATAGGGACTATGTAGAGAGTGTGGAAGACAAAGATTAAATATGAATAAAGGATATGTGTATTCTTAGATGAAAGACATGATATATTCTCCTTATCTAAAAGAAAAAAATAGGAAGATATGGGTGTCTCCCTATAATGAAGACTTCTCTGCCTAATTAATGACACAAATTGAAGCCATAAATAAATTGCATAGAAGAATTGAACAAGCCATATGGGATCTTGAATAGAAATTGGAATAGATAAAAGAATAAAAATAGGTAGTGTATGTTCTAAAAGAGATATAAGAGGATGTTTAGAACATATCCCTCAGGTTGTATAGCATTCTTAAAACTATAAGGGTATTAAAAGTTGAAATGTCTCCCCAGCTCACTAGTACATCTATTTTTTTTAGTTCTTTCAAAGAGGATGAGGATAAAATTAAATTCACAGTCCTAATTATGAAAAATAAGGCTTGAAGAGATTTATATCTAATGATTTCAATTGAATTAGATAATGATTTCAACTTGGTTTTATTTAGAACATAGTAAGACTAGAATTGGGTTTCAAGTATAAATGCCTTGGTCCCCAAGTTGATGGAGCATGAAATATAGGTTTTACAATTTTGTATGAGCTCAAATTTTATCAAGTCAAATACCTAGTAGGTAAGCTAATTTATAGAGTCAACTTTGATAACTTACTATAACATATAGCTACTAGTTTCAAATATGGACTTCAAGGATGTTCTTTAGATTAAACTGGCCAATAACTCAGCTCTATGAGGAGGAGAGTAATAGAAACATTATTTTTTTGGGTAGATTTTAGGGCCACAAAAATTAAACATGGATTCTTATTGACAGATGTCAATAGAATTTAAAGGCCATCTTTGATAAACATGTGCATGATTTGATCCCAACCCAATCTTGCCTTTAGTTTGGAAGACAAACAAATAGACATATTCAGGTGGGATGTTCGTAGCAACTATTTCCACTATGCTTGAATATAAAATAATTGGGCCTATCATTATAATAAATTCCATACAACAACAATAATTTCCATCACATAAACATCTCCAAATATAATGACATCCTCATAGGAAAATTATGTTATCATTTTCTATTGTCACTTTAACTTTAAGTTTGTTGTAACTATTTTGTCTCTTGTAAATGGTTGGTGGCATCATATACATGTACTTATAATGCATGCTCCTACATGGGATATTAAAAAAAACAAAAACTTTAAGAATGGTTTGAGTGATGAGGCATCCCCATCCAAATACTATATATACATGTAACGTTTGCATTTCAAAGGGAAGAGAAATTTTGATATTCAATATAGATAGATATCTTTCTAGTTGTTTTGAAAAATCTATGTTGCATCGCTTTCTCTTTCATGTCTATGTTATAGTTTTTATGTGTTTTATCTAACTAATAGTTTAGTTTTGATATATGCTATATAAATTTCAAGTAGCTTATCATTAATTAGTGAGATTTTTATCAATTGAAAATGTGCAGTAGCAATTTTAAGTTGATAGATATTATTTTCTTGTAATGAGTTTGCTAGGTTACTTTTTAAATTTGTGTAGGAATGCCATTTGATGAAAATTCCTAGAATGAGTTATAGCTATTCAAAGGTGCTCTTTGGTATTTTCTAAAATATCCTATTAATAAATGTTACAACAGTCTTAATAATAATAATAATAATAATAATAATAATAACCTTTAGTTGACAACTAAGAGTTAACTACATTGCATTCCTCAGACCTCTTAACTATGTTTGTTAGTTCTGTGTGCTAAAGTAACAAGCTAAAATAATTAGTCCCTTGTAATTTGTCCTTACTCTAAAGTTGGTTAGAAATAATTCACGTTCTCTATTTATATATCCTCTTTACTACCTTACCATTCCCTCTATTTACAGTTTTTTAAAATCTTTCCAACTTTAGTTAATTTCATCTCCATTCCATTAAACATAATTAAATCTATTATTCATATCTATATCTAAACCATGACAATTAATAGTTACTTCACTCACCGCCATTCCACCACTAGTCACTGCAAGACCCCATACTAGTAACTCGAGATTTGGAGTGGAGTCAATATTTACTGATATTCAAAAATGTTGTTGGTTATGTCATGATTATTTTTAGATGTACATAAAACCCACATCAATAAATTAGGTGTTTACACCCAAGATTCTCATAATTATTTGCCCATATGTCAGCCTATAAACCAATGTTTACATTATAATATAGACTTGCCTCAAGCTTATAATAAATCTAACCTCCCAATGAAAAGTGAGAACCTTGTTATGGTTTCTAATACATATGATTATGGTTGTTCAAATTTTAATCAACATGTTATTTTACCTTGTTCTAGTGATCAAGTATCTATAATGGATTTTACTAATCAATTATCATTTGTTGAGGGAGATTACTTAAAATTAATGCATGGTATAACTTATGATTTTGCATGCCAAAATTACCAACTTGGAAATTATAGATACAAAAATGGGACTAATACACAAGCAATCATGCTAACAAGAAATGTCATATTCATAAAACAAGATCTAGTCTCTAAAAATAGTGATGAGGATGATTCTAATGATGAAGAAATAATGTCATATTAGGAAAGCTCCCACATGAAGATATAAGTAGAAAATATGTGTCTTCATAAGATGAAGAATCAATCACTTTTTATAGTCAATCTAAAGATGAAATAGAATAATTAGATCAAATGGATGAAGAAGATGCATGCCATGCATATGAAATCTCCATGTCATATGTTATTTCTCCTATATTTTATAAGATAGTTATAAAATATCAATAACTTGATGGAAATAAATTGATCCCCATACATTAATTAGAGATGGAAGAAGTAGAAGAGAACCAAGTGGTTGTCCTTGCATTTGAATAATTGGATAATTTAAATCAACTTATATAATAGAACTATATTATCCATGAGATCTATGCAGATGTAGACATAAACATGTTCTAAATGAACAACCCTAAACATGATGGTGTAAATGAAGGGATGAAGCTAGTAAAAGTTGAATTTGATAATAACCTAATCCAATACAACTCTCCACACACTTCAACCATTGATGATAAACCTATAAAGTACTTAAACTAGGAATAACCAAGTCCATCTCTTTTAAATGATGAAAATGAGAACATAAATGATACCAAAGTGTCCATGTTAACTAAAGAACAACTAATGGTGGATTCACCATTTTGATATCACAGATAAAATACATTATCTAGTATGGAAATACAAGTTATTATGGTATATATTGATTCCCACCCCTACCCCTCATCACAATTCAATGTTTGGGTAGAGTTATTTATTAAGATTTATTATAAGTACTTCTTGATAATTAAATGCAAGTGCATGACCTAGTTTTGTGACATAAATCTAATTAATTTACATGAAAACATTATTAAAAAGGTTCTATGGGATAGTGTTTTTAATGTAAAGGACAACATAGATGTAATTACATGTATTCCTTTGGTATGATCCCTACCAAACTTATTAAAATCATGGACATCAATATGTTTTGTATCAAGTGTCTAACTATTGATGACTTTCCATTAGTTGATGATGGACAATTCCTGGAATTTTATTTCAAGGCATGTATTTATTTGGCATGGTACTGTAAATAATTTATTTTTCTATTTTTTTTTCCTTTCCTTGATTTTTATATTTTATATTTTTTTGTTTAGTTTAGGATTGTTTTATCTCCTTATTTTATGCTTTTCTTATTGGGTCTATCCCAATTATTTTGTCCTAGTTCCACATTTTTCAATGAAAGATAATGAAGTGAAAGGTTTATAAGTAGGTAGTAGAAGTGAAATTTTGTGAGAGGTTGTTCTTTGAGTTATTTTATGCTTAGGATCTTGTTATTGAGTTAGTTTTGATTACTTGGATTGTTGTATGCATTCTAAACTTACTCTAATTTGGGATAACTTTGGGTAAAACTAGTTGGTTACTGAAGGTATCCCCTTAACACTAAGAAAAAAGTTCATATCATAAAATGTTTTTAAGTCTTATTGGGTGAACATTATATGATGAACGCCTAGGGTTAAAAATATATAGTCATGCCTTTCATTTTCCATAGTGGTCCCTAACCTTAATCTAAGACATAAAAAAGAAAAAAGGAAGAAAAGAGAACAGAAAAGAAAATAAATTGTAGAAAAACTCTATCTTGGGTGGTTCAAGCAATCTCCACAGAAGGCTCTCTATCCTAGTTGGAAATGAATCAAGGCTTTGATAAGGATTAGAGATAACTCTGCCAGGGCTATAGATGATTGACTAGAAATAGAGCAATGCCTAGGTAAATGTTTACAAGGTAAGACTCACTTGCCTGATGGTTAGAGTCCTAGTAATTAATCCTTATAGGTCCTTCAAATGGTAAATTAATTCATCATATACACACTAGGTTAATAAGGATATTGAATTTGATCATTTAGTTACTCCCATATTTCTCCTTATTATATTTGTTCATGTTTCATGCACTATTTTAACCATAATGTTTTAGTTCTTTGACTATTTATTTGTTATAAAATATTTAGAAGTATCTTCTAGTAGATTCCCCATTTGTTATTACCTGAAAAACACGTCCAAATTTCATCAATAAAATCATATAAATTATTTTTAATATTTTAAAACCTAGTTCTACTTTTAGATATAAATTTTAAAGTATTTTGTATGCTTAGTGTAATTTTTATTTATTACCACTAGATACTTTTCAAACATAGTTTCTCACCATTAAATAAAGTCTAATTCTATATGAATTTTTAATGATAATATTCAAATGTAATTTAAATGAAATGGTAAACAATTTGTATAGAATGCATTCCCATGTGAAAAATGTGAAGCACTCAAAATAAGCTTTTGCATCAATTTTTGTGTCTTTCTAGTTTTCAAATCTTACTAAAAAGCACCTTTTAAGAGACATTTTGCATATCCAAATCATATCCATTTATATTTAATTTATTTAAGATGGTATACAAATTTGGGTAGAATTCAATGGTGAGATAAGTTGCATGAAATTAGTTTCCTGGTGCCAAATGCACAAAAATCAAAATTACAAGTTACATTGATTTTTATTTAGTCATTTTCTGCATCTTTCAATTGTCAATTTTACCTAGTGCACACTTTTAGGACTTATTTTCATAGAGTTAAATTAAATCAATTTTTTAAAAATGTTTTATGAAGTTATCCAAATGTAAGGAGAATATAACAGTAAATATAAGTCACAAAAATTTCAACCTAATTATTAAACATCTAGTAATAAAAAATGACATTTAAACTAAATTTTACTATCATTTTCTTGTTTTTATTTTTTAAAATTTCTCTAAAAGCAATTTTCATGATAGTATCCATATGTCATTAGAATACCATGGTGAAGAAAATCACATGAAATTATTTCCACATATGAAAATAAAAGTCATAAAAATTATGTTATGTATTGTTTCTATACTTTCAATTTTAAAATCTACCAAGTGCGTATGCTTCCAACCTAATTTTTTAAAGCTAGATGAAGTCAAATTATACCATAATTTTTGAAGATCATAGTCAAATGTCATTATAATATTTTGGTAAAATAAATTTATAGAAAATTCCCTCCCAAATACAAAATTATTCATATTTAAAATTATTTTATGCACTAATTTTTACTAGAGCCATTCATTCCTATTGCCAAATCTAGCCATTGCACACATTTGAAACCTAGTTTCATAGGGTCAAAACATATTAAATTATGTTGAAATTTTTAATGAGCATATTAATATGTAAGTATAATACAATGGTTAAGTAATTCACATGAAATTTATTTTAATGTGCATAAGTGTAGCCATAAAAAAGGACATTTACACTGATTTCTACTACTTCTTAGTTACCAAATCCTATCAATGTGCACTCTTCAAGATTAATTTTTCATAACCAAATGAAGTCCAATTATGTGAGAATATTTCACAATCACAACCATATGTAAGGATAATATAATGGTAAAGGAATTTTTAAGAAATTTATTCTTATGCATAAAATGCATAGCCATAAAAATTAACATGTGTATTGATTTTTGCATCTTCCTAGTGATCAAATTAGAACCAAAAACACTTTTCAAGAAGAATTTAACACAAATAAATGGAATATAATAACCTTAAAAAATTCGTGATGATAATAAAATGTGTAAAAATCTCAATATTCAATAAAGTCTCAGAAAATTCATTCTCATTTGGGAAAGTCACAGAGTTGAAAACATTCTTTTACACTAATTTTTACATTCATTTTCAAGGTTTCCAATTTTAAAATATGACCAATGCACACTTCTAAATATTATTTTGGTATGAATAAATGAATTAAAAATTGATTTAAAATTTTTATACTAATAACCTAATAAATGAGAATAAAACTAAATTAGTTTCGTAGTTAATTGTTTTACCAATGAAAAGATATGAGAATGCAAAGTGATCCTTCTAGAAAGATTCATCACTTAGGAAACTTTTGTTTAGAAAACACTTAAGGGTATAGCATAGGGATTAAATTAATTATTTTAGAAAATTAAAAATACCCTTTTGAGTGTATTTCAAGATCTTTCCATAAATATAATATAAAATGTGTATTGATTACACTTTATCCTTGAAATGTCTCTTTTAATGTATTCTGAAGGTGATGATGTGGCTACACATGACTATGTGTTGGTTTACAAAATATATATTTTGATCTGAGGCACTATTGTTGATGTTGTTTGTTGGATTGAAAATATGGTTTCTCTATTTTTACAATGGTGTTAGTTTAAAGTTAGATAAATGCAAGATAAATTTTTTTGTCAACATTTTAATCTTGAGACTATGTTGCTTCTAATTACTGCAAGTTTTTATTTTTTATATATTTCACTTGTGATTAAAAAATTAATAGTTTTTTATTTATTGTTTAGGAAGTATTTGGATAAGAGAATCACACTATTTAAGTTAGTACTTGTCACAAACATTTAATGGAATTATGACTCACACATTAAAAGTGTAAAAATAAGACAAAACATGAAGAAATTTTGCATGGATGCAAAGAGTTTTGTAATGAATTGGGACACTCAAGATATTTTATTATTCCCAATAATTCTCTACCACTTGAATTTAATTCAAGATTATCATTAACTATTTTGGCATGTATTGCTTTTGATATGTAATTCCACATTGAATTTGAGCTTTGGTTAGTGCCTTTCATTTAATATTTTCAATTATCTAGTGGGTGGATGAGATTGGATTTAAATCTATATAAATCCATCCATAAGACTAAGTTATGGGATGGTTCATTAGATTAAAACATAGAGTAAGGTACAAGTCACTTATTATCTATAGTTTATTGCTTTTCATAGTTAGTTTTTTATGAACAATGTTGTTGTGAAACATTTTTCTAATTCTCCTAATTTTGGGTGGATCCAAACATTATTTTTCAATAAAATATATATCAAATTGAAAGTTTGGAAATACTATTGTTTATTATCTATGCATGTATATGGTGGTTTTGTCCATATTTCTTCATAGTTGAATATCTTAAATTCTTGCATCATCTTTGTTCATGGTTGTGTGCTAACTAGCCAGGAAATATATTGGTTTCATGGAGTTCATATACATCAAATGAATTAGACTTTTTCTAGCTAAAAAATAAGCTTACATATTTATATTTTCCCTTCTCTTTTGATTTTTATTTATAAATATGTTAGATTAGGTAGAACAAATCTGAAAGTTGTAACCTACATATAAATGCATATCTTGATTGCAAACATTATTTGTCATTATTGTTAATATATTATTTAATCCATGTATACAATGACAAATCATTAAATAAATTGTATTTACATTACCAATCCACATTTGTTGATTTCCTATGCAACAGATCTATAAGACCGACATAGTATATCATTTATTTGAATATATTTCAAACATGAACCTTGAAATGGAATACTTTATCATCAACTATTGAGTTATATTATAAGTCAAGACTTGGAAGTACATTTATTATCCTTTTAGGATAGGTTGGGTGGATTCCCACCCTACCTAAGTTGGTGTGTCATAAGATGCATCAACACATATGTTGTTATAAGGAGTTGAATCTTTAGAATTAAGTATGCTTGGACTCAAAGTGAGTTAAGTAGTTGAAGCAGTTGGATGGGGAGTGGAAATGTATAATAAATTTACTTACATAGATCATCCGATTCACAACAATAGATATAAATATAATTATTAAGAGTAAATAATAATAATAATAATAATAATAATAATAATAATAATAATAATAATAATAATAATTATTATTATTATTATTATTATAATGATAATAGAGTAAATCAATAGAAAATGTTGATAGTAAATCATAATACTATAAATATAATATTAAGTAACTTCAAGGTGGAAACATTCAAAACCATTTAATAAAAAAATAAATTGTAATATGATCCCCAAGTACTAACCACTACCTCCTATATATACCCTAATTAGGATATGATTATGCCATAGGTTCATCCTATTAACAAAATGAAATCATAGGAAATTGTGATATGATAAGGTAAAAGGTTATATTATCCACAAGTTGGCCACACATATCCATATACACATTATAACTTAAGCTCATATCATTCCCCTCTCCTTTAGATATTGCATTTTACTCTATGTTTATTAAATCTTAAATATTTTGTATGAATTATTTATCCTCCCATGTTGCATCCTCACTAGTCAAATTATTCAACATCATCAAATACTCTTTAATCTCCATTAATTACAACATATAGTGAATGTTTTATTAAATTTATAGGCTCCAAAATGATTTTGACCCTTATCTAACTTTAGTAAATTAATTTAAATGGATACTCTCTATCTAATTACCTTATTTAATTAGGAGACATGAAATATTATATTTACACATGTATACTGACATGACTCCAACATGTATGCAAAACTACTGATTTTATGCAAGATTTGATAAGGGTCATAATACTTAGGATAAAGTGTCTTATCTTCTCTCATTTTGAAGTAAATTTAATTTTTTAATTTATGTGCACAAATACCTAATCACCCACTTCAAAATTATATTTGTTATGATGTTAATCCACTTTTTATTTCATTTAGTTATGTGTTATTGTCAAGTTTTTTTGTTAAGCTAACTAGTAATTCTTGCTACTTTTTAATGTGTTATTCAATAGCTTAAATATTTTATTCACCCTCATAGATGAGGTGATGGATGGGAGATGTTACCTATATAATGATAAAATTTAAGACATTTCAGATGAAGTATGGAAGGAATTTTTATAACACCATAGTGTTAGTAATAGTCAATGAACCCATATATTGTTTTTATTTGATGAAAAAAAATGGAGATAACACTTTAGGAACTGGAAAATGATTTGAGCATGTTAAAAATTAATTTTTACTATAAATTTGACATCAATTCGATCCTAAAAGTAGTGTAATTTCAACCTTAAATTTGATTTCCATTTTACCATTATTTATATATTTTTTTACTTTTTTTTTTGATAAGCCTATCAAAAAATTTAATATTTCCACCCAATGGAGTTTGTATCCTTCTTTTTTTTACATATATACTTTTTTAAACTTGATATAAGAGTATAATTAAATTATTCTTAAATTTAGTGGCTAATATTTACCATTTGGTTAAAACTAGATTGTTGCTCTCTTGAAAATAGTTAATTACATGATCATATACATTGCCCTATTAGCCTAAATTTTATTTTTTCCTTATATACTTGCCTCTAATATCCCTATATAATATATCCATATTTAATTTGGAACATGATTTAACCACACTTACCATGTTTTTGTGAGTCCATATCACCCCAAAATTATAAAAAAATGTGTATTAGTTATTTTGAATATACATCTACACATAGACACAATTTTCTTAAAATTATATCCATATAAAAAAATTATAGTATTATATTTCATGCTCATCCACACACAAAAATTCACCTTCCATTAAAATTTTTGCCCATCTAAATATAATTAAAAATAATCAACTCAAGAATTATAAAAATATGAGATTGTAAAGTTAAAATCATAATATGTTTAAAATAAATCTTTAATTTTGGAAAAGTGAATATTTGGGATACCAATTAACTTAATGAAACCATTTGACTGCCATATGGACTCCAAAAATTCTTACATAAACCCAAAAAAATCTTACTCAAATCCTAAAAAATATTACACATCTAAAAGTCCCAACTCGGTGTGGAGAACAATTTAATATATAGAATACATATTATTAATTTTTGGAGACTAGGAAAGATTTTTACAAGTGTTAAAATATAACTCATAATGGAAACCCCATGACATGCATAAGTTAGGTTTCTTTATATCAAATTGTAGTTGAGATTTATTCTAAAGATTTGAAAATCAAATTCATAATCGAATCTTCTCAAAGTGTATGATGGGACACATTTTGATTGTATAATACATGTTATGTATTAACATAATCCTTAGTAATGGGTATGTGGGCGTATCAATTTGGCATGACATGCTTCCCTAGATTATATTTTTTATGATACCCATAAAATAATATATTTATGGTCTCTAAGTGTAGTGTAAATACTTTTTATTTAAGAGGTGAAATTTGAGGCTTCAATTATTAGGGATTTATGGGGAATGTGGTGATTCATCAATTACTTGTGCAATGATGTTTTATTATGCTTAAATGCGTGGGGGATTCTTTGAGGGGAAATAGATTGCCACTTCGATCTGAGGTTTGTAAGGTAGTTGCATGGGAGTCATTTAGCTTGTTTTTTTTGGGTGTGTGCTTACTTTTCAAACCTAAATCTACCTATGTAAGCTAAGCTAAAATATAGTGATGAAAATGAGGATAATCATGGTGTAGTGGATGAAAATGATGTAATACTTACTACTATTTATAAATTTTCACATGGAAATACTGTTTATATTGATTACTCTATCATTGGTAAACATTAAGGGTAGATGATTAAAAGAAATCCTTATTGTATTTAACTTTTTCCCTATCTGAATCATTATTTTCATTAAATAGCTTTCTAATCAGCTATACTACAAATATATATTCATATATTTTTATAACGATGGATGGAGGATTATCTATGTAAACTTTTCCCTAGACAAATACTATATTTTTGAAATAAATAATTTATTTTAATACTATCAATATGGTATTTTTTAATAAGAATAGTTTCTAGGTGTTTAGTCCTATGTTATTCATGAAAAACTATCTTGGTTTATTAACATTATTTGTCTAAATATTTAATCAATCCACAAGATAATGATTTGATATGCTAAAATCTTGTTCATTTAAAAAATTATCAAATTAATTAAATTAGTCATTTTAGCTATACATAATTGAGCCTTTCCATTTACATGGACACATTTACCTTAGTTATCTTCTCAAATATATGATTATTTTTTGGATTCTATAATCAATCCAATGTTAAGGAGGTTCATTTCTCATCCTATAAGGAGAACCTTACTATAATGGATGAATAAATAACATCAATGTCTATTTTGATCGTTTTTCTATTTACTCATATTAGAGATACATATATGAATGTTAATTATAAACACTAGAGAGATTAGATATTGGTTAGTAAACCTAAATTAAAAAAAAAAATCAACCTATGAATGTTAATATTATTGTGTCATAGAGAATTTACCTAATTAACACCCTTGGATTTCTATAGTTATAAGACATTCTAAAGATAATTCCAAATAAATGCTTTGATTAAGAAGGTTGATGACAAGAATAACATGTCTACTAATCAATATAGATTAGTAGAAGTGGTTTTATGCAGTATAAAAATTGGGCCTATAAAATCACATGCATATAGTTTTCTTAGTGGGATTTTCAAGAATAATATATTTATTCATTAGTTTATATAATCATTCCAATGTTAAGAGGTCAATTTATATCCCTAGATAGTCAAGCTTATTATGATAGAGAAATAAGCCCTAGTCATTGAATTAAGTTTCCAAGTAAGGGATTATAGAATAATTGAACATAATTTAAAATTACAAAGGAAACTCATGAATTTTAGTTGCTATACCAAATATGTCTTTCAATGCTATCGAGTCTAAAACATGTGGAATTTCAAGTCCATAAGCCAACGAATCCTTTGGGATCTTCCACATCACTTTGTAAATGCTTTAATATAATTACTACCCTACCCTTCAAAGAGGGGTTTTTTGGTACCTCAAACCTATGTGTTGGGTAATTTTATTAGGTGTCGGTTAGGACTAGAACTTAAAATTAACCTACGTGTTAATTTATAATTTTTTGATGGTTACTTACTTTAGGTAATTGTCAAATGTATTTTTTTACTCCAATTTTTTATGTTCTCGATATTTGGTTTTTTATAAATGTTAAGACTCATTTTACTTTATATATTTAAATAAAAATGTATTATAAAAATATAATATATAATAATTTTTTATACTATAACCATATATATCATGTTATAATTTTTATTGGTCATATGTGGTCTTAAAAAAAAGAAAAATAGGTTATAGCCTATCAATTTTTAGGCCTAGTAAAGGTAGAAATGTGGTGTTTATGAGATAAAACTTTATAAATTATTTCTTTCAAGTAATTTTGATTCCATCCTATTGCTTATTTACATTAACTCTAATTTTTGTATTCACAATGTTGAGAAATCATTTCTCTTAATTTATCATTTACTATAAAAAATATTGATTTGATTGATTTAAATCTTGACATAGATTTTCAAATTTATATTTTTTTCTTATAAAAATAAATAGTTACATAAAACCTAAATATTTGTTTATACATTTTAAATATAATTTTATCTAGGGTTTAAATAGTTTATATTGACATGGCAACTACACACACAAACTTTACATCTCAAGTGAAGGCTTTCAAAAATCATGACCCACCATCATTCCACTATGAGAAGAACTAATTACAAATAGTGGGAAGAAGCATGTACTATAATCTCATTTTAAACCATCATCTCTAAGCTTTACCAATGTTCACAAAAATCTATCTTTAACTCTTAGGCTATTGTGGAGATGGGTGGGGATATGGGATATCTTGATTTGATTTACTTAAAAGTTAGAGGCATGAACAAGGTGTGGAAGAAGCTTCATAGGGGAGGCCTCATAGAATTTATGTTAAGGATCAATGACCATGACGTTGGCTTGGCAAAAAAAATCATTTCATTGTGGAATAAGAGGGTTGTGTAAGTAAGAGGCATTTAAATCTTGGTAATAGAGGAACTCATTGGGGAAGCCACAGGGATGTCATATGAAGGAAAAAAAGAATACAAAGATCAATTAAAAAAATAGGAAATCTTATAGAGAATTTTCTAAACTAGTGAGTTCATTAAGATGGATAAAATGGGGTTTCCTAGCTCAGACCTTTTGTGGCAATGGCCTAAAGTTTGCCTAAAAATAATGAAGTATATTATGCTTGAAGGTAATTATGCCCTTATTTTTTCCTATCACTTTCTCTTATTAAACCATTTTCAGGGTTAAAAAATTAGCATTCTTTACTACCTCCTAAAATCCTTGGAGATCACTACTCTCACACACCAAATTAATGTAGATAATCCCATCTTGCACCAAGGCCTTATATTATTATTGGTAAAACATGGTGAGACCCTTTAGGGTAAGGATATTCTACTAGAGGGATCCTCCACTGAGGAGGAATCCTTTGAGGAAGATCCTACCTCAGGGTCTGACCACCCAATAACCAATATTTCCCATGCTATACCCAATTATAAAAGTTCTATTAGGGTTCCTCCCCACAATTTTCTATTCTCAAACCTAAACCACTCTTATTGGATGAAGGAACCTTAAGGGAAATGGTAGGAAAAGGAAAGACCCCTTGGTAGATGAGATCAAAATAAATAAGGAACAATTGGATAGGTTTAATTAAAAAACTCTAGAGGTTGAGATGTGTCTAGTAGGTTTAATATAGGATTGGAATGCCATGAATAAATAGGCTATCTAAATGATCCAATATTTCACCTAAATAGCAAAGGCTAAAGGAAACCCCCTAAAGCAACAGATTATGGAGGTGGAGACTTATTCCCCTAAGCTCCTCCTAATAACCCCCACCAAGAAGACACCTATGAAGGAGTAGATGCCGAAGAGACCCATAATGATCCTACCTAAGGAGGATATAGAAGGACACAAAAATAGAACTAGGGCTAGAATCATAAAGAAAAAGTAGGTCACATAGGAAAAGGTGATTGAGGATGTGAAGTTACCTATGGAGGGATCCCCCATCCTAGATTAGTATTTATATGTAACTTTCTTTATGTTTTGCATTTTACATGGATTGTTAGCTACAAGTGTTATTTTTTGCATTTTATTTTTCATGCCATGGCACTTGATACTATTTTATTGCACTTATTTCAACTTTGGTTCTTGGTCCCTATAAAATCAAGGTTTTTACCATATCAAATAAAAAATACTTTATATTTAATCAAATATAACTAATGGAAAAACATGATAATGAACTGATGGTCATAATTTTAATCTCTTTCTCCTAGATTATCCTAACAATTGTTAATATCTTATATTTAAAGATTGATAAAAATTACATGAGTTATCATTTTTTATATGGACTTTGGATATGATTATATATATTTTAATTAGAACCCATTGATATATATCTTAATAAAAAAATTATACATATATGGTTATAAAAAAGGTGTCAATTAGTATTTAAATCCTATTATCCATCCTATTACTAAACATGACTCATTAAAATAAAACTTAACTGAAAACTAAACATAATAATATAGAAGGATCGAATCATAAAGCAATAGATTCAAGAAAAATAAGTATACTTTATGTAGGTGGGGGTGAATCATCCTTAAGGGGTTGAGCAACCTAAGAAGAGGAATCAAATGAATGATGATCAAGACCCACCCACCCATCTTGAGTTGTCTCTAAGGGAATGAAATAAAATTTTAATTTCACAAACAAGATGATGTGTAACATAATACTTCATTGAATCATAACCCTAAATAGTGGAAGTCCACTAAGATGGACCAACATATATCTTTTCATGTACAATCAAACTCAATGTGTGAGAATAATCTATAAATGAGGACATCCAAGACCAATGACTATAAATTGAACACATGTAATTGTTGAATTAAAAATCAAAAAGAGCATAAATTAAAAAATGAGAACAATCCATGTTCCTCTATGAATTCATATTTATAATAAGTGTAAAATTAGGATATATGGAAAGTATATGCTCCTAGAATAGTGGTAAAAGATTCTAGAATAGGCATGTAACTTTCATACCCATAATAGGTACCTATCAAAAATGGTACCTAAGCAAGCTAAACCACATATGTAGGAATAATTTGAATAGAATAAATATATATAAAATAATATCCTACACTAACACTCTCCTTAAGTGGAGTGTAGGTAGTTAGAGAAAATGGGTCCTAGAAATAAGGCTTGATGAAGTATGCTTGTACAAATAAACTCTTATAAAGTGGAAAAAGGAGAAAACCTATAGGAAAAAGATTACCCCCGTGTGCCCCCCCCCCCCCCCCCCACCTCCCCCAAAGAAAAAAAAAATAGAGAGAGACAAGAAGAAGATATATCTAAAATCCCCATAAAATATGATGTTGAAGTAGTTTAGACTCCAATTTTAGCTCATAATATGATGAATGCCAATAACACAATCCTTTGTCTAAAGACTGTAGAATCCCCATACACATAAAATAATTTTTCTTTCTTTTTACAAAGGAAGAACATGATGTGTGTACTAAAATTCTTCCCATTCCACAATGGAAGATCAAGGCAATAGTATAAAGAATTTTGAATATGGTCTAAATCTAATGTGTGGAATAGGTATTGTAAGATCATGCATAATGACTAAATATAATTCCACTAAAGTATAAAAATTATAATAAAGATAGTTTAAAATATTTTAAATAATTTCCATGTGAATTTTGGAGCATGGATCATCAACTAAAGAAGAAGAATCTAAAGGAAGAGATGAGTTGTTGATGCTCTCAAAAAGTGCACTCTCACTAAAGACAAGAGATTACTCCAAAATATATATTTGTGATGGATCTAGAAAAGAAACATCTTGTATAGGAATGAATTTTTTATATTTAATGGGATAGCTAAGCTCAAGCAGAATCTCATCCCATAGTGGTGGTTCAAAAGAAGGAACAACACTATCCATAAGGAATGTGTCATCACAAGAAATAAAAGTAGGTGGAGAGAGTATAATAATCATCAAATAGACAACATGAAGAGGATGATGAAGAGTGATATAAATATCAACAATATTTCCAAAAAGAGATTGAATAATGATACAAATAGTATAAGTAAATTGTATTCTCCACATGGTAATAAATATCCATGGAAACATGCAATAATAAGGTACCAAGAACCTTGTCATAAGTTCTAGGCCACTTATTATACTGACCTGAGTTAGTATGGTTATAAATATGTCCATATAGGAATGTATTATGATTCATTTTTATGATAAAGTGTTCCATGTATGCATGCCAAGAAACATAGTTGGTATTTCCAAGAAGAACTATTAATGTATAATCAACTCTCCTCATCAGTTGTTATCTCTTAAGTAGAGTTGACATTACTGAGAATAGAGAAACCAAGGAAGTGAAATGAGAAAAAAATACATTATTGATAATTCATGCTCATCAAATGGATGTTAGGCTCAACTAAAAAATACATCCAAGAATATAAGACCAATTAGTGTAGTGGTCACCAAAGTGGCACACAAGTCATAGAAATTGAGTGTACACAAGAGAAAAAGTAGGGCCCATGACAACCCCTCCAATATAATCAATAATGACCACCCTCTCCCCCTCCTCAAGTTTAAAAGTAACACAACATGCTCAAATGTATGGATGTTAGACTTAGTCAACAATTCATCTAAATAGGTAAGAGTAAATAGTGCACAAGTGCTAATACACATCTCAATGAATATATGTCAGACATAACTAAAAATGTGTCCAAATGCAAACTATTAATACAATTGACACCAAAATAGGCACAAGTAAAAAAGAAAACTATTGAAATAGGAAGAAGCCAAACTTAACCAATAATACATCTAAGAAGAGTATAAGTGATAAATGTAATCAAGTAATGAGACAAGGAGAAGAAAGTTTGGTTTTCTTGTGGGGGTGTTTAACCACCTACAAAATCAAGACACACTTCCAACTTCGACTGGTGAGGGAAAAAAGATGTATTACCAGGAAAAACAATAAGTACAATATCTCCCTATGTCTCCCAATAATAATCTCTCAATTACAATATATTTTTATATAAAAACAATAAAAAATTAATCTAAATATTTTTATATAAAAAATAACCCATGCTCCCACCAAGCTATAATGTTTTTATACATAAAACAAGTAAAAATATCCCACACTTTAATCACCATTACCATACACCACGTCCCCCATTCATGCATATGTCACCCTTCACTTAGATAAGCCTATAAAAAGAACTTGTGTAAAACAACCTTTAATATTAAGTCATTATCTAAATCAACTTTTCAGAAAATAAATTCTAATTTTCTAATCAAACTTTAAAATATTTGACTTTTTTTGGTTGTAAAAGCATTCAAACTATAAAACTACCACCAAAAACCATAAATAAGGTAAATACCATAAAAGGGTGGTTTTTAATACATTAAAAATGGTTATTAGAGGTTATACAAATGTTTTTGACTAGATGAAGGCTATTGAAGGAACATGCATGTCTAAGTAGTGAGGAAGGAAGAATTTGGAGAATCCAGACTCTAGGTGGAACTTTATGAGTTTGTGAGTAGTATGTAAGGCTATTGAAGAGCTTCAATGTAGCTAAAGTGGTATGATCATGAAAAATAGTTCCTCTTTAAGCTCATTATGTATACTACAAAGGTCAGGGAGAATGAACGATGGCCTCAAGTCATGACCAGGAAAGCTTCTAATAGTTGTAAGTGTAGATCTAGTGGAGGGATGTCAAAATGAATGGTTTCATGCAAATATTAATGAGTTTATTATAGTCCATCTTAGAAAATCAATGTCTCCTCCTTAATTCCAAAAAATGATTTGGACACTACTTGCAATAGTTTGAAAATAAATTAATATGATGGAAACCATATATTTTCCACTTGAAAAAACTTCTTGCTACAACTTGGAGTACACCCAAAATATGTAAAACTAATTATATGATTAATTTTTATGTATCCACATGAAATAAATGTAAATTGGTGGTTTGAGGGTAAGATAACAACACAGAAACTTTTCGTTGCTAGGTGTGTAGGAAGATGTAAATTATTGATGACATGAAGTTGAGAAAATCATTTCATATAGCTAGACTAAGCTTTAGAAAAGCCATATTGCATAGATTTTGTGGGCTGTTGAGCATTATTCCTATTGTTGAAGTTTAGCATTGATGTTGTCATTGATGTCAAATGTTATTAAGAAAGGTGTTCATGAGGTCATTAAATAATGTTATTGTTTGATAGAATCATTGATAGCTATGACATTTTTTGGGGAGTTTCTAAGACATCTGATCAAGGTATAAGACAATCAAGAATTATTTCAAGGTCAGTTGTTAAGTTTCAAGAGTTTGAGACTCATCATGACATTGGTCATTACATTAAGAGACCTTGGGAGAAGGTGTGAGGTTTGTGACATGGTGAGTTGGATGAAAAGAGGCATAAGAGGATTTATGAGGTTTTTTGATCCTAAATATGAGGCATTGGATCACTCATGAGAGTCTCAGAGTGAGACTACAAGGGTAGGACCTATATACCTGGTATGAAACTATACCACCTCTAGACCCTACATAGCCTTGGCATCATGATCTATTATCAAGTCATAAGAAGTATGTTTTACATTGTTTTATCATTTTATATGTTGTGTGATAATGTAATTTAGGTAGATATTTCACGAGAATAGGCTTAAAGGTTAGTTTTAAGGTCTATTATGGTTTTTAGGTCAAGGTCCAAGCAAGCAAAGAGAGAGATGGTGGCCAAATGATGTATGAGATTAATATTTAAAGATAAGAATAAGAATGTGAGAATTTTTAGTGGTTTGATATGTTTTATCAAGTGTGTTGACCATGTTTGAGGTCAAATATTGCAAGAAGAGGCATGAAAAATGGTTTTGAGGTTTCTCGAGTACATAAAATGAAGGGTTCTCAACCTGATAAGGACATTAAAATGTTAATTGGAATGTTTAACCTCTACATGTGAACCTAATATATTGAGGATAGATGATTAATTATCCTAGATAATATCTCTATGCATTAGTTTTATAAATGAGAAGCAATCCTTTATGAATAATCATTAACACCAAAAATAGTGTTAACCCTCTCTAAAACCCTAACACTAACACTATGTGAATTATATTGTTAAAAATATCCTATAATAGTCTCAAAGGAATATAAAAAATATTATTTCATGTATTAAACTCTCCCAGGCATCTCTAGGTGTGATTTGTTTGTCAAGTGAGTAAGTGGACCCTATAAGAAAGGCATCGTTTCTAAAAAAATTACAATAGCAGTCAAATTTGACCTAGTAAAAGTTCATAAATAGATGGAGGAAAAATAATGAGACTTATATTTTATGTCTAAGGTGGTTTTAAATCAGGTTTTATACCTCAAGTGTGTTAAATTGGTTATCCAAGTTGACCAGTCACTAATAAACCTAATGGTGTAAATAGTGAGGAAACTAGTAGAAGTGAGAAGCTAATTAAGGATGTGTTATCATGGATTAGGGATGAATAAAAGTATATGGATAATTTTATTAAGACCTATAATACTTTTCCATGTTTTATATTTGTTTTTTAGATCAATGAAAATGATGAAAATGTTGCACATAAGTTGACCTATCTAGTTCAGATGAGACAATGAGGTACAAGACTATGAGATTGGTCTACAAGACCAATACTTCCACTTTAACATATTATATGTCAATATGAGAATGTTAAAATGATATCATAAGATAATCTACATTAATTTTAATTCTCTGAAAATTCTTCTATATTTGTTTTAGGTCATTGCTTTTATGACTGTATTTTAAGGCTAGTTGGTAGTTCTGAGTGGGCTACTTGTAGAGAAGAGTTTAAGTTCTTTTTCCCTATGTAATGAAGCCTAATGAACTTGGTGAAATTTTTTAAATATTTAGGGTTATATTTATATTTTTTTTCATGTTTTTTTGATAAAATAGTGGGTTTTCTTTAGTTATTCAATATATACCTTCTGGGTATGCATAGGCCTAATTGTGAATAATGCTAATGGAGTACTTCAAGTAGTGGATGGAGCTAAAAGGTGTCATGGACATAATATGATATTTTTAGGGGTATATTTGAGTGAAATATGATATGTTACTTATATGTGAGAATTTTGAGAGTGTTATAAATAGTTCAAAGGGTAACATATGCTAATGAAAGCCTAATTGAGTTAGGTCTCCTTAAGCCCTAAAAGAGGTTTTTGGTCCTATATGCTATGATTGAACTATTTTAATGTGTCATTAATGTTTTTTAATGTCTTAAGGCCTATAGTATTTAAAATATAATTGGTAAAGTGTGTATGGTTGACAAAGAGGTGTATGAGTAAGAGCCTAGTATAAGAACAAGGCCTAATAGGCCTAATTTGCTTGTTAGAGAGAGTGTGTGTTTAAGAAAAAGATATAACACTTTTAAGACATAAATTATGTATTATAGAGCATAATAAATGTGAATATAAACTATAATAAAGATATAATATGGGTACTATAGATGAAAATCAAGGTCATATGACCTAATCAAGTCAAGAAGAGGACTAGTTGATCAAAAAATCCTAGAAGGCAATTTGAGAGGGTTTGAAGAGAGAGAAGAGTTTAAGATGGAGATCATAATTTATTTGATGAGTAATATTGTGTCTTAAATGTGTTAAATAGTTTTTTGTTTTTTTATTTGGTTATGAGTTATCTAGGGAGTTGGTGCCCCTTGCAAGTAGGTGTTTAGTAAAGCCTAGTCAAGTGGGTGCTTGGCTAGTTGGGGTTGGTGATCTACGTGAAGTTGGCACTTCACTAGATCTTAATTTTTGTCTTATATGACTATATTATTTTTGAATCATTAGTGGTTTTTATTCCCTACGAGGGTTTCCCACTCAAATAAGTGTTCTATTTGTTATGCTTTTGTCTCATGCTCATAGCTCTTAATATGTTGATAATTCACTATACTATTTTGATACTTCATGAATGGTAAATTAAAGCTATAAAAGTTTTGAATACTAATTCACTCCTCAGTCATTATGTTTCTAAAAATTGGTATCAGATCTTGGTCTCTTGAGACAAGTCTAACAGCTTGAAGCTAATCCTAAGAAGAAAAAAATGTCTTATAATAAATAGGAAGAAGACAACATGTATGATAAAGAAATCTACTATGACAATGAAGAAGGAGAAGATAAAATACGAATTGAATCTATTATCATAAGTGCACTTGATGATTTGAAACATCAAAAAAGACTATCAAGGATCTCAGGAGTTAGTTAGAAGGGGTCAACATAAGGTTTATGTCAAAATAAATTGAGTATGACTAGTTGAAGACAAAGCTAGATTACTTGAAGGTTGATCATGAGCAGTTCATAGACAAAATGAGCAAGTTTAAAAGAGATCATGATAATTCATAAAAATTCAAGAATACCAAAATGAAAATATTAGTTAGGTATCCCAATTTAATAAAGGGCAAGTCATAGTGGAACCATGGTAAGTATAGGAATGTTTTTTACTACGTCTATCATAATAAAGGACACATTACAAGATTTTTATCTAATAGATTTAGAATGAACATAAGATTCAAAAAGAAATATGAATCTCCTAGAATGCATAAGAGGAACTAAACATTAGTATGGAATCCAAATAATGTAAGGATGGATCATATTGAGGTCAAGAGGTAAGATGGACTATTTTCCAAGGAGGAACAAAAGACCAAAATGGATTCTATGTTAGCTCATACTACCTTTCACATTCAAGATGAAGACATGAAATGGTATATAGATAGTGGTTTTTCAAACCACATGATTGGAGATATAAAAATGTTCATATCATTAAAGAATAATTCTATTGGAACAATGAGGTTTGGAGACAACATAACTAACAATATAGTTGGTAAGGGTGTCTTGAGTTTGGACAATGAAAAGACCAAAACACAAAATGTGTTATATGTTGAAGGTTTGAAATATAACCTGCTTAGTGTAATTTAAATGTGTAATCAAGGATGCACACTAGCCTTCCATGGCAAAGGGTGTGAGATAAGGAGATCCAAATAAAGAAGGATAATTTCCAATGTTAAGAGGATTGAGAAAAATGTATATGTCTTAAATGAGATCAAGGATAGATTTTTATTTAGAAAAATAAATGAAAGTTAGATATGGAACACAATATTGGGTCACCTAAACTTTGATAATATGGTCAAGATTAACACTAAAAAGTTTATGAAAACATGCCTAAGGTCACTAAACCTACAAATGTACTTTACAAGTATTATAAAAATGGTAAGCAAACTAGAATAAGGTTTAATTCCAAGGAATACTCTACTAAAAGACCCTTGGATCTAATATACACTAATCTCTTTGGGCCTACAATAATTCAAATAATTCAAGGAGATAGTTATTTCATGTTACTCATTGATGATTAAAAAAGAATGACTCGGGTTGCATTCTTGAAATAAAAATAAGAAGCTCTCGACAAGTTTAAGGCATTAAATGCTCTTGTTAAAAATGCTAATAATGGGAAGACTAAGTGCCTAAGATATAATAGAGGAGGATAGTTTTAGTCTAATGAGTTTGATTAATTATATGAGGTTCATGAAATAAGGAGACAATTATCAATAGCTATGACATGTTAGCATAATGGGGTAGTAAAAAGGAAGAATAGGATAGTTTAAGAGATGGCTATAACTATTCCAAATGAGTCTATATTATCTTATGGATATAAGTGATAGGTAGTAAGAATTTTTGTTAACATTTTGAATAGAGGATATATAAGGAATAATGATAACAATACTCATTATGAACCATGGAATGGCAAACCTACCAATGTGGAACACATTACAGTGTTTGGGAGGAAATGTTTCATCAAAATAGATGATGAAAATGTGGGTTAGTTTGATTCTAGATATGATGAAGGCATATTATTAGGATACTCATTACTATTCTTAGCATATAAATGTTATAAAAAAGGACTGGAAAATATAGTGGAAATCACTGATGTGACTATTGATGAGAAAAAAAATCTCACTCACAGTCAAAGAACACTATAGAGAATCTAGATTTCAAGAATGAAGAGGATATTATATATTTTGATGAGGAAGAATAATAAGTTGTGTAGAGATAGGATTCAAAAGGACCCTCAAGATAGATTCAAATAGATCACCTTGAATCTCAAATCATTGGTAATAAGCATGTAGGTATGCAAACAAGGAGAAAACTAGTAAGTAATCTAAATCAAGAGAATGTTGCTCTATTATCTAAGATTGAACCTAAGAGTATACTATAAGTAATCAAAGACAAATTTGGATAGGTGATATGAATGAGGAGTTATACCAGATAGAGAAAAATGAGACTTGGGAACTAGTTCTAAGGCCTAAAGACAATAATGCCATTGGCACAAAATGGGTATTTAGAAACAAGTTAAATGAATATGGAGAAGTCACTAAGGACAAGGATATATTGGTATGAAAGGGATATGCACAAGTTGAAGGGGTAGAATTTCAGGAGACATTTTCAATAGTATCAAGAATAGAGGTTATCAAATTATTTTTAGAATATGGAGAATTCAAAAGATTCAAGGTATATCAGATGGATGTCAAGTTTTTTTTTTGAATCGGAATTTAGAAGAGGAAGTGTACATTGATAAAAATAAAGGGTTATCACTATTATATGACAAAGATTATGTTTATAGATTTAAAAATTCCATCTATGATCAAAATAAATATTTTAGAGCTTGGTATGCTAGGTTAGACAAGTATCTATTAGATTAAGGATTTAAAATAGGAGTTATAAATAGTAATATTTACATCAATATAGAATATTACCATCAACTGACAGTATTTGTCTATGTGGATGACATCATATTTAGTGGAAATAATGAGAACATGACTAGGGACTTTATAGGGGTTATGAAGAAAGAGTTTTAGATGTTGATACTAGGATAACTATCATTCTTTCTTGGGTTGAAAATCACTAAATATTAAATAGGTATATTCATCTCAAAAGCCAAGTACATAAGAGAGATGTTGAAGATGTTTGAGATGGAAGATTGTAAAGTAGTTAGCAATACTATGATCATAAGATATAAGTTGATCAAGGAATATGAGTCTTTATAGGTCATTTAGATGTGATATAGGTCAATGATTGGAAGTTTATTATACACCACTCCATCTAGACCAAATATTATGTAAGTAGTAGGTCTTATGGGAAGTTTTCAAGAAGATCTAAAATAGAATCATCTGTAAGATGTTAAAAGGATACTCAAGTATCTCAAGGGGACTATGGATTATGGATTATGATATCTAAGAAGTAAGGAGTTCAATTTGATAGCCTACACAAGTGCAAATTGGGTAGGAATTATAAATGATGATAGGAAGAGTACCAATAAAGGAGCCTTATTCTTAGGTGGGTGCCAAGTTTAATGGATAATGAAGAATCAACCATCAGTAGCTTTGTCCACTTATGAGGTTGAGTAAATTTAAGAATATTCATGTTTTAATTAGGTCTTATGGATAATATATAACCTAAAATACTATAAGGTGGAGTATAATGTTCCTAGCCCTATCTATTGTGATAATAAAAGTGCTCTAAGTGTTTTAAATAACCCTATCATGCACTAAAGGAAAAAAAAACATTTCCATCATTTATCATTTTAGAAGAGAGTAGGCAAGTGAAAAAAGTTTCAAACTTGAATATTTTTCTACATAGGATTAGATTGTATACATCTTGACCAAACCACTTCCAAAGGTAACTTTTGAACACCTAAGACAAGAATTGGGTATCATTTATGCCCCTAGCAATCATTGAAAAATTTAAGTACTTAGGTTGAAATAATCATGATCATTAGCTCCAATAAAATGATATTTTTTACAATAAGGTATGCATGGAGATAGGGGGATCATATTTGTATTATGTCTCATGAACTGATAAGTCCAATGTGTTGAGTATTTTGGTTGTAAGGAGTGTGATACAGGGAGTTGTAGACATCACTTTGACATTTATGTCCAAGGGGGAGAAATAACATAATAGGGAGATACTAACTATTAGTATATAGTATGTTTTATTATTAATGACAAAGAGGGATGTTTTTGAGCATTGTTCTTATTGTTGAAGTTTTGCATTATTGTTGTCATTGATGGTAAAGGTTCTTAAGAAAGGTGTTCATGAGGTCATTGAAGAATGTTATTATTTAATAGCATCATTTAGAGTTATGACATTTTATGTGTATATTTTAAGATATATTATCAAGGTATAATACCATCAATAAGTGTTTTAAGATCAATTTTTAAGTTTCAAGATCTTGAGAAGCCTAGTCATGACATTGGTCATTACATGAAGAGACCTTGTGAGAAGGTATGATCTTGGTGGCCTAGGGATATGGATATATATAGGAATAATAGGTTGTATGAGGATATTTAATAATGCATATGAGGTATTAGATCACTCATGAGAGTCTCAAAATGAGCAAATAGGGGTAGGACCTATAGACCCGGTATGCAACTATACCATTTCTAGACCTTGCTTGGCCTAATGAGTCATCTTGATTTATTATAAAGGAATTTAAAGGATGTTTGACATTTTTTGATAATGTGATATTTGTTTTAATCATGTAAGTAAGGTGGATAATTCATGAAAAGAGGTTTGAAGGTTAGTTTCAAAGCCTAATATGGTTTACAAGTTAAGGTTCAAGCAAGAAAATAGAGAGATGGTGGCCAAATGAGGTATGATATTAGATTTAAATATAATAATGAGCATGTGAAAATTATAAGTAGTGTGATAAGTTTCATTAGGTGTCTTAACCAAGTATGATTCCAAAGTTTTCAAGAAAAGGCATGAAAAATGGTTTTGAGGTTTCTTGAGTGAACAAAATGAAGGGTTCTCAACCTAAGAAGGAATTTCAAGTGTTCATTGGCACATGTAACCTCTAAATATGAATATAATCTATTTATAATATATGGTTAATATTTATAGATAATATCTCTAGGCATTAGTTTTGGAAATGAGGGGTAGTCCTTTATGAACAATCGTTAACACTAGAAATAATGTTAACCCTCTCTAAAACCCTAACATTGACCTGATGTGAAATATCTTGTTAAAAATAGAACCTAATGATATAAAATTAATATAAAAACTATTTTATCATGTATTAAACTCTCCCAAGCATATTCAAGTGTGATTTTTTTGTCAAGTGAGTGAGTGGACCTTACGAGAAATGCCTTATCTCTTAAAAATTAACTATCACAGTCAGAATTAACCAAATCAAAGTTGATAAATGGATGGAAGATAAATATTTATAATTATATTTTATTTAAATGGTATTTTATTATTATTTTATATACCTTATGTGTTCTAAATCAGTCATGTAAGTTGACCAGTCATTAACAGACCTAATGGTGCAAATAATGAGAAAACCAAGTAGTAGTGAGAAGTTGATTAGGGATGTGTTATCATGGATTAGGGATGAATCCAGATACATAGATATATTTTTAAATAAATTATTAAATTTTAATATTTGATATAAATGAATATGATGAAAATGTTGCTCATAAGTTGACTTGTCTAGTTTAGATGAAACAATGAGGTACAAGACTATGAGATTGGTATATAAGACCAATATTGTCATTTGATCATATTATCTATCTATCTATCTTATAATTTTAAAATTACATAAAATATAATTTAAATTCATTTTAAGTATCTTAAAATTCTTCTATAGGTGTTTTAGGTCATTGTTTACATGACTATGGTTTGAGTCTAGTTAGCAGTTTTAAGTGGGCTACTTGTAGAGAATAGTTTGAGTCCTTTTGCCCTGTGTAATGAAGTATAATTAACTTGGTGAATTTTTGTAGGTATTTAAGTTTATATTTATATTATTTTTTCCCATGGTTTTTTGACAAAATTGTGTTTTTACTTTAGTTGTTCAAGACAAACCTTTTGGGTATGCATAGGTCTAATTGGGAATAATGCTAATGGTGTACTTCAAGTAGTCAATTGAGATAAAAGGTGTTATGGAAGTACTATGACCTTGGTATGGGTATATTTTAGTGACATATTATATTTTCCTACCATGTGATGAGTTTTATAATTTTCCAAAGATTTTAAAGGGTAACATATGCTAATGAAGGTCTAATTGAATTAGGTCTCCTTAAGGCCTAAAAGAGGTTTTTGGTCTATGTTCTATGATAAAACTATTTTAATGTTTGATTAATTTTTATTGAATTAAATAATGCCTGTTTTACTCAAAATTTTGGTGGTAAAGTGTGTATATCTGACCAAGAGGTGTATGATCAAGGGCCTAGTATAAGAACAAGGCCTAATAGGCCTAATTTACTTGTTAAAGACTGTGTGTTTAAGAAAAAAATATAAAAATTTTAAGAGATAAATTAGTTATTTTAGATATGAATAAAGGTGAATATAAACTATATTCAAGATATAATATGGGTAATATAGATGAAAATCAAGGTCATATGACATAATCAAGTCAAGAAGAGGACTAGTTGACCAAAAATTTTAAGAAGGCAATTTGAGAGGGTTTGAAGAGAGAGAAGAGTTTAAGAAGGAGATCATCATTTATTTTATGAGTAATATTTTGTTTTAAATGTTATCAACATTTTTTTTTTTGGTTTCTTTGGTGATGAGTCACCTATGGGGTTGGTGCCCCTTGCAAGTAGGTGTTTACTAAAGCCTAGTCAAGTGGTTGCTTGGCTAGTTGGGGTTGGTGATCCAAGTGAAGTTGGTGCTTCAATAAATATTGATGTTTGTATTATAGGACTATATTATATTTTCATAATAATTTGGTTTACTTCCCCTTGAGGTTTTCCCATTCAAATAAGTGTTATATGTGTTATGCTCTTATCTCATGCTCATAGTTCTTAATATGTCGATAATTCACTATACTATTTTGATAGTTCATGAATTGTAAAGTAAAGATGTAAAAGTTTTGAATACTAAGTAACCCCCCAAGTCATTGTGTTTCTAAGAATTGGTATCAAATCTTGGTCTTTTGAGAAAATCATAACAGCTTAAAGGTGATCTTAAGAAGACAAGAATGTCTTATAATCAACATGAAGAAGATAACATGTATGATGAAGAAATCTACTATGAAAATGAAGAATGAGAATATAAAATATACCTTGAATATATTATAATAAGTTAAATTGATGATTTGAAACTTAAAAAAATAATATCAAGGATTTGAAGAGTCAATTAGAAGGGATCAACATAAGGTTTAAGTCAAAATAAGTTGAGTATGACTAGTTGAAGACAAAGCTAGATTCTTTGAAGGTTGATCATGAGTAATTCATAGACAAAATGAGAAAGTATGAAAGAGAGTGTTATAATTCATAAAAATTCAAGATTAACAACATGAAAATATTATTCAGGTAGCCTAATGTAATAAAGGGTAAGTCATCATAGAACAATGGTAAGTATAGGAATGTTGTTTTATACATCTATCACAATACAAGACACATTACAAGATTTTGGTCAAATAGATTTATAATGATCACAATATTCAACAATAAATATGGAGATATTATAATGAATATGAAGAAATAAACATTAGTATGGAAGCCAAAGAAAGTTAGGATGGTTCATATTGAGCTCAAGAGGCAAGATAGACTATTTTCCAAGGAGATACAAAACACTGAAATGGATTCTATGCTAGCTTATACTATCTTTCAAATTCAAGATGAAGACATGAAATGGTATATAGATAGTGGTTTATCAAGTCACATGATAGGATATATAAATAAGTTCATCTCATTAAAAAATAATACTATTGGATTAATGAGGTTTGGAGACAACATAACTATCAATATAGTTGGTAAGGGTGTCTTGATTTTGGATAATGAAAATAACAAAACACAAAATGTGTTGCATGTGAAAGGTTTTAAATATAACCTACTTAGTTTAATTCAAATTTGTAATCAAGGATGCACACTAGCCTTCCATGGCAAAGGGTGTGAGATAATGAGAGCCAAATAAAAATGGCTAATTGCCAATGCTAAGAGGACTTAGAACAACCTATATGTCTTAAATGAGATCAAGGATAGATTTTCATTAGGAAAATAGATGAAAATTGGATATGGAACATAAGATTGGGTCACCCAAACTTTTACAATATAGTCAATATTATCACTAATAAGTTTGTGAAAAATATGCCTAAGATCACCAAACCTACAAACATACTTTACAAGTATTATAAACATGGTAAGCAAACTAGAATAAGGTTTAAGTATAAGGAGTACTCTACTAAAAGACCCTTGGATCTAATATACACTAATCTCTTTGGGCCTAAAAAAATTCAAATAATTAAAGGAGATAGCTACTTCATGTTACTCATTGATGATTAAACAAGAATGACTTGCGTTGCATTCTTGAAATAAAAATTAGAAGCTCTTGACAAGTTTAAGGTATTCAAGGCTCTTGTTAAGAATGATAAGAATGGGAAGATTAAGTGCTTAAGAATATAATAGAGGAGGATAGTTTTGTACCAGTGATTTTGATGACTTATATGAGGTTCATAGAATAAGGAGACAATTCTCAATAGCTAGGACATGTTAGCATAATGGGGTAGTAGAAAGGAAGAATATGATAGTTCAAGAGATGGATATAATTATGCCAAATGAGTCTATATTATATAATGGATATTAGAGAGAGGTAGTAAGTATTTTCTTCAACATTTTCAATAGAGGATAGATAAGGACCAATGACAACAATACTCTTTATGAACTATGGAAAGGTAGACCTACCAATGTGGAACACGTTACAGTGTTTGGGAGGAAATGTTTCATCAAAATAGATGATGAAAACTTGGATAAGTTTTATTGTAGATATGATGAAGTCATATTCTTAGGATACTAATTACTATTCTTAGCGTATAGATGTTATAACAAAGGACTAAAAAATATAGTGGAAATCACTCATGTGACTATTGATGAGAAAAAAAATCTCACTCAGTCAAAGAACACTATAGAGAATCTAGACTTCAAGAATGAAGAGGATATTATCTAGTTTGATGAGGAAGAATAATAAGTTGTGTAGAGATAAGATTCAAAAGGACCCTCAAGATAGATTCAAATAGATCACCTTGAATCTCAAATCATTGGTAATAAGCATGTAGGTATGCAAACAAGGAGAAAAATAGTAAGTAATATAAATCAAGAGAATGTTTCTCTATTATCCAAGATTGAACCTAAGAGTCTAATATAAGTAATCAATGACAAATTTTGTATAGATTATATGAATGAGGAGTTATACCAGATAGAGAAAAGTGAGACTTGGGAACTAATTCCAAGGCCTAAAGACAAGAATGGCATTGGCACAAAATGGGTGTTTATAAATAAGTTAAATGAATATGGAGAAGTCACTAATAACAAGGATATATTGGTATGCAAGGGATATGCACAAGTTGAAGGGGTAGAATTTGAGGAGACATTTTCACTAGTATCAAGAATAGAGGTGATCAGATTCTTTTTAGAATATGTAGAATTCAAAAGATTCAAGGTATATCAGATAGTTGTCAAGTTTTTTTTTGAATGGGAATTTAGAAGAGGAAGAGTAAATTGATAAAACTAAAGGGTTCTCACTATTATATGATAAAGATTATTTTTATAGATTTAAAATGGCCCTCTATGGTCTAATGCAAGATGTTAAAGCTTGGAGTTCTGGGTTAGACAGGTATCTATTGGATCAAAGATTCAAAAGAGGAGTTACAAATAGTAATATTTACATCAAGATAGAATATTACCATCAACTGATAGTATTTGTCTATGTGTATGACATTATATTTGGTGGAAATAATAAGAACATTATCAGGACATTTAAAGAGTTTATGAATAGTGTTTGAGATGTCGATGCAAGGAGAATTATCATTCTTTATAGCATTGGAAATCACTCAATATAAAATAGTTATGTTCATCTAATAAGCCAAGTACATATGAAATGTGTTGAAGAAGTTTGAGATGGAAGATTGCAAAGTAGTTAGTACTCTCATGATCATAAGATGTAAGCTGATCAATGAATATGAGTCTTCTAAGGTCAATTATATGTCATATAGGTTAATAATTGTAAGTTTATTATACACCACTACCTCTAGACCTAGCATTATGTAAGTAGTAGGTCTTGTGGGAAGGTTTCAAGAAAATCTAAAATAGAATCATCTACAAGATGTCAAAAGGATACTCAAGTATCTCAAGGGGACTATGGAGTATGGATTATGGTATTTAAGAAGTTATGGTTTCAATTTGGTAGCCTACACATATGCAAATTGGGTAGGAAGTATAAATGATGATAGGAAGAGTACCGATGGAGGATCCTTATTCGTAGGTGGGTACCAAGTTTCATGGATAATGAAGAATCAACCATCAGTATCTTTGTCCACTTTTTAGGTTGAGTACATTGAATAATCTTCATGTTGTAATTATTTTATATGGATAAGATAGACCCTAAAAGACTATAAGGTAGAGTAGAATGATCCTAGCCCTATCTATTGTGATAATACAAGTGCTATAAGTGTTTTAAAGAACCTTATCATGCACTAAAAGACAAAACACATTCCCATCATGTATCATTTTCTAAGAGAGTAGGTAACTAAATAAAGTGTCAAAATTGAATATGTTTCTACATAGGATCAGATTGCAGACATCTTGACCAAACCGCTTCCAAAAGCAACTTTTGAACACCTAAGACAACAATTGGGTGTAATTTATGCCCCTAGTAATCATTGTAAAATTTAAGTAATTAGGTTGAAATAATCATGCTCATTAGTTCCAATACCAAGATATTTTTTCCAAGAAGGTATGCATGGAGATAGGGGGAGCATATTTGTATTATTTATTATGAACTAATAAGTCCTATGTGTTGAGTATTTTGGTTGAAAAGAGTGTGATACAAGGAGTTGTAGACATCACTTTGTCATTTATGTCAAAGGAGGAGAAAGAAAATAATAGGGAATAAGAATTATCAGTATATAGTATTTTTTATCATCAATGACAAAGGGGGATATTATTCAACATTGCTCTTATTGTTAAAGTTTGGCATTATTTTTGTCATTGATGGTAAAGGTTCTTAAGAAAGGTGTTAATGAGGTCATTGAAGAATGTTCTTGTTTAATATCATCATTGAGGGGTATGACATTATCTAAGGAGCTTGTAAGATATATTATCAAGGTATAATACCATCAATAAGTGTTTCAATATTAGTTTTTAAGTTTCAAGATCTTGAGAAGCCTAGTCATTACATTGGTCATTACATGAAGAAACCTTGTGAGAAGGTATTATCTTGGTGGCCTAGTGATATGTATGAATAGATTCATAAGAGGATGTATGAGGCTATTTAATAATGCATATGAGGCATTGGATCACTCATGAGAGTCTCAGAGTGAGCCTACAGGGGTAGGACCTGTAGACTCGATATGCAACTATACCATCTCTAGACCCTGCTTGGCCTAATGAGTCATCATGATCTATTGTAAAGACATTTAAAGGATCTTTGACATTTTTTGAGCATGTGAGATATTTTTTGATCATGTAAGGTGGAGAATTCATGAAAAGAGGTTTGAAGGTTAGTTTCAAGGCCTAATATGGTCTACAAGTCAAGGTTCAAGTAAGAAAATAGAGAGATGGTGGCCAAATGAGGTATGATATTTAGATTTCAAGATAATAATGAGCATGTGAAAATTATAATTAGTGTGATAAGTTGTCTCAAGTGTCTTGACCAAGTCTGATGTCAAAATTTTTAAGAAAAGGCATGAAAAATGGTTTTGAGGTTTCTTGAGTGCACAAAATGAAGGGTTCTCAACTTGAGAAGGAATTTCAAGTTTTCATTGGCACACATAACCTCTACATGGGAATATAAGATATTGATAATATATGGTTAATATTTTTAGATAATATCTCTAGGAATTAGTTTTAGAAATGAGGGGTAGTCCTTTATGAACAATCATTAACACCAAAATTAATGTTAACCCTCTCTAAAACCCTTACACTGACTGAATGTGAAATATCTTATTCAAAATATATCATAGTGATCTAAAATTAATATAAAAAATATTTTATCATGTATTAAACCATCCTAGGCATATTCAAGTGTGATTAGTTTTTCTAGTGAGTAATTGGACCCTATAAGAAATGCCTTATTTCTTAGAAATTTGCTATCATAGTCAGAATTGACCAAGTCAAAGTTTATAAATGGATGGAGGATAAATATTTATAATTATATTTTATGTACATGGTGTTTTATGATTATTTTATATACCTTATGTGTGCAAAATCGGTCATCTAATTTGACCAGTCGCTAATAGACCTAATGGTGCAAACAATGAGAAAACTAGGTAGTTGTTAGAAGTTGATTTGGGATGTGTTATCATGGATTAGGGATGAATCTAAGTAAATGGATATATTTTTAAATAATTTAATAAATTTTAATATTGGATATATTTTTTTTGTATCAATGAATATGATGAAAATGTTTCTCATAATTTGACCTATTTAGTTTAGATGAAAGAATGAGGTATAAGACTATGAGATTGGTCTATAAGACCAATATTGCCATTTGATCATATTATCTATCAATATTATAATTGTCCAATGACATCAAAATATCATATAAATTAATTTTAATTTTCTTGAAATTCTTCTACTTGTGTTTTAGGTCATTGTTTACATGACTATGGTTTGAGTCTAATTGGTAGTTTTAAGTGGGCTACTTGTAGAGAAGGGTTTGAGTCCTTTTGCCCTATGTAATGAAGTATAATTAACTTGGTTAATTGTTTTATGTATTTAATGTTATATTAATATTATTTTTTTTCATGATTTTTTGAAAAAATTGTGTTTTTACTTTAGTTGTTTAAGACAAACCTTCTGGGTATGCATAAGCCTAATTGGGAATAATGTTAATGGCGTACTTCAAGTAGTCGATTGAGATAAAAGGTGTTAGGGAAATAATATGATATTGGTATGGGTATATTTTAGTTACATGTGATATTTTCCTACCATTTGATATGTTTGATAGTGTTCTAAATATTTTAAAGGGTAACATATGCTAATGAAGTCCTAATTGAATTAGGTCTCCTTAAGGCCTAAAAGAGGTTTTTGGTCCTATATTCTATGACCGACCTATTTTAATGTTTTATTAATGTTAATGGAATGTAATAATTCATATTTTATTCAAAATATAAGTGGTAAATTGCGTATGTTTGAACAAGAGGTGTACGATCAAGAGCCTAGTACAAAAACAAGGCCTAATAGGCCTAATTTGTTTGTTAGAGAGTGTGTGTGTTTAAGTAGAAGATATAATACTTTGAATAGATAAAGGAGTTATTTTATACTGTAATATAGTGCATATAAACTATCATGAAGATATAATATGGGTACTATAGATGAAAATTAAGTTCATGTGACCTAATCAAGTCAAGAAGAGGATTAGTTGAGTGAGGAAGCATAGAAGGCAATTTGATAGGGTTTGAAGAGAGAGAAGAGATGAAGGAGATAATAATGTATTGTATGATAAATTTTTTTCTAAAGGTGATCAAGGGTTATCAAGTGGATGAGCTGGTGTTGAGTCATCTAGCAAGTTGGTGTCTCCTTGCAAGTAGGTGTTTTTTAAAGCCTAGTCAAGTGAGTGCTTTACTAGTTAGGGTTGGTGCTCTAAGTGAAGTTGGTGATTCATTAAATATTTATGTTTAGATTATTTTAATTTATTCCATTTTAATCATCAATGGTTTTCCTTCCCCTTAAGGGTTTCCCACTCAAATAATTATTCTGTGTTATGCTCTTGTTTCATGCTCATAGTTCTTAATGTGTTGATAATTCACTATACTTTTTTGATAGTTAATGAATGATAAAGTAAAGTTTTAAAAGTTTTGAATACTTATTCACACCTCTCAGTAATTATGCTTCCAACATAGGATACTAGTGAAAGGTATAGATATGCTTATGTAATCATGGATCTATAACTAGTGACCATGCACATTGGGTTTGAACTGATCATGCATCATACATGGTTGAGTAGCTTTGAAATGTAAACATAATAAAAAAATCACATAGATGTCAGTAGATAAAAAAAATATAACATGAACCAAAGAGAGAGTTACCAATAATTTATAGGAATACACATCAAATCTACTTAAAGATTTCAAGTTATTCTACAAAAAAATATAAATGGTGATTATTACCATCACCCAAGATTTGATACCATGTGATAATAATCCAAAAATTAAGATGTTCAGGACTGATGGATATAGATCAAACATGTAAAAATTTTGAAGTAAGAAATCAAAAAGAGCATAAACTACAAAATGAAAACAATCCAAGTTCCTCAATGAATTTAAATTTACAATAGATGTACAAGTATGAGAGATGAAAAGTAACCACCCATATAATAATGGTAAAAGAAACTAGAATAATCATATAACCACTATACCCAAAATATGCACTCAAAGAGTAACTCCTACCATCTAGTTAATAATGATGATCAAGTATAACTCCTTATGACAAATGGCACCTAAACAAGCTAAACAACATGTGTGGGAATAATCTAAATAAAAGAACTAAATAGAAAATAATATCCTAAACTAACACAATCCCCCTTACTTTTATCATGAACTTAATTTTATATAGTTCTAACTTACTTTTGTTCATACATATTTTTAATCCTATGTAAAATGGTCCATCATTTCCATAAGATTTGATCTATAAAACCCATCAAGATTTTCTCATTACATTGTGTATTTTAGTCTAAATATATCTAATTTTTGAGTATTATAACTAATAAAATAAGAAATATATGTTAATTTATTTTTCTAGCATATTTTAAGATACAGGTAAAAAGTGGGTTTTAAAGACTCAAAACCATTAAAATTTATAAAAGATTCAAATTAAAACCATAGTCCAAGAATAAACAATAGTCTGGTTCTCCCCAAGAAGCAACTAAATTTTTTTTTTATGCATGTTTTATGCACACCACAAATAAGGGATTTCCTCTATCTCATTTTAATATTAGTAAGTAATCACTCTAAGGCATGAGTTGCAAGTATGTAGTTTTTAATTAATCAAGTGGTGGAATAGTAGCATGTGACCTACATCTCATCAAAGGAAATTCACTCAAGTGATTAATTTAATATCTAAGAATATATATATATATATATATATATATATATATATATATATATATATATATATATATATATATATTTACAATGATTATATATCAAAATAATAAGATCTCATAAAAAAGATGGAATAGTATGGCATAAAAGAAGTTTTGTGAACCAAAGCAGATGAAATCCTTCTAAATTGGATCTTGTACTAGGGGTTGGACAAGCAATCAGGAACTAATGTTTGCTATAAGTTACTATAATTACACCAACAATCAAACCTAATTAAAATTCAAGGTAAATATTAATATATTAAACTTAAGCATATATAATCAAAGTTTGTTATGTTTTTAATATTGTAATTGCACATCTACAAAGGGATATTATGATTGTTATGTAAAAGGCACCTAAATTAGTAATAGAAGAATATGAATAGCTATATTAAAATATTAATCATGTACAAACAAAAGAACAAGAATAATAGAATGATGGAACTTATTAAATTTATCATAATATTTTAGAGAATAAAAAATATTTACACATCAAGATGAACTTTAAAACAATCTGTAGAATTTGTTATTCACTTTGATAGCCAAAACTCTCCTCAATAATAAGTGGTTCAATATAAATTATTAATAATAAAGCTAAGTGTACTAGAGCCAATAATTTATAGTTCATATGAGGAGTAAACTATAGTTATAATTTTATCTCTAACAAAAATAAATAAAAAATTACGTTTGATTTTTTATCCAAATTGCATGCTTTATTTATTTTTAAATAACTAATATCCACTTTAAAATAAATTTACTTAACGTGTTTCTCTAAATTTACATGAGTGGTAAATAAATAAATAAATAAATAAATATATATATATATATATATATATATATATATATATATATATATATATATATATATATATAATTATAAATAAATATTTATATCGTTAAATAATATTATTTAGCTTAAATACTATTATTTAAATCGAAATGATTTACTTGGCTAAGTGTGAAAATTGTCAAATTTACCTGATATACTAATTTCATGGAGCCATAACTTTTAATTGAAAAAATATTGAACTAATGTGTTATCATTATATTTATATTTTCACATTAAAATTTATTTCCTTTAAAATTTTATTTGCTTGTATGAAATCCATCATGAAATAGTGTTGATAGCCTATTTTGACAACCATGAAAATTACATAAATTTGACCAAGTATAAAAACTATCAAATATTTCTGTTAGGGTGATTTCATGTGGCCATATAATTTGATTATAAAATCATGTGATTGAAAATATTAAAATATTATGTTTTTATGACATTTTATTTCCTTCATTATTTTTTAGTCTAATCTTATTTTATTTGATCTCTCAAATATTATCCCAAAACACATTGATTAGTCATTTCTAAAAAAATATACATGCATAATTTTTCCTTTAAATAAAGCCTATCCCTTCATTGAACATTGAATATTATTTTGATATATTTAGCATATATTTTATTGTATTTAACATTATTTTTAACCTAAAACATGTATAAACATATTAGAAATCATTTTAAATTGAAATCAAATTAAGAGGAATATATATCTTTTTAGCTACCAATGTACAATAAATTAACATGTGAAAGTAATTTTAGTTAAAATATCAAGGTCATAATTTTTTTAAATATTAGACATGTTGGTACACAATAAATGGTGACTGGGTAGGTAATTACTCCTAAGTATATGATATCTTATAATTTTTGTTTTAACTATCATAAAAAATAAGAAAGAAATAAGTAAAATAGAGAATTGAAAGAAGCTTAATTAAAAATAATCATGAAAAATAATAACCCTTAACAAATTTTAGATTTCATGTGATTTTTTAAAGAATATTTACTCTTGTTATGATAGTTTTAATAGAGATATGGATAAATATTGTAAATTTCCTTTTGATTTCTTGATTTTATAACAATAGCAAGGGAAGCTTGGACAGTAATTTGTTACCATTCAGATGCACATAGCCTAAACAGATATACCTTTGATTCCCATCTAATAATTTATATATTTATAGACATGTAACCATATTTCTGATAGAGTTTACTTGAATCATCATTATTCCATAAGTTTGTATGATTTTTATCCATTGATTTTTATTTTTTAAACATAGGTAGAATGAGGGTTGGAACCACTATTGGATGGGTGTATGTATAATAAAACTTATTTTATAATTATGTCCATACCAAAGTATATATATTTCCATTTTAATCATCAATCATCCAAGTTTTAGCATGTAAATATGTAATTGGTCTTTCAAAATAAGAAGTCTTTTTAAAATTAACATAAAAATATTAAATCAATTTTGAACAATATGATAAAATTAATCCATTAAAATAAAATATGAATTTAATTAGGCCACACACTTTGATTTTAAGCTTAAAATACTTCATCAACAACCCATAAATATCCATGAGTATGAACAACTATCAACTGTGAGAAATTCTATGAAGTAGATAAATGATCATGATGACCTTATTTATAAAACTAATTAATTAAAAGGAAAATTAAACTCTAAAACAATAATAAAAACTAATCTAATATAATATAAAAATAATAATTCCAAATAGATTTAGGAGGGTGGGTTTGGAAAATTTGTGTAGAATATCTCCCACTCTTTAGGAGAAGTGAGCTTCTTCCAGTTTAAAGTCCTCAAACATGTAATGACATCTTTTTATTCCTTCAATAATTATTTTAGTTTCTTTCTTTTAATACCAAAACAATATACATGCATGTATTCTACATAATCATATTCCTTAATTATAAAATCAAAATAAACATTGGTATATGAAATATTTACCTCAAATTGTTGTCAAACATAAAAAAGAGATTTATTTACCTGAATATTGGTAAATATTATGTTTAGAGTAAGAGGTTTAGTAAATACTAAATATTTGATATTTGAATCATTTGATAAATAAATATTTTATTTACTTCTTCTTGCATGTGTTGGTTATACTCTTATGGATTTAAAATCTCTTTGTGTTCCTCATCATCTACAATGTCTTCTTCTTCTTCAATCATATCATGATTTATAAAAGTAGAAGCTTCATGATCAACTTGTTGAAACCAAAAGGCTTATATTAGAGCAATGATAAGATCTTGAACTTTTTTATTAGTTGTCATAATACTTTAAAAAGAGAATAGATCCTCCACTTGACCTCTATTTGTTCATGATAACTGATTATCCATCTAAATAAATTTTATACAATCTAAAATCAAAGTATTTATTGTATACATTTTCATAAAAGTGGAGGTTAATGGATCCAAAGCATGAAAATATATCTCTAATTTTTTTTTTCATAAGTTCTATGACTAAATATAATTTTGTTATAATTATTTTGAAATTTAAAATTAAAATCCGTAATTACCTCCTAAAGTTCTCTTTTGATCATAATAAATTATTTTAACAAAACATGACCATCAATCATTTGATCAAATTAAAGTAAAATTTGATATTCATAGCTCTTACAACGAGTGATAAAATTAGTTTTCAATCCTAAAAATAATCATAATCTTTTCCCTCTAAAGTAAAAATAAATAATCTACAAGTTACATCCTAAAATTTCATATTCAGAACATTCATAGCAGATTTGTAAGCAACAAGATGTTCTTCAATAATTTTTTTGCTAATGTTTAATAAATGGATCATTTGGTTATCATGTTTAATACCTAAAATTTTTATGGGTGATTCACCTAGTCAAGACATATTTTTAAATTTTTAACTTTCCAAATTTTATATTTTTTGGATTTTTAGATTTTAATAAGCAACTAAAATAAAATGATGATTTGGATGAAAACTAATCACAAGAGGCCCTCTTTATAGCATTAATTTTATACTAATACATATTTTATATAAACCATAGATAAAATATTTTAACCCTATCATTTTAGAATCTGTGACTAACCCCTCCAAGACACGAGTTGTAGGTATGCAATTTTTAATTAACCAAATGGTAGAATAACAACATGTATGTATTTTATATAAACCATCATATAAAATTTACTCAAGTGATTAAATTAACATCCAAGAACATATATTTATATTTATTATATATTAAAATAATAATATTTCATAAAAAAATAAAAAGAGAGAAGAGTATGACAGAAAAGAGGTTTTGTGAACTAAAGAAAGTAAAATCCTTCTAAACTGGATCTTGTACTAGGGGTTGGATAAGAAACCATGCACTAATATTTATTACAATGTATAATAATAATAATAATAATAATAATAATAATAATAATAATAATAATAATAATAATAATAATAATAATAATAGCAATAATAAAAATAATAATAATAATAATAATAATAATAAATATTTAAGATTCCAATGAAATAATTATATAGTAAACTTAAGCATATATAATCAAAGATTATTGTGTTTGTAAGATTACAATTGCACATTTAAAAAAGGAGATTATGATTATTATGCAAAAGACATTCGAATTAGAAATAATACAATATGAATAAATATATTAAAATAATACTCATTCAAAAATAAAATACTAAGAATACCAAAATGACATAATTTCTTCAATGTACCATAATATTTTGGATAACAACTATTTTCACATCTAGATAAACTTGCAAAACAATCCATAAAATTTCTTATTCACTTTGATAGACAAATTTCTCCTCAATAATAATCATTTCAATACAATTTATTATTATTAAAGATAATTATACCAAATCCATTAATATCTCACATGAAGAGTGAATTATAGTTCTAATTTTATCCCCACTAAAAATAAATAATAGCTTGCATTTGAATTTTCATCCAAATTGCATGTTTTCTTTATTTTTAAACAACTAATATCTACTTAAAAAATAAATTTTGTTGACTTGCTCCTCTAAATTTGCATGAGCTTTAGATAATATTTTATAATTTTTAATAAATATTTCTATCATTAATTAATATTATTTAGTTTAAATAATATTATCTAAGTTGAAATAATTTATTTGCCGAAGTACAAAAAATACCAAATCTACTTAATATACTAAATTTGTGGATTTATAACTGTTAATTGAAAACTTATTTTACCATGAATATTTAATCAATTTATTATTATTATATTTTTATTTATACATAAATTTTTTTAGCCTTATCAATTTTTTTATTCTATGAAATCCATCACAAAAATAGTGTTGATAGCCTATTTTGATAACTGTAAAAACTATCAAATCTTCATGTTAGAGTGATTTCATGTGCCCATATAGTTTCATTTGAGACTCATGTGACTAAAAATATTAAACCATTGTGTTCCTATGACATTTATCTTATTTTAATATTTTTTTAGTCTAATCCACTTTTATTTGGTCTTTGAAATATTACCTCAAAACATGTTGATTTGTTGTTTCTAAAAAACTATACATGCATAATTTTTCCTCCAAACAAAGCCTATCTCTCTGCTAAACACTAAACATTATTTTGATATATTGATCATATATTTTTTGTAATTAACATTAGTTTTTACTTACAATATGTTTAAAACATATTAGAATTCAATTTACATTCAAATCAAATTAAAAGGAATATATATCTTTTTAGCTACCTATGTACCATTGATTAGCATGTGAAAGCAATTTTACCTAAAATATCAAGGTTCTAATATTTTAAACCTTGGATGTTTCTATACACAATAAACCATCAATAAATAAAAAATAAATGACAAAGAGCCCAAAAAAAACTACAAAACATGGAAACAACCAAATAAACTAAACAAGAAGAAAATCAAGACAAATCCCATGAGGGGATAGACCTTATTATCATTTTTGTCCTCCACCTTCTAAGTATTTCTTCTAGTTTTTAAATATATTAATGCACATGTAGAACAATATTTAATTTATATTAATATTATGCATATTGTTACATCATAGTATTCTATTTAAAGGTATTTTTGCATATATATTAATAATTGTAATATATATATATATATATATATATATATATATATATATATATATATATATATATAGATAGTTATTATTCTCTTTTTATTTGTATATTTCATTTTATTGCAACATAGTTCATGTAAGTTATAATTTTGTTTCCATAGTTAAAATTTTATTTGACTTTTCTATGTAAGTAAGGATGTTTGTATACATGCAATCCTTTAGAATTTCATGAATATAAAATACATAGTTCTCAAGATTGTATTGAAATTTCTCAAAGTTGATCTTTTTACATGTATTCACTCTTAGTAAAACCTTAGTAAACTAAACTAGTGGTTGGTGATCAATATTACATGTAAGAAATGTAGCACTTATAAAATGTTTCTGCAATATATGTTATCCTATTAGATTTTATTTTGTTTTTTTATAAAAAAAAATCATCTACATATGTGGAAGCTCCTATGGTATAACCATAACATTTTTTATGGAGGATTTTTTCAATATTTCATTACCATAGTTCATGATTTTGGTGATAGTTGGAAAATATCTAGGGGTTTGACATATTTATTTACAATGTTTCTAGGGTAAGTACACAAGTAAATATGTTTTATCATCATTTTTTATGGAGGATTTTTTCAATATTTCATTACCATAGTTCATGATTTTGGTGATAGTTAGAAAATATCTAGGGGTTTGCCATATTTATTTACAATGTTTCTAGGGTAAGTACACAAGTAAATATGTTCTATCAATGATAGGATTATTATATGTCAAAATTTATGGAAGTCTAATATTTACTCATCAATTGAAAAATTGGATATTTATAAATTAATATGTTTCAACATGGCAAGAAGATGTCATATTTTAAAAAGTTTTAAAAGTATTATTGGAATAATGTTGAGACAAAATAGTTAAACAAAATTTATAGGATTATAGAAGTATCCAGATGTGTAGTTTAGTGTTTATAGTTGATATTAAAATGATCATGGTATACATTTTAAAGGTTAAAATTATTTCTCAAGTCTTGACTATTATATATATTTAGACAATTTGTGGTTTCATTTTATTTGTTAAGTGAAACACTTTTACATAATTTTCAAGAGGAATGATGTCATGTTGAGAAGAAAAGTTTTATAATGGATGGAGGATGCCATTATATATTGATTTTAATATTAAATTTACATATCCAAATAAATCTAAGTTTTTTTTTAAAGAGTCAATAAAATAGCCTATCAATTTACAATTGCATGAATATTTTTATGAATATTATCCAATAGAATTATACTTGTTATCTAGGATTAGATAATATATTATTAAAATAATTATAGATGTGTTCTTAAAATTATTACTTCTTAGAGACCTAGTTCTCAATTTGGATTATACCCATGAAAAAGTGGTAAAGTACACACCAAAGTGGTGGCATCCATATATAGTCAAAGATGTCTTATAATTATGCGACCTCTTTGGTGTGTACCTTACCACTTTTTCATTCGTGTAATCCAACTTCATCCCTAGGCCTTCGAATAGGGATAGTTCCTATAAATATGTTTATAATATACATACAAGGTTCAAGGATGTATTTGATTATAATGGATGCCACCACTTTGGTGTGCATTTTAATTATTTTTCATGGGTGTAATCTAACTTGAGCACTAGGTCTTAGACTAGGAATAATTTTAAGAACATACCTATAAATGTTTTTATAATATATTAGTTAATCCTAGACATAGTGGTCAGGTTGGATTACACCCATGAAAATAAAAGAAATTAAACACCAAAGTGGTTCCATTCATATATTGTCAATGACATCCTTGACCCTAGTGTTTATGTGTGTGTTTGTATTGAAAATAAATGCATGACACATTTTGAAAGAATTGACCAATGCTCAATTTTTGAATAAGTATTTTCCTTAATATATTTTCTTCCTAATTTCATTCTATGCATGTTATTTTTCCATTTCCTATACATTTTACTTGCAAGCTTATCATTAATTTATATATACTACCGATATGAGATTTATTGAAAGTATCAAAATAATTTTTGTATTTAATTTAATTTTTTGTGTGTGTGTGTGTGTGTGTGTGTGTGTGTGTGTGTAAATTATCTACACATCTCTAGATTTTGTTTCACATTATACCTAGTACCTATCTTTGATCCTTAGGTCTTTTTTATATTTTAAATCACTTAGTCTTTCTATTTGTGGGTTGTATGATAACACCTAGGGAATCAACTAGGCCTTCCTCGAAAATGTCCATCCTATTTTATGCCAAGTAGTATATCCTTGATAATTTTTGGGTTTTTTATCATTATATACAACATTTAGGTATCTCACTTACAGTAATAGCATTTTAATTTTGAGAGTTTCACTATAAGACATGGGGAATCAACCAGTTCCTCCTCCCAAATGTCCATCATTTTCTTTCATTGATTTAGTTTACTCCCAACCTTAGTTATATGTATTCTTATAAAAATAAGGAAATGGTTGAGATTATAATTCTTCATCACGTAGAATAAATCATATTCTCTTTGGTAAAACTATAGTAGTCTATTTTCATATCCTTATTCATATTTTTACCATTTATTATGATCATGATTCATACCTACCTATCATTGTACCATTCTAATTTACATGTTTGTTTCAATTAGATAATCATTCTTTGATTATTTCCATCATTCCATATTTTTCATTTCCTTCTGAGATCATTGATGAGTGTCATCAATCCTCTTCATTTAATTAACTTTATTTAGTTTAGTTATATTAGTCCAAGGTTGGTGTCTAATGGATATATGCATTGGGGTAAAAAATATATTCAATTAATAGTAAATTTATTAAAAACACACTTGCATAAATTTAAATTGCATAAATAAAAAAAACTTTGAGAAATGGGAAACAAACTTACATAATTAAAATTTTAGGAATTGAAATAAATGTTGCATAAAAATAAACTAAATAGTTGTTAGTATATGGATCCAATTAGTTTTTTGATTATATGATATTATAAGAATGAAATAAATATTCATAAATGAAAAAAAAATGTAAGTAAATATAATATATAGAACATAAATACAAACTAACCTATTTACATAGGTTGAGTGTACCCTAGTTCTACCCTTTGAAAAATGACTAAAAAATGAAACTTTAGAAATTCTCAAATGTTTCATTCCATCCAATTATTAAAATCAATCTGGTCTTCTTCTAATATTCTCTAATGTCAAAATTTTTCCTATTGAAAAGTATGAATGATAAAGTTGGATTTATAATACAACTTATTCAACAACTTCATAATTAGGACTAATAATATAAATTTCAATTTGAAACTGATTCTTATTCTAGATCAACAATATAACCAATTTGGTTCATACATTATTTGGAGAATGCTAGTAATCCCCATTATTCAAGGAGAAAATAGTGGGAAATGCAATATTCATCAATCCACTATTTTCAACCTTGTTGGAGAGAATTTAGGTGCTTGGGTTTACTTTCCTCTAAAAAATTAATTATGATCTTGAAAAATTAATTTAAGTGAGAGAATTAATTATGATCTTGACAAATTTGGTTTTCCTCTAACAACTTTATGTCAAGATATTCAAAGTATTTGATATACTATAAACATGTTTCTTTCTTTAGAGATACCTATTTTTAGAAATACTATGAATAAATTTCATATAAATAGTTTCCTAAAATAGATGAAAATCACATTTTTATCTATTTTCTTTAATATTTCCATAGTTTCAAGCCCTTGTAGCCAAATTTTGGTGATTTTTAGAGCAATACTAATGACTTTTGATGCCATACTGATGATTTTTGGAGCATGATTAATGAATTTCATAAATAGCTTTAAATGATCATAAATTTTTCATATAGACTTAGATCAAGATGATTATTTTGTTTGAACTTGTTTAATTTTTAGAGAGGAACCCTAATATACAATTAAATTTAAGAAGGAAGATGTTCTTGATGACCATTTTGCCTTTTTACAATAACTTATCCATTTTAGTCTTACATATTCTCATGTTAAAATAACATACTGACTTAACATTTTAGTCTTTATGGAGTTAAAGCCTTAGGTTGTTAAAGTGTCTGAGTATATTAAATTAGGGTAAAAATATGCAATAAATATGGGCATTGATTTTTAATAGAAATGACCTAGTTTGACCTTTCTAAAAATAACAATAAATGATGTAAACAACTACTTAGTTGGAATTGACTGAGATGAGAGATCTGGAGCTTGTAAACTAGGATAGGAGCTGATATGAGTGTCATGAATAAGATCCAAGTATCAAAAACCTTTCTAGATAATAGTGTACTAATTGGATAGTAGAACTAATGGCACTAATGTCCTTATTTTGATGTTAGTGTCCTCTATGCATAAATATTCTAAACTTCTTGGTGTACCTGTGTTTGAGTATGCCAAGCCACTTCCTATTTTCACAAGTTCTAATTCCCTATCAGTGACCTATTTTGATTGATTTTATATGTGAAACTTAAACTTCCATGTTGTTAGGGCATCTAGTTGGTACAAGTATCAAAGTGTGATGTTTTTGGGGTAGGTTAGACTTCCTCAAAACCCTATTATTATGAGAGTTTCCTACATACCAATACTTAAAGGAGGGATCAATCCTGATGTAGTTCTCCCCACCTATGTTTTGGTGCAAGTGCAAGTGAACGTAGTATGATTGTTGACTTGAGTTCTTCAAGTGTGCTTGAGACCAGAAATCTAAGTAACATGAGCTTAGGAATTCTATATATGGATATATGTTTAAGTAGAGTAGAATAGGGATTAATAACCTTGATTTTTCACAACTATTTCTAAGTTTGTTTGTGTTATTTACATTTTATTTCCATCTAGTGGATAAAAGGATAAAATTTGTTTATATATACTATTATAGTGCTTATGTAGGTCTTAAAAGAGGTCTGGGCGAACCCTAAGTGATTATTGTTTTCAAAATATATCTATTAGTGACCAAAGGTGGGGAAAAGACAATAACACCCAAACTAGGACACTAACACCATTGGTGCTACTATCCAAATTATGGTGCTAGTGTCTAGGTGCTAGAATTTGAGGCACTATGGGATAAGATACTAAAGTGAGGATCTAGGACTTCTTTGGGGATGTTTAAGGATACATGTGGCATTTGTGAAGGATAAATAAGTGTCTAAGTAGGCCCTAACATAGGTCTAGAGATAACATAGGGATGCATTATCTCAAGTAACACTCTTAGAACTCAAGTGTAATTTTAAAATGATTAGATTTCCCCCTTATTTATTCTAGAAATTTAGCAAAGTGAAATGACTAGGATAAAGTAAAAATAAGTGTACCTATACTTAGTTAAGTGTTGAAGCCCATGAAATTAGATATGATTATGTGAATCATGCTCCATTATGTGTACTATGAATGAGACATGAATAGATCAGTCCTTATGAGATTATGACCTGTGAATAGCTTGGATTAGACTAATGGTCTGTCCAACCCTCTCATGTAGGTGAATCAAGAACTCAAGTAGACTTTGAATCCATCATTGCCTATCCATGTTTAGTAGATGCATATGTAACTAAATATGTGAAACTATAACTATAACTATATATGTTAGCTTTGTGGCCACTTGGGAAATCTAGAATGAAAAACAACTCTAGGCTACTCAAGAATGCCAACCACTATAGATGGATTAAGACATCAATATTGTGTGTAACTTGGAACATGGATTCTAGTGTGTATAATGTACATAATTACATAGATATTGTCATTCCACCTAATCAACTACTATATAAGTGAGCACATGTAAATAATGTGTCATGCATATACCCCCAAATCTAATGTATGAGAATATGGATTCAGAATTTAGTTTTAGTAATTTTTATGTGAGTATCTAACACTAAAATGGGAATGATCATGCCATACATGATGCATCTATTCTAAGAAAACTAGTATGAATCTATGCTAAACTAATCAAAAAGTGGTAATCTATAACTAAACCTATGTAAACCTAGACTATACTTACCATACTTTTTTGGCCAATCTAGAATTTTTCAAAACTAAGGCTACTAGACAATATCACCATATCTTGGATAGTATCATTTATGATGATAATGTCCCAATTTAGGCACTAATGTCTAAATTTTCTAATTTTTGTGTAATTAAAACTAGTTTATGTGCCACTACTTTCCACTATGTTATCCTAAAATTAATTTCTATATTTTGTTCTTTATGTTGGAAACCATACTCTAAGTATATTTGGATTGCCTAATCTATGTGACAAACCTATATTAATTCCACCTATTTTGAGGGGATTTATTGAGCCTATGCAATAACTATCCTCAAAATAAAAATCTTTATAAAATGTGTGTTAGCTAGAGCATATATGATATATGCATAATAAACTAATATAATGTGCATACACAACATTAAAATTTAAAATAGTTTAAACATAATTTTGTAATGTATGATGTATGTTGGATTTCAAGATAGATATAAAAATTTATATAAATAACAAATTTTATTAATAATTGATTATCTACCTAGGGGTTGAGGTATCATGTCCATCGTGAAACCCAAGTAAAAGGGGAGATGCATGAGGTACCTCATGGCACCTAAAACTAGACTGTGAAACAATAAAGAGAAAAGTTTCATATCCTAACACATATAATAAATCATACATACAACACATATGAGGCATGAAAAGTAGGCCAAGGGGCCACAATATAAGGGACATGGGAAAATGTCACTAGATTTAAGAAAGCAAGACATATAAGTTGATGCAGGAGCATTTATTATTTCCCTCCATTTTTTTGTTTAGTTTTAAAATTTTAAATTTGGTTAAGTATTTTTGGGTAAGAAATCGAGTCTGTTGGACAAATTATTCAGTTGTTTTGTATTTTCTTATGTTAGGTGAGCCGCTTGATCATCTTGGGAGGTTGTTTTTTTTGAGGAGCTTAGAATAGGATTGCATCTCTAAATTTTAGATATACGGTTTTTGGTATAGGGGATTTTTTTTTTGTGTGAAGAATAGAGATATAATGGTTGGTAATGAAAGGCAGGGGAGCAGGAGAAGAGGATCGACAGACAAATTTTGATGTATAACTACCTGTTTGATTAATAAAAGTGTGTTAAAATTGTTTGTGAGAGATCATTGGCGGCTTGTTTGTGTGACACATCTGTAAGTGCATAAATTATCGCTGGGTCACTAGGAAGACCGTGATAATGATGGCCAGATTGTTGAAAAACCATTGCTAGGCCGCTTCCCTATACTCCTTTATATGTATGAAATGTTGCTGGGCTGTTTAAAATTTCTGACTGGGTCGTGTATTAGTCCTGGGACGTGTTCAATTTATTGAAAGTTGATTCGTATTATAGCTGGGTCAATAATCTGTTCAATGGATGATTGTTGGGGTGTTTGAATGCTCTGCCTGGGCATAGTATTGGATCCCTCTTTTGAAATTCTTCTTGAAGCAACGTCTTCCTTCACCCAGTCCCGGTAAGTCTTCTTTTGAACAATCTTTGCATTCTAATTAGCAGCGGATATACACAAGCAGAATATCCATTCCTTTGGATGTGAAAACTTAACTCACACAATAAAGTTGAGTCCTGCCATAATTGTTTGATTTTAACATTGGTCATTTTATAATTGACACTGGGTATTCAATTATAGTGAATGATTGTTTCTAGAGTGAACTTCAATGGAATCCAGCAGTTGTTTGTAATATCAGTTGAAGACTTTTAAGAATATTGTCCAGACTACTTAAGCTACGGACTCTGTCTAGACATATGTTTTATGTCTCCCATTCGAAGTTTTTCTGTTCATAGTTTTAAAGATTATTAAAGTGTGAAGAGTGTCAGTTTTCATCATTTGGTATCAGAGCACAAGGGATTGTGCACAATCTAAAGATCCAAGTCAAAGGAGAAGAAGAACGTGATTTTTGAAGAAGAGACAAGATGGCTATGAGAGTCAGGAATAGAGGTAGAGCTGGAGGAAGAAGACCTAGAGGACCTGGAGGACAGGTTGCACTGGCAGAGGAGATTAGGAACCTGACAGCTAGGCTGTAAGACCTGGAGATGGCTCAAAGAAGAGGCACTGACATGGGTGAAGTCAGTGACAGAGAAGAGGAGCCACCAGAAGATGAATTGGTGGTGGAAGAAGAAACAACTGAAGAGAGGTTGATCAAAGCCATTATGAAGGTGAACACCAAGCCAAAAATGGAGGTTCCAATGTATGAAGGTAATTTGAATGTTGAAGAATTAATTGATTGGATTAATGCATTAGACAAATATTTTGAGTATGAAGGAATTGAAGAAGAAGAAAAGAAAGTCAAGTATGCCATGACAAGGCTAAAAAAACATGCATCCCTGTGGTAGGATGGAGTGCAAGAAGAAAGAAGAAGAAAAGGGAAGTCAAAGATCAGAAGCTGGGACAGAATGGTGGCAAAAATGAAAGGTAAGTTTATGCCTAAAGATTATCAAGTCAATCTTTTTAAGCAATTACAAAATTTGAAGCAAAAAGAAATGTCTGTGAAAGAATACACTGAAGAATTTTATAGGTTGACTATAAGATCGGGTCATATTGAGGATGACACAGAGAAGGTAGCCAGATACACCAATGGCTTGAAAATTTCCATTCAAGATGAAATTAGTCTTCTCATTCCTAAGACAGTTGAGGAGGCATATCAATTTGCCTTGAAAGCTGAAGAGAAAATTACAAGGAAACAAACATCCTTCTCAAGAGGAAGGGACAGATCCAACAGAGGTAGAGAAATTCAAGGAGGTAGAAGATAGCTGCAAACATCTCAAGAAGAGGCCAGCAGTTCACAAAGTTCAAGAGGCAGCTATACACCAAGAGGAAGAAGGCCATACCAAGGATATCAAAGAGAGGAAGATTCATGGGTCAATGCTTTAAGTGTAACAAGTATGCAGGACACAGAGCATATGAGTGTCCAGAGGACCCTCCTACCAGCCATGAGAGGAGCGTACATGTGACCCAAGGTGAAGAAAAGAGTGAAGAAGTTACAACAGCTTATGAGGATACTCCAGAAGAAGGTGAGTCCCTTTTGATGAAAAGAATTTTGTTAAAGCTGAATAAAGAAATTGTAGAACCACCTCAAAGGAAAACTTTATTTAGAACCACATGTAAGAGTAAGGGGAAATGCTGTAAGGTCATTATTGACAGTGGAAGTACTGACAATCTTGTGTCAACTGAGATGGTGGAGAAACTAGGCTTGAAGAAGGAGGTACATCCTACACCTTATCAAGTCTCTTGGCTACAAAAAGGACACAAACTTCTAGTAAGTGAACAATGCAAAGTAGATATTCAGATAGGAACATATAAGGATCAAATTTTATGTGATGTCATGCCCATGGATGTATGTCATATCTTGCTTGGAAGGCCTTGGCAATTTGATAGGAAGGCCATACATAATGGAAGGCAGAATACATACATGTTTGAAAAGGATGGGATCAAGCATACACTTACACCATTGAAAGAAGAGGCTGCTGCTGTTGTTGAATAGAATTCTAAAGTTTTGATAGTAAGTGGCAAAGAGTTTCTACATCAAATGAAGAAGGAAGAGGTAAACTTTGCTGTGATTGGTAAGCCAAGGAGTGTAGTCACTAGTACTAAGTTGATTGATTTGCCATTAGAGATTCAAGATATGTTGAATGAATACATTGATGTTGTGGTAGATAATGTATCTAATGAATTACCACCATTGAAAAGTATTAGTCATCACATAGACTTATTTCCAAGAGCAAATCTTCCAAACAAGGCTGCTTACAGGTTGACACCAAAGTTGGGAGCAATGATTGGTATAGATCTAGGGACTACTTATTCATGTGTCGGGGTTTACAGGAACGGTTATGTGGAAATTATAGCCAATGACCAGGGAAACTATATCACCCCTTCGTGGGTAGCATTCATATAAACTGAGAGACTGATTGGAGAGGCTGCCAAGAACCAGGCTGCTGTCAATCCAGAGCGAACAATGTTTAATATCAAGAGATTGATTGGTAAAAAGTTTAAGGACAAAGAGGTAAAGAGGGATATGAAATTGGTTTCGGACAAGATTGTGAACAAAGGTGGGGAGTCTTATGTCCAGGTTGAGATCCAAGATGGAGAACAGAAGGTCTTCAGCGCCGAGGAAGTTAGTGCAACGATTTTGACTAAGCTGAAGGGGACAACAGAAGATTTTTTGGGCAAAAAGATAAAGGATGCAGGTGTAGTTGCCGGGTTGAATATTGCTCATATCATTGATGAGCCCACTGCTGCAGCCATTACATATGGTTTAGATAAAAAGGACACTAGCGTGGGTGAGAAGAATGTCCTGATTTTTGATTGGGGCGGAGGTACGTTTGATATTTCTCTTTTGACTATTGAAGAAGGTATTTTCAAAGTTAAGGCTACCGCTGGAAATATCCAATTGGGTGGAGAAGATTTTGATAATAGAATGGTTAATCACTTTGTTCAAGAATTTAAGAGGAAGTATAAGAAGGATATTAGTGGCAATGGTAGAGCGTTGAGAAGATTAAGAACCTCGTGTGAGAGGGCGAAGAGAACCCTTTCATCTACAGCTCAGACAACCATTGAGATTGACCCTTTGTATGAAGGTATTGACTTTTATTCAACCATAACCCGTGCGAGGTTTGGGGAATTGAACATGGGTCTCTTTAGGAAGTGTATGGAGCCTGTTGAGAAGTGTTTGAGAGATGCAAAAATGGAAAAGAGCACAATTCATGATGTGGTCCTTGTTGGTGGATCAACTAGAATTCCAAAGGTGCTACAATTGTTGCAAGACTCTTCAATGGAAAGGAGCTGTGTAAGCACATCAACCCTGAAGAGGCTGTTGCTTATGGAGCTACAGTGCAAGCTGCAATCCTAAGTGGAGAAGGTCATGAGAAGGTTCAAGATTTGTTGCTTCTTGAGGTTACTCCACTTTCTCTTGGTCTTGAGACTACTAGAGGTGTTATGACTGTGTTGATTCCAAGGAATACAACCATTCACACGAAGAAGGAACAAGTGTTCTCTACATATGTAGACAACCAGTCTGGTGTGCTCATCCAAGTCTATGAGGGTGAAAGAACAAGAACTTGTAACAACAATTTGTTGGAGAGATTTGAGTTCTCTAGAATCCCTCCTGCTCCCAGGGGTATGCCTCAAATCACAGTTTGCTTTGACATCAATGCCAATGGTATCTTGAATGAGAAAATAGAAAGCAAAAATTTTGTTAGAACAACAATACAAATGAAACGAGCTAGCCAAGAACAAATGTTAGACAGGTTGAGAACTGCAAGGCAAAAAGAGAGAGTACATTGGAAAGCTATTAGGTTCAAACGACAGGGGATGGAACCTGTACAGTTAACCTTGATTAAAATGAAGACTGCAAACTCAGTGGAGGAGTTCGATGAGAAGATATACTAGATGCAATACCGGATTGAGCATGAGAGTATGCCTTTACGAGAAGAAAAACAACAAATGAAGAATACTTCTTTCGCTCCTTGGAAGAATGATGCAGGAGCATTTATTATTTCCCTCCATTTTTTTGTTTAGTTTTAAAATTTAAAATTTGGTTAAGTATTTTTGGGTAAGAAATCGAGTCTGTTAGACAAATTATTCAGTTGTTTTGTATTTTCTTATGTTAGGTGAGCCGCTTGATCATCTTGGGAGGTTGTTTTTTTTGAGGAGCTTAGAATAGGATTGCATCTCTAAATTTTAGATATACGGTTTTTGGTATAGGGGATTTTTTTTTTGTGTGAAGAATAGAGATATAATGGTTGGTAATGAAAGGCAGGGGAGCAGGAGAAGAGGATCGACAGACAAATTTTGATGTATAACTGCTTGTTTGATTAATAAAAGTGTGTGTTAAAATTGTTTGTGAGAGATCATTGGCGGCCTGTTTGTGTGATACATCTGTAAGTGCATAAATTGTCGCTGGGTCACTATGAAGACCGTGATAATGATGGCCAGATTGTTGAAAAACCGTTGCTGGGCCGCTTCCATATACGCCTTTATATGTATGAAATGTTGCTGGGCCGTTTAAAATTTCTGACTGGGTCGTGTATTAGTGCTGGGACGTGTTCAATTTATTGAAAGCTGATTCGTATTATAGCTGGGTCAATAATCTGTTCAATGGTTGATTGTTGGGGTGTTTGAATGCTCTGCCTGGGCATAGTATTGGATCCCTCTTTTGAAATTCTTCTTGAAGCAATGTCTTCCTTCACCCAGTCCTGGTAAGTCTTCTTTTGAACAATCTTTGCATTCTAATTAGCAGCGGATATACACAAGCAGAATATCCATTCCTTTGGATGTGAAAACTTAACTCACACAATAAAGTTGAGTCCTGCCATAATTGTTTGATTTTAATATTGGTCATTTTATAATTGACACTGGGTATTCAATTATAGTGAATGATTGTTTCTAGAGTGAACTTCAATGGAATCCAGCAGTTGTTTGTAATATCAGTTGAAGACTTTTAAGAATATTGTCCAGACTACTTAAGCTACGGACTCTGTCTAGACATATGTTTTATGTCTCCCATTCGAAGTTTTTCTGTTCATAGTTTTAAAGATTATTAAAGTGTGAAGAGTGTCAATTTTCATCATAAGTACATATTCAAATATCCACAAATGAAAATTGTAATCAAGTTGGATTAGAGACACATGGAAGGATATGTTCAAATGTTTTCATACATAATTAAAAAACCACACACAAGGACATGGGCACATTTACAAATCATACATATAATTATAATAAGTTGGTGTAGAGCCACAAAACAATGGCATATTTAAATGCCATCAAATAGAGGAAGCATAGAGACACAACCAAGTCTAAATTAGGAAAGCTAGAAATTAAATTATGCATGAACATGTGGTACTAATATGTATAATAGCAAAAATGTACATAATCTAAGTATAAAGTAGTAGTCAATAAAATTTTTGAGTAGGTGTAGGATGACCAATATCAAGATATAAAAATGCTAAATATATGATGTTGTGTTTAGAAAGATGTAACATGGTAATAAAAATTATATATAAGATGCCCCTAAATGGGCAAATGTATAAAATAAGGAACCCGTATATCCTATGTATATTCCCTCTATCAGTATATAATAGTAAATTGGTATTTGTGTAGTGGACTTAGGTCCTATAAGTATTTGAGAACACTCACAAGAACAATTCAAACATGTATGTATGATAAAAACCAACTATATTAAGATAGATAACATATGTAGTGTCTAAAAATATAAGATGTGCAAATATGGAAATTCATACAATCTATAATTTGTATTTTCTAAGTAAATATTTGAATGTTTTTGTGTTTTGGAATATTATATTAATTTTTTATTTTCAATATATAAGATATGTACAAGAAGGGAGGAACATACTAACTGATGAGTCTCATTGGGAGACTCACTATCAATGTGTCCCATGTCAAATAAAGGAATAATAATCATGTGTACTATGTGAAAAGGTAACTAAGATCTTAGAACCTATTGTACTTAGTGATCTATAGATAGCACTAGCTTTAGAGTGGTGTTATGAATCCATGAAGCTGATTGGGCTATCTTTTCAACTATAAGGGTCTTATGGATGGTAGAATATGTTTTAGCTGTCATGGGTGCCCTTTGATGAGAAACCTAATAACTTAATAAAACTGATCTTAGAGGGAAAGTGGTAGAGGGTGTCCCTATATAATTTGTAACATATCTCTAACATATGTGTCTTTGTAATAAGGGTCTTTCTATGATAGTATGCATATATGGTAACACTTAGGAGTAGACCTCACCTGCATTAGTTGCTCAATTGAACTCTATGGTGTATTGACGGGAACTATACTCAAAATTGTAACTAATATTCATGGTGTGACTTCTTGTAGGATAGGTAAAGGATACTCATGAAAGGCCCTCAACTATGAGCACTTGATTAACATGTATATACTTAAGGCATATGTACATGATGGATGTAATATCTTATAGCTATCTACATGGCCTACCTAATAACATGTCAAATGTGCCTACATTAGGTACTACTAAGAATATAGTGTCTACATGTGTTGATCTAACCTATAGTGGAAGTATAATCTCCCTAATTGAGCTCTAGACATGGCCTCTAAAACCACAAATAACTATGGTAGTTAGAGAAATGTCCATCTTTAAATAACCTAAATGTCATAGAAGTGTGATAGTGCACATGTTAATACTTGACCCATTGTCAACCATAACACTTTAATTTAGATAATGATCAATGTAAGCTTGTACAAAGAGTGCATATAAATTTGAATCATCATTTATAATCTCTTACTCTAAGAATGTGATGAGTGGTTTAGCTGGTACTATAGTATGATACACACCAATGATATTTTGTAGGGGTTGCGCATTATATATAGTAGTGTGATACTATTTTAGTGGTGGATGTTTCTAATACATATAGTAAACTCCTAATGTGCCCCTACCTCATTAGTTGTATGTTTTAAAAATGGATTGAAAAATATTTAAATGCCTTAACTTATGTATGTTGAACTTTGGGTGACTTTGTGGGTGTGCCCACATTAATTATGTTGGCCTCTATCAAATTTTTTATTTTATAGTTTAAGCTAATACATTAGTTTTTAGTATGGCTCGATGCCCTATGATAGTCATAAAATACATTGGAATCATAACTCTTTGGATGAGCTTGTATCGTATCAAACTCTTTGATGGGAGGAAAAGATATGGCATTGCATTCCAATAGATATTGTAAAACACATGTTGGAAATTCTATTAGGTTTTTGAAAACTCTCCATGGAGGACATAATAATATTGGGTGAGGAGGTGGCTTTTAAGCTACATTAACTATGTCCATTAGATCATTCTTATTTTCAATGGCCCTTACTTTGTATGGAGGATTATTATAACTCTTAGTACTTTAGGCTAATCCACTTGTATATTTTAATTTTTCCATAGAGATAAGTTTGACTTCCCTTTCTTTCACCAAGTGGCATAAATTTATGAAAGTTGGAAACTTCTTAAACAAGATAACTTCATGTAATGCTGGTAGTAAACTTTGTTTGAATGTCTTCGAGATTTTTATCTATCATGGAACTAGTCATATTTTTCAATATAGGTTTATATCATAAGAAATATTCATAAATAATATCATTGGATTTTTTCTTAAGTTGTGCCACTTTAGAATATGAGATTTTATCACTTGTGTTAATTTAAAAGTGTGTTAAAAACATATCTACTAATGGATTGAATGTAGTGATAGACTAATTTAAAATATCATAGAACCATTATAAATAATAGTCCTTTAGACCATGTGGGAACAACTTAGTAAAGAACCAATCATTGGACATGTAGTCCAAACATGCTACGTAAAAATCTTGTAGTTGGTGATCTATGCCACCCTTACCATCATACAAATTAAGTTTAGGTGCCATAAATCTTGATGGTAAAGGATTTTTTGTTATGTGATGTGCTAAATTTTTATGTAAAATAACATGAGAATCTAAGGTATGTGATGGCCTATTAGAACTCTACTCAAGATGTAACACCTTAACCTATAGATAATGAATCTCACACATAAGGAATTGTACATTTGGAGAAGAAGACCTCACCATAGGAGGTGTTGATATTTTTGAAGTTTGTCAAGTTAAAACATGTTGTTTTACAATTTGAGTTTCCACCAAATTAGGTGTAACAAATTATTATCTAGGAGAGTATAAGATTTACCATTATTTGATTTATTTTTTATTTTCATTATCACATACAAAATTTGTGAATTATCATGGGGTTATTCCCAAAGTCTATCTCTAAAATTTTGTAAAATATCATCCTTATGGACTATAAGATTTTCATTGTTAAGTGGGTGGAGAGTGTCTTGATTCTCATCTTGTGTATCATTTTGATCTTGATTGTATTACTATATTTGGATGCAGTATCATTGAGTTTCGCATACTTAGGGTATGAAGGATCAATGATGGGGTTTGTAATTGGTCCTCTATCCATGGTATAAGTTCAAATGGAAGGAATTTGGGTATGCTCAATAGGATTGTTGCTAATCCTAACCCTTATTCTTAAGGGAAGAGAGATAAAAAAATTTAGATGGCATATAGTAAACAAAGTGAAAGAGGACTACTAAAACAAAATCTATGAAATTTGAAAAGACTAATACAACTAATGAAAATAGAAAAAATAAGGATATAAACCCTACTATCATCTAGGGTTAGGTTTTGAGTAGTATTCAAAGTAAGTTGGGTTTAAGAAATTATTTAAATTTTTAGGGTTTGTGGGGATTAAGCCCTAGGTTGTTAAAGGGTCTGAGTGTAGTAAATCAGGGTAGAAATATGCAGTAAATACAACTAGTGAATTGTAATATAATTGACATAGTTTGGCCATTCTAAAAAAATTAATAAATGATGTAAACAATTATTTATGTATAAATTTATTGAGATGGGAGATATAGAGGCTAAAAATTAGGATAGGAGTAGATCTGAGTGTCATGGATAATATCCAAGTGTCAAAACCCTTCTTAGATAGTAGCACCCTAACTGACTAGTATCACCAATGGCACTAGTGTATTTATTTTGGTGTTAGTGTCCTTTGTGTATAATTATTTTGAGCTTCTAGGTGTACTTATGTTTTAGTTTATCAGGCTTGTTCTTATGCACATGAGTTCTGATTCCCTATCAATGACCTATTTTGACTAATTTTATATGTAAACCCTAAACCTCTATGTTGTTAGGGCATCTAGTTGGCACCAGTAGCAAAGTGTCATGTTATTGGAGTATGATGTACATCCTCAACACCTCATTATGATGAGAGTTTCCTACATACCAATACTCTAAGGAGGGATCAAGCTCGATGTAGTTCTCCCCACCTAAGTATTAGTGTAAGTACAATTGAAGCTAGTATGAATGTTAACCTGAGTGTTTTGAGTGTGCTTTAGACTATAAATTTGAGTAATATGAGCTTAGGAATGTTATATATGGTTGTATAGAATTAGGGAATAATAAATATTAAAAACCTTTATTGTGGATAACATATTTTAAGTTTGTTTGTGTTAGTTGTATTTGATTTCCATCTAATGGATAAAGGGCTAAAATTCATGTATATATATTGTTATAGTGCTTTTTTATGTCTTAAAAGATGTTTAGGTTGATCCTAGGTGATTTTTATTTTGACAAGATATTCATTAGTGGCCAAAGTTAGGAAAAAGACAATAGTGCCCAAGCTGGGACATTAATTCTATTGGTGCTACTATCTAAATAATGGTTCTAGTTTCTAGGTGGTAAAACCCAAGGCACTATGAGATAGGATATTAAATTGAGGATCTAGGACTACTTTTTATATGTTTAGGGATGTGTGTGGCCTGCATAAAGGCTAGGTAAATGTTTAAATAAGCCCTAGGATAGGTTTAGGGATAATCTAGTCTCATGTAACACTCTTAACACTCAAGTGTCATTTTTAGATGACTACACAAACAAACCAACATAAAAACACAACCTATTTTTGGTTTATGCAAGGTTCTTTGTATGGATTCAATGTTCTTACATCACTAGTCCATTTATTTAAAGCTATATTGAGGAATTTGAGATATGATTTATATGGGGATATAGAGCTACTGATGATCTTTAGAGATACTTCAAGGCTATCTTTAATTTGGTATTTTAGCACTATAAAAATATTTATATGAGTTAATAATATATTTTAAGATGTAAAAATAAAAATTTACATACATTCTAAAATAATTTGTTAGAAAATAGAAACAATGTAGCCTATAATAACTCCTGAAGAATATATTAGATATACATCTCATGTTTCATTCCACATCAGCATAAGTTATTAAAATTACATCTAAGCCCACTTTAAAACATGATTTATGAAATATAAAATGGTTCTATTTATGTCTCATTCCATCCTTATATCTTCTTACATTCTAGTGCCAAATACCATCTTACATAATTACCCAATATTTGTAGTAGGAATATGACTCTATAAGGGTACCTAAGGAGTAGGTAACACATTTTATAAGGTAGGATCCTTTTAATTTTCATGCATGGTATTCTTCATGGGATGATATTTATACTTCAATTAATCCAAGCTTACCTTGCTAGGTAAGGTTATTTATGGAAATTAATGTTGAAAACCCCTAGTATTGCCAACATGATTAGAGTGTCTTGTTTCTTTTAAATACCATGATTTCACTTTGGTTATGCCCTATTTTACCTCCCTCTATTATTTCCCCTTATTAAGTAGGTTTGTTTCTAAATCATTTTTAATATTTTATACTTCATATTTTCAATTTATTTCAGACATGGTAGCAATATGATAGTCTTAGTTTGTCCATCTTTATAATAGAAGATACATCTTTAATTTGTTTCAAGTTAATCTCTTGATTATTTCCTTATATTTCTAGGATTTATATTAGTCATCTTTCTGGACCTTGAATTTCATATGCACCTGTTTGTGGTCCATTTGGCCCTATTTTTTATTTGATGTTTTATATCTTTGTTTACATATGTTTTGTTACTCTTATATTTTATATTTTTTTAATCATAAATCAGTTCCATGTGTCCCTTATTTTATTTATATTTTTACTTATCCCTCTTTAGATGCATTTTTAACTTTTTAAGTAGCCTTGGATTTCTAGCTAAATGATTTTTATTTGTTTTTATCAATTTCTTTGGTATTTTGGTTCTAAAATATCCATAAAAATATTAACTTGCCAATTTATGAGTGTTTTAATCATTCTTGAGTGTTTTACATGTTCATCCATTTATTTTACTATCCTGCATTTGCTCACGTTTCTTTAATATGTTTCTATCCTTATGTCCACAGGATTTCTCAAATATAGTCACTACACATTCCATGATCAAGACTATGGTAATTGCATGCATCCATTCAATTAAAAAATTAATTCAAGGTATGTATGTGATACTTTTAGTTATTAATATACTTTTAGTTCTTTTTTAAAATTTAAATTTATTTATTATTTTATGTTCTTATATTCATTACCAAAAGAACCAAAAAATGTTACAATATTGTGAAATGTGATTAGATTCGATTGGGGCATATGTACATATATAATATTTTTTATTTTATCATTTAATCATGCTTTATCTTTTAATGTTTGTTGATGCATCAATATCCTTAAGTTCATGCCTTAATGGGTGTAATAGGAATAGGGTGGGAAATGCTCATGGTTATTTATGAGAGGTGTTTTTAATCTAGCCTAATTACACCATTACTACTATTAGTTTGACCTCCTCTAAGTGTCTATTTGTCTATATCTCATGTTTATCTTGTGTCCAAATTTTCTATCTTTCTTATATCCCATGGTATTTTCCTAGTTTATATTGACTAGTTTTTTACTTTATCATTCTTATAATGTATCATTTAACTTAATATATATTTTTAGCCTATTTTATAACATTTGTTCTATATCAGCTTAGTAGATATCATTCTATGTTAACTAACATCTTCAAATTGTATTTGCACAAACATTAACACTAAATGAGTGCTTATGGTTGTTTTTAGGTATTGAAACATTGCATAGGGGTGGTATTTCATTCGTATGATATCATATACCATTTATTCACTCTAATTTCACTTGGAATTCTACCCTAAGTAAATTTGGGAGAGTTAGGGGCTTAAAATCTTATCTTGAGGAGTGTTATCTTATGGTGTCATTGAATCTAAATAGGAGTCATTAGGAGTTCCTAATTGAGGATATCTTAGGTTTTCTTCCAAACATTTGAGATATTCAACCTACAACATATTGTGCATATCTCCACTTGAGCCAAAAGGGGGATTAAAGTTTCATTGGGTCCTTGATGTAGAGGTATTTTAATCACTGATCCTTCTACACCTTTGATACTTGTAACAAACATTACATGCATAGAATATTCTAAATATTTTCTTGTTTATCAATTCCCTCACTAGGCTTGATATCATTCTCTTACATGATCCTATTGACTAGGCTTATTGAATTCTCTCTCCCTCATCTTTCTTGAAGTCACTTCTCATTTGTTTATGCACTATCCTCTCATATCCTTAATGTCACTATTCCTCTTATCAAAACCGTTTCTTTAATCCTCACTCAATCTTCTCACTTCAAGGTTATTACTCATACTTGTTCATAGGTCTATAGGCCTTACCATATGATTTTGAGTTTCCTTGCTTATATGCCAATTATTATGGTCATTACCCTACTCACTCAAGTCCCTTTTGAAAACTTTAACAACTCACACAACATACAAACACAATGCTTTCACTAATCTTTGCTTCCTTCTTTAGTTATGGCTTTTGTATAGCCTTTTTTAGGCCTTTTCCATTAGTATGGATAGGTAGTATCTCATCATTAGAAAATAAAGTTATTTCTAGGTACCCTCTATCTTAGTCTTACAATCCATAAAGTCTTTTTACCAAAATTTTAGCTTATATCACTTTTCTAACCCCTTTTAAGGCACTTTCTAGGCTTAATTATGTCTCATATGCCCTATTTAACATGCAATTAGGTATTTCCACACTCAGTCATATGTTACTAATCTAAAAAACTTGATAATCAGTTAGAGAACCTTAACATACACTAAATAAATTTTTTATAATATTTGGATTATTAAAACTCTCCCAGTAATGTGTGTAGTTTCAAAACCCTAATATAGTGTTAGGTTTGCCTATGCGGACCTGAGAAGAATTAGTTAGGTGTTTTACTCTTTCTAACTAGTTTCAAATCATTGTAATGAATTATTTGGATCTATACTAACCCTATACACCTTTTTTAGATATTATTTTCCTTATTTATAGCTCTCTTTACTATTTTTACCATATTATGTGTTTAATTGTAGGACTGTATCAATCCAAGGGATAAAATCTTATCGTTTCAATCTTACTTGAAGGTTTCAAAAAAAATTATGTTTTTACTAAGGCCTGTGAAACCTTTATACTAATTTAGGATTCATTATACTCTACTTTGAACCCTTTTGTTAGTCACTTATTAAATTTTTTAGTTTGACTATGTGTGCATACAGTCTTCTATAGGCCTAAGTATATTTTCTCTTGAAACATATATTCAAAAAACCCTTTGAAAATACATAGTGGGCCTCACTAAAATTTGAAATAAAACTTAACAGTGTACCAAGAATGTTAGAAACATATATTTATTATTTTTTTCTTCACACACTCTCTCTTGCAGATTCAAATTCACTACATACACAAAGAACACATTCTTTACAATCAATTTTTGTCTTTAAAATGAGAAACTATCCATTTAATTTCTTGGGTTTCACCTCCTTTACACTTTTAATCTATCCCCCATAATTTAATTTAACATAACATTTACAAGTTATTTTATATCCTATAACTAATCTAATGGTTCTTGAACTCATTTAAGAATGTTGGGAGACTCCTAGCTACCGTAGCCTCTATCATGACCATTATAATGACTAATCAAGTGATCCATGTATGTATTGAAACAACTTTGACCTCTTATATATCTTATTTTTTAAAAAAATACAATGTTGAAACTTCTTTAAACATGATTGAAGACTCCAAAACTTGACAAGAAAGTTTGAAAATTTAAATTTGTAGAATTGGCAGGAAAATACCAAAGTGATTCCAAATTTAATAAATATCTAGCACCTAATAATGACTCCTAAAAACCTCAAATGACTATAAATACCTTATAAAGACTCAAGATATTGGAAATAGACCAAAATTTACAAAATGTAGCATTGCTCTTACATCATACTATCGAGGAGCCAAAGAACTTTGCTATGAAAGTTATAACTGATCTGGTATTGATGTTATTTACAATATCCCTCTTTCAAGTTCATGTCCTCCTGGACCTCAAGGTCTATTGGAATAATGTAGACCTATTTTACTCTTGAGTAAAGTGATTATGGATCTTCTTGTAATGTCCCTTACTTAGGGGATCCTTTATCTACACAAAAGCTCTGATACCACTGTAATATCCCTTCGAATATCAAAACAAAGCTCCAAATTGCTTATCTGAATTTCTGCAAAATATCTTCAAATAGATGAATAAATCATAGTATAATTTCTTATTTATTTGCTCATAAGCTTACAATTAGAGACCCTCTATCAGGTATACAAAGATTATCGAAAATTTGGCCTTATAGCCTGAATATTCTGCGAACTGGGTTGAATCTGGCACGTCTCGGCCTGCTGTGTAAGAAAAAACACAGTCGCCGACGTCGGTTATACTGCCATCGTCGGTCGACCTGTAGTGGTCCCCTTGCTGACGTCAGTGATGAGTCGACCGATGTCGGTCTCTGTAAGTCCCTGTTCACCGATGTCGGTACCTGAACTTCCTGTAGATGCGTATGGATTTTCACGGAGCTGTACGAAATTCGTACGGCCGCTGATATAACACACCCTGTATGCCTGATCTTGATCTGTAGAATTATGGGCTGACACAAAAGATCTATATCTGGATAATTCTTGAAGCAAAAACCCAAAATAAAGAAAATACCTGTAAACCCTTGTGATAGCTTCTGAGTGAAGTTATCTCTCAAATACCTGTAACACTATGATAACTTCTGGGTGAAGTTATCTCTCAATTCGGCAATAGATCGGCTGATCTTTCACAACCTCTGAATCGCACACAATGAAGAGTTGACGTTCTTCAATGCAATTGGAATCCTGGAACCCTTGGCTCAGTCTTCACAGAAGAATTTCTTAACAAGAATCAATATCAATAATAAGCTTCAATACAAACTCTCTCCCATGAGAGATTCTTATACACCTCCAAAGGTGTGCTTGCTAAAATTAGACTCCCTTAAATTAGACTTCCTTAAATTAGAACTAGGGTCTTAAAATTAGACCAAGTCTTAATTTAGAATTTGCATCCTCAAATTAGACTAAATCATTAATAATTAATAATTAATTAATAATTATTAATTAATTAATAATTAATTAAAATGAGATCAAATAATTAATATTTGATTAAATCAATCAAATATTAATATCTCCCTTAATTCATGTCCGAAAGAGCCCGAACGAATTCCAACCCATCTCTATCACGACCCTCTATCCATTTCATTAGCCTACGAGGGTCACATAATAGGCTAATCATCTACTCCGCACATGTCAACTAAAACAGGGACATGACAATCCACCCCTCCTGAAATTGCTTGCCCTCAAGCAATCGCTGAATACCTGGATCCCAAATGAAGTCTCGATCTACAGTGCTGTCAACCAACACAAACTCCAAGCCCTGTCCATCACCACTCTCATCCAATGGCATCACATCACCTCTATCCCCTGTACGTATATCATCATCAACATGTGACCCACCTGTAAAAGAAAGCTGAGACTCTACCACATGTGCTAACCCTTGAAATGAACTCACCTCAAGACAAAGCTCGTCCTCATATCTCTCCTGTGTTGGTGCCAATGTGCACTTATCATCGCACTCTTTCATGTCATGTTGTACAGGCATCTCCATCCGATGAAAAAACATATGTTTGAAGCTGCTGCCCCGTATTGCCTTAAGAATATGTGTTTTCCCATCTACCTAAAAATGAACCTCCATATCTTTGAGATGAAGAGTAACTTCCTCAAATGAATGAAGCCACTTCATACCCAAAACTAATTCTATGTCCCCCATGTTCACTACATAATAATTAGCCTTGAACTCATAGTTGTTCAAGCGCAATGGGAGGTCTCTAATCATGCGCTCACACCTCAGAGTGTGACCATTGGCTACCTTAACTCTAATTCCCTCAAAATCTTCGGTAGTGAGTCCACGCTTCTCCACAAATGTAGCATCTATGAAATTATGTGTGGCTCCTGTATCAAGAAGGGTGGTAACCTTCTGCCCTGTCAAAACTCCACGGAGTCTAAATGACTCATCCGACTGAATGCTGGATAGGTGTGCCTCCTGTATATGAAGCTCTAAATCTGCCTCTGCCTTAGGCTCTGAAGCCTCTGCCTCCTCAGAACTATCATGCTGTTCGAAATCTTCCGATTCTGACTCCTTATAATATACCCACATCATACGATTCGTTTTGCCCTTAGGCCTCAAAGGACAATCGTGATGGATATCATATGGACCTTTGCAGTAGAAGCAAAGCTTCTTCCTGCGTAAATCATTAAGCGCCTCACGATCCAAAGGTGGTGCTGCTGGATTAGCCTTTGAATCATTTTTAACCCCGGATTTATCTATGTTAAAATCCGGTCTCTCTGTATCCCCGTTGGAGCCCTTACTGTCCCTGGATGAATAAGTACCTCTGGAGTTAGATCTACTAGATGGAGTTGACATCTCCATACTACGTGCCTTCTTCATAGCTTCCTATAAGGAAGGAGGATCAAAGCCTTTGACCCAACCTCTCAATGGTTCTGTCAATCCCTCCACGAAGAGTACTACTAGTCTCCTCTCTGTAATGTCAGGAACCATGACTAATAACTTCTGGAAGTCACCAATGTATGATTCTAGACTGCCACTTTGGCGTAACTGTGCCAACTCTCAGAAATAGGACTCTGGATCCCTCCTGTCAAAATGCTCCACCAGCCTGTCCACAAACTCCTGATAAGTAGTGATCCGATCATGATGGAGTGTCACCATCCCATGGTGCCACCAATCGTTAGCTACTCCCTCAAGATGTAGTGTCGCATATCTGATAGCATCTTCCTCACCCATCGGTCGCAATGTGAGAAATGTATCCAGCTTACTAACCCAAGCCTGTGCTGTCACTTTACCACTACCGTCAAATGTTGCTAGTGTGAGCCTACTCGTAGCCTGCTTCAGATCATTGTTCTGGGGTCTTGGTCTCCCATTCTGTCGACCTCGGTAATGTTCTTTCCTTTGTGTGAGGAATCGGTCAAAAGTAATCATCTCCCTGACCACATGTGGTAATGACTCCCACTCTTCAGTTGCTGCCCTAAGTGTGTCCGTAAATGTCTCCTCATGCTCCTCACCTGCTATCACCTCCTCTGCTTCCTGTCTCACAAAGATAGGCCTAGTAGGCCTATTCGCTGTATGAGAAATAGTCCCATGGCCTCGCTGTGATCCTGCAACACTCCTGACATCTTCACGGTGTGGGGAATGTCTCCTCAGAGAACCCAATCTTGGCAGTGCTGCTGCCAACTGCTGTAATACCTGGTTATTCTGCCTTTGCCCTTCTCGTAGTTCTCTAAGAGTAAGTAAAACCTCTGGATCATCTTGGTCTCTTGGATGGTGAGGAATACGGGTCCTGACAATATCATCACCCATGTCTTCCGACGGTTGTTCTAGAACTTGAGTACCTTCAAGCAAAGCTTTACTGCGTGTGTAATACCCGTGTGGTCGCAACTCTTGTGGCTGCATAAAATTTCTAAACCCTCAGGATGGCAGGATTTAGCTCTGATACCACTGTAATGTCCCTTACTTAGGGGCTCCTTTATCTGCACAAAAGCTCTGATACCACTGTAATATCACTTCGAATATCAAAACAAAGCTCCAAATTGCTTATCTGAATTTCTGCAAAATATCTTCAAATAGATGAATAAATCACAGTATAATTTCTTATTTATTTGCTCATAAGCTTACAATTAGAGACCCTCTGTCAGGTATACAAATATTATCAAAAATTCGGCCTTATAGCCTGAATATTCCATGAATTGGGTTGAATCTGGCACGTCTCGGCCTTGCTGTGTAAAAAAAAAACACAGTCGCCGACGTCGGTTATACTGCCATCGTCAGTCGACCTGTAGTGGTCCCCTTGCCGACGTCGGTGATGAGTCGACCGATGTCGGTCTCTGTAAGTCCCTGTTCGCCGATGTCGGTACCTGAACTTCCTGTAGATGCGTACGGATTTTCATGGAGCTGTACGGAATTCGTACGGCCGCTGATATAACACACCCTGTATGCCTGATCTTGATCTGTAGAATTATGGGCTGACACAAAAGATCTATATCTGGATAATTTTTTGAATCAAAAACCCAAAATAAAGAAAATACCTGTAAACCCTTGTGATAGCTTCTGAGTGAAGTTATCTCTCAAATACCTGTAACACTATGATAACTTCTGGGTGAAGTTATCTCTCAATTCGGCAATAGATCGGCTGATCTTTCACAACCTCTGAATCGCACACAATGAAGAGTTGACGTTCTTTAATGCAATTGGAATCCTGGAACCCTTGGCTCAGTCTTCACAGAAGAATTTCTTAACAAGAATCAATATCAATAATAATCTTCAATACAAACTCTCTCCCATGAGAGATTCTTATACACCTCCAAAGGTGTGCTTGCTAAAATTAGACTCCCCTTAAATTAGACTTCCTTAAATTAGAACTAGGGTCTTAAAATTAGACCAAGTCTTAATTTAGAATTTGCATCCTCAAATTAGACTAAATCATTAATAATTAATAATTAATTAATAATTATTAATTAATTAATAATTAATTAAAATGAGATCAAATAATTAATATTTGATTAAATTAATCAAATATTAATATCTCCCTTAATTCATGTCCGAAAGAGCCCGAACGAATTCCAACCCATCTCTATCATGACCCTCTATCCATTTCATTAGCCTACGAGGGTCACATAATAGGCTAATCATCTACTCCGCACATGTCAACTAAAACAGGGACATGACACTTCTCTTGATGACATATTTCTTACTATTGATATTCAAACTAATTATTGGTAACCTAAGCTTGTTCTCCTTCCTCTAAAGACCTAAAAATGCAACAAACAAGTCAAACAAAACAACTCATTTATTATCCTTTTGAAGTTCACACTGTTTCTCTTCACATTTTTATTGTTCATTCACTGCATCTTCTAACCCATTACATTATTTCTTATGGTTCCATCTTCTCATCTATGGTACCACCAACTTCTATTGCATTCTTACTCTTTATCTATTATTCACTCACTATCTAATTAGTCACCAATTCTCTCAACACACCCATCCTTATTAGAAAACCTTTCCAGACACCCTATGCTCTCATCATGATTGGATGGCTGTACTAACTTCTTCCTGCCTAAAACCTATACCTTAAAACTTGTTTCAACTACTACATTATCTCCTCTCACTTATTTATCAACTTGTACTCCTCCTTATTCCTCTTGCCACTTGTTTTGAACTGATATTTCTTTTGATTCAATGATGCAATTAGTTCCTTTCATTAACATATCCATTAACTTAAATGTATCCTCATACAAATGATCTTCATCAACTTTTATATTAGCATACTCATTAAAAACAACATTAAAACTATTACTTTATGACTCTTTCTCCCCTCAAATATTATTGACCCAAACCTTCTTCTTTCATGGTTACCATCAGGTATGGTGATGCTATATACTAACTTACTCCTTCATCAAGTTGTTCACCTAGTTCAGGATAACATAACACTATATCACCATATTTAGTTTTCAATCAGCTTGTTTTTCATCATTAGCATGTTATCCAACTTTTTTTCTTGTTATCCATTCCTTATCTTCTTGACATATTCTGATCTTATGCCCTCAAGATTGATTTCATCTTCATTCAACTCTTTTACTTGTATCCACACATAACAAGAAATAATTAGTTATAAACCTTTGAATCTTACTTGCCTCTTTACTTCCTCTTTTAAGCTACCTTGCTAATAAATTATTCTCTTGTCTATCATTTTCTTGAGAGTCCATCTCGCTTTCTTCTTGATTTATACAAAAATTATTGTTCTTATCTCTTCCAAAACCTATTCTAACCTTGTCAAAACCATATTCATCTCAACAATCTCCTTCTCTCTTTCTCTAATTCTCTTTTATTCACTTCTTTTTATTTTTTCATCTTTTTGTGGCAATCATCATTCTTCAAGCCCTTCATCCTTATCTTTCTCTCTTTACTCTTCACACTCTCTTCACTCCCTCTTTATGTCTCACTTAGACCTATGTATTCTTATTTAAAATCTTTATTATTGTTTCCTTGACCTCACTTAGGTATTCTAACTCTTTATTTTAAATATCTCCTTAAATTTTCTCACTTAGACATATGTATTCTTATTTAAAATCTTATATTATTGTCTCT